>JAYKKI010000113.1:3797500-4397500 GCA_039881145.1 Druceiella hillmani
AACTTTAAATTTGGCTACGAGCTAAGAGGGACTGTAGGGTTATTTGAATGTATAAGAATTAATATTATACATAATAATTGATAATAAATAAAATACTTAATATATAAGGTGAAAGAAAGCGAAAATTGCGTCGGTCACGAATCTGCATTCAATTATCTGAAGTTGAAGAAATTGTAACGAATGTTTGTATTAAAAATAATTTCGAACTCATATATGTATACCCTGGTAATGGGTAGATAGAACTTTAAATTTGGCTACGAGCTAAGAGGGACTGTAGGGTTATTTGAATGTATAAGAATTAATATTATACATAATAATTGATAATAAATAAAATACTTAATATATAAGGTGAAAGAAAGCGAAAATTGCGTCGGTCACGAATCTGCATTCAATTATCTGAAGTTGAAGAAATTGTAACGAATGTTTGTATTAAAAATAATTTCGAACTCATATATGTATACCCTGGTAATGGGTAGATAGAACTTTAAATTTGGCTACGAGCTAAGAGGGACTGTAGGGTTATTTGAATGTATAAGAATTAATATTATACATAATAATTGATAATAAATAAAATACTTAATATATAAGGTGAAAGAAAGCGAAAATTGCGTCGGTCACGAATCTGCATTCAATTATCTGAAGTTGAAGAAATTGTAACGAATGTTTGTATTAAAAATAATTTCGAACTCATATATGTATACCCTGGTAATGGGTAGACAGAACTTTAAATTTGGCTACGAGCTAAGAGGGACTGTAGGGTTATTTGAATGTATAAGAATTAATATTATACATAATAATTGATAATAAATAAAATACTTAATATATAAGGTGAAAGAAAGCGAAAATTGCGTCGGTCACGAATCTGCATTCAATTATCTGAAGTTGAAGAAATTGTAACGAATGTTTGTATTAAAAATAATTTCGAACTCATATATGTATACCCTGGTAATGGGTAGATAGAACTTTAAATTTGGCTACGAGCTAAGAGGGACTGTAGGGTTATTTGAATGTATAAGAATTAATATTATACATAATAATTGATAATAAATAAAATACTTAATATATAAGGTGAAAGAAAGCGAAAATTGCGTCGGTCACGAATCTGCATTCAATTATCTGAAGTTGAAGAAATTGTAACGAATGTTTGTATTAAAAATAATTTCGAACTCATATATGTATACCCTGGTAATGGGTAGATAGAACTTTAAATTTGGCTACGAGCTAAGAGGGACTGTAGGGTTATTTGAATGTATAAGAATTAATATTATACATAATAATTGATAATAAATAAAATACTTAATATATAAGGTGAAAGAAAGCGAAAATTGCGTCGGTCACGAATCTGCATTCAATTATCTGAAGTTGAAGAAATTGTAACGAATGTTTGTATTAAAAATAATTTCGAACTCATATATGTATACCCTGGTAATGGGTAGATAGAACTTTAAATTTGGCTACGAGCTAAGAGGGACTGTAGGGTTATTTGAATGTATAAGAATTAATATTATACATAATAATTGATAATAAATAAAATACTTAATATATAAGGTGAAAGAAAGCGAAAATTGCGTCGGTCACGAATCTGCATTCAATTATCTGAAGTTGAAGAAATTGTAACGAATGTTTGTATTAAAAATAATTTCGAACTCATATATGTATACCCAGGTAATGGGTAGATAGAACTTTAAATTTGGCTACGAGCTAAGAGGGACTGTAGGGTTATTTGAATGTATAAGAATTAATATTATACATAAGAATTGATAATAAATAAAATACTTAATATATAAGGTGAAACAAAGCGAAAATTGCGTCGGTCACGAATCTGCATTCAATTATCTGAAGTTGAAGAAATTGTAACGAACGTTTGTATTAAAAATAATCTCGAGCTTTTTATAATTTTTTAAATTATATTCAATTAGTTTACAAATAACTGCAACGAAATGTTTCAGTTTATTGCACACGTTTAAATGAGAAGCGCGTTAAGAAAAGTTTTACTAACGAGCTGGAAAAGTCTTCTAATACAAATGTTTATAATTAATAACTTTAATAAATATGTTATGGTAATATTATCATAACACAATTATATTTTTATTCTTAGTTATAATTTTAATAAATGTTTATAATACTGTATAAACTAAAGTATTAATCTTGCTTTTTTATTAGATAAATATTTTCGTTTGACACTTTCAATACGCGTATGTACGGTTTATGCATTTTAATAAAACTGATTTTTTACTGTTTTTTTTTCTTATAAACAATTATTTAACAGTTATAAAGGCCGTTCGTAATTAATTTAATAAAAAAATAGATTAAGAAAAGATTTACTGTTGGTAAACGTCTATCAAACCTCGAACCGTTTGTTTTTTTAAATTATTTTTTAAAATAATGTTTTTCCTTTATTTTACTTTTTACCTTTTTTTGACAATTTGTGTTTTTATTCGTATGTTAATTATTTAGTGAATAAATGAAAATAAGCGGAAAAATTGTAGCAAATGATTCGTCGCAAAAATATAATTGATTTGGAAACGGTTCGTCAACTCGATTTATTAGTAATATAAATCGTGAACAAACAATGTGTCTCATTATTAACATAGTTGATTTGAGGATCAAACGTAGAGAATGTAAAGGAACAACGTTAAGGAAACATGAAAACTGTAAACCGTTTCTGAAAACAATTACGGTCAAAGTTGCGATTTCAATGAAAGAAAATTTACATTTTACAGAAAAGCAAATCCAAATATACTCAGTTTAATGTAAATAGTCATCTTTATGAAAATATACATGTCACCTTGCAACTTGTGTAACCTGCGTAAGTAAGATTTTATAAAAAATCTTAGAATTGAGATACATGTATCTAGCTCACATTTGAGTAAGTTTTTGGATTGTGTTTTTAAAAAATAAATTATTTTTATATTTTTCCATTATATAAATGCTATTTCGTCTTCTGATGACCCATCCTTCTTAAATTGTTGTTTATAACAAATTATCGGTTAAAAGTAAGTTAACAGAGTAAAGAGTAAACATTGTGTGCGTCTCTTTCTCAGTAAGGAAAAAATATTTTATCAATTAAAAAAAGAAGTTAACGGGCCAATTGTTATCTGCATAGTTTGATTTCAATTCTAAATAATTGTAATAATATAAACTACCGTTAATTTGTTTAACGATTTCTAAATTAATTTTGAAGATTTATGATCGTTTGTTAATTTTTGATGTTAATTTATTTATTAAACTAGTTTATTTATCAGATCAAACAACGTCACGAGGAACAAAATTTCAAGACGGAATTAATGTAACTTGAATTCCATAACGTAGATTATTTCACTAATTTTTCACAATAATTTTCTTTACTATATTTTAATATACAATATCTATTTAAAAGACTCTCGTCCCCACAATCAGTTGGAGTGCGGTCGGCAGTTAGTTTGTTTAAATTCATATTTTTTTAGTTTCATTGTTTTTGACGAAAGTATACGATATTTTCGTAAATTAAAATGAAGGAAATTTTCTTTAAACGAACCTAATTTTAAATGAAGGTTAACATGCAAATTGTCAGCAGACGCAAGTTATGGTCCCACAAAATATTTTTCTCTGTCTTAACAAGAATATCAGATTTTTTGAAGCTCGTACAGTTATTGCATGACATGGCTGTTCTTGTGCACAGGTTACTTTCATGTAATAAACTTACACGAAATGCTATATAGACTCGTCGATCATGAAGCTAAATACGCACCTACATGCTGATTTGTGTAACCCACACGACCTTTAAACGGCCTGATTGCATGATTTTTACCATTCTTATTTTGTATTGACGTTTAAATCTGCACGCAATTATCTTACGAGCCATTTTTTGTCCACAAATGTATTCATGTTTGCCAAAAAGTTGTTTTACGTGCTTTCTCTTGTAAGTAAGTAGGGGTTCAACCCGGCTTTGTCTGGATATTTAAGTTTGTTTATCAGTGAATTTGTCGTCTGCCTTGTAGAATTTTGTCATGATATTGGGTTAGCGGTTTTGAGGATACTGTCTTGTTAACCGTATTTAATTTGTGAAGACGTATGTAGTGATTTTTCAAGTAATGAATTAATCTGGTGTATTACAATATCGTATTTTGTAAATGATATGAAACAGTGAACCTTGCTTGGCTGCGTTTTGAAATTTAACTGTATATTGAGTCGCGTATGTTAAACCGGTCAGGATTACGTGTGACGTACTCACATTTATCTAGTAACTGTAAAGATTGCTGAGCGACTTAATTTATATAAGTGTAGCTCGTAGCTTAGCTCGTGGCTAAATGCACGTGTTGTTAATAAAAATATTACAATATTAAAGTGTTTCGAGTGCTTGTAGGTCTGTGGTGTCTTATAATGACTGATAGTAATGTAAACTTTGCCTTTATTTTTTGTTTTATTATTAATATTAACAGAAATCCCGCTACGAAGATTCCGTTTATATATACGTACATATAAAATTTGAACATTTTGGGGTGACAATTTTGGGGTGACAATTTTGGGGTGTAAAGTGTTTCTATTAAACTATGTATCACTATTATTCTTCACCGCACAGTGGTAAAATGTCGTGAATTTCTCGAAAACTGTAAAATTTAGGATGATCTTTATATTTCTCCCGCTATCATCAAGTCGGATTTTGATAACACCATTTTTCTGACTTTTTGAAATAAGAAGGGAGAGGCATGGAGTGGTGGGAAGAATGCACCTTATTGCACATTTCGGTACATATCTCTAAGGGTACGCCAGTTAAGATTCCGTATAAAATAAGTTTATGAAAAAATATATTTGAGCTTTTTCGAGCAGGTACATAATTTGTTTTCTGTAAAATTACCATATAAATATTTCAGATATTAGCTACTGCAAAATATGTGCGTTAATTTAATAACATCAAAGACCTTTAATTCATGTCTTGCGTTAAAGGAAAAAAAATACGATATGCTTGTAGGACCACTCATTTGTCCGTTCACTTGTCTGTCTGTCCGTTTGACACAGCGGTTCTCCTCAGGAGACGTTTTGACGGTTAGAAAACGATAGTCATTACATAAGTGAGCTTTTCATAAGTATCTTTGCATAAGCATCACAAAATAATATTTGCGCAAAATAATATTTAAGTTTAATCAAATTTTACCTTCGAATTAATACGGGAAACATCACTGATGAAATCAAGAATTATATTAATTATATTGATATAATAAAGTATGATATTACTTCATGCATAATATTATTTAATTACAGCAATAATTGAAAATAACAATGTTTAGAAGAAAATGTTTTGTTTCAAAAGATTTAGGATATAAAAGAAATTGAATAATTGTGTTAAAGCGTTTACACACTGTCCATCGTGCACGACCAAGCAAAGAAGAAGTAAAAAGTACATATTGCGCGGTATGCCTATCTCGCTTTCTCCTACAGCGATTTTTTTCTCTGCTGGTCGTCCAAGATGGATAGTGCGCTTTATATACAATATCATTTTTGAAACTAAAATATCACGTATAAAATATATTACTTGATAAGCATATTCTTAAGTATACATATATGGACATTGGAAATTGTACCTTTATCAGTGATGAGCTAGCAAACAGACATTGCTTTATTTTTTTACCCGAGGATGGTTTACCGTTGGCCTCGACTCGTAAATACCATAAAGGCCCCTCCACTCGAGCGTGGAACGGTAAAGGCTGCGATCGCCTGAAGAGGGCGGGCGGCACGCGAGGGCGGGCGGTGCGTGGCGCGGCGCGTTACGTCACGTTCGGCGCTGCTTTGAACCGTCGAGTTTTTGTTAAAATGTTGACCTACGATCGTGATTTGCGGTACCCGTATAGCGTGATACAGCGATTTTTGCGCGCATTCAAATTATTTTTTAATTGTTTTCAAGGTGATGTTTGCGAAGTTATATGAATTCATATATATTAATTTTGGTGTTAGATTCACCACCTGATTTTGTACACTGGAACAAATTATTACTCATTGTGTATATATTAAAGTTTGATTATCATTTTTAAAATTTCAATTTCGGGACCGTTTTCGTTGTGACCCATGTTTTTGGTCCCGGTTTGTTTAATTTCAGCTATAGATTATCCAGTCTAATTCAAAATATTCTCACTTATTAAGTATTACTGAATAATTTTGTTATAAGTATACGGAAGTTGATCCACTTTTTTTTTAAAATTAATTACTGTAAGCCTAAGGTTTAAAAATTCGGCCAAGTGCGCGCCTGGTTCGTATATGGCGGGTTCTGTACCATGTTCGATGTGAAATGAATTGTCGTCGCTGTGGTGTGTTGGGTTTATCGTAAGGCATACGGCCTTTGACGATGCGGGACACTACGGGGACCCGGGTTGGATTCTCGGCCGTTCGTCGAATAGGGTTTGACTGTTGTTGTGGATGGCTGTAAGAGATTGCTCTCGTAGCAATAAGTCCGCCATATGTATCACTTAGATACATTAAAGTAGATAAATAAATAAATAAATTAGTTTATTTATAAAGTCGTGATTAATGTGAGCTTTTGTAATAAAATAAATATTTAGTAATACTTAATATAATTAAGTTATGGGGATACATACATTATCCTGAATATATAAAAATATAATTCTGCCTGAATGAAGTCCCGGAGGAGTGTTATTGGTATTATAAAAGCGTTTCCTGCGACTACGTTTAATCTAAAGCTAATCTTGCGGCGTCACAAAAATGAGTGACGGAAATAACGCTTTAAAATGGCCGACTATTTGTATATAAGTTTGAACAAGCAACACATAGAGTACAAATAAAGTTGCTAGGACATCAATTTATTTATTTATTGGAGTGAAATTTATTTCAAGTTGATAAATAAAATGCTGACACATTTGATACTTATATCTTATCGCCATCTGTCGGTATATTTATATAAGCATTTCGACATTGCTTTTTGTAGTATTTATTAAAATGAATCTTGAAATAAATCTACTAACCAAAGGCATTTTCTGTTATTTTTATCATTAAAAAAAAACGCTTTGTTTAACCAACATTCTGAAATATATTGACTTTTGCATATTTATTACAAATGACGTCATATATATTTGTTATAACATAGTTTCGATAAAGTTTACGTGTCATAAATATTAATGGTAAGCATTATTTTAAATGTTGTTTACAACGAGTATATGTTTTTAAATATATAATAAAAAAGTTATTCGCAATTAAAATGGTTTACATCAAACAAACGAGTATCCACGCACAAATTATTAGAATCCTTTCACAGTTACAACTTGAAGCCAATGCTTTGAGTGATTTAGTACAAAGCAAGCAAATATTTAAGTTGGAAGATACTAACATGCAGGGATTGATAGAAAATGTATATGGACTGACGGTTTAAGTTTTCTAAGGTCTTAGCTTTAATGATGTTAATAGTGTGATTGAAACATATTCTAAATAAATTAATTTATATTACGTACGGAATAAAGAGTAATTTATAATCTATATTTTAAATTTTTTTTCATATTTTTTGAAAGCTTACTTCACCGTCCGTTTGTGTAATTATAGTGTTATCGAAAAGTACGTAAATAGAAAAAGCTCGTGTTGAGCTTTTTACGCGTAGCCCGTAGCGCAAAGTTTTCGGCGCACGCTAATTGTAAAGTGAGTGATGGCAAGTGAGTTTGGTAAAATTTACTTTCAATTTAACAACGCTTTCTGAGTGCTGAAAGTTTTTCTTTTTGTGTTTGCAATTTGTTGGTACGGATGAATGATTTTACAATAGATATTTATCTTGATTAAATTTTAATATTATAGGTAAGTAGTCATTTCATACGTATCTTCGCTTTCGATTAGGGGGGGGTTATAATATTTGGTTAGTATATATTATTTAATTATACTTCTTCTACCTATAGAGGGCTCTATATAAATGTAAACGTTATATCTTTTTTCCTTTTTTTTACAATATTTGGTTTGTTCGCATTCCATCTTATAGATATAGATTAAGTCATTTGCTTTTGGTTTTTAGGGCTCTGTACCTCAAAAGTAGTTACAGAATCATTACAAGATCAATGACATATCCGCCTGTCCGTCTGTCACAAACGTTTTTCTCAGAAACCGCTTCTCGTACAAACTCTGAAGGCACAGTAGTAAAGAATATTAAAATGCATGTATCATAATGGTTAACATACAAAAATATTTATTTCGAAATTTTAGGGAGGGGGTAGCACTACCCCACCCCCTCCCTAAAATTGGGAATTGAGGGGGCATACTAAGCACTCGAAAAATATATTCATGTCATAGTTTTCGAAATATTCTCGATAAAATTGCTGTTCCCACTACTTATTTATATAAGGAATTAATAAATATTTATTACACTACGAAATCCATTTTACTGATGACTTTGATAAAGAAAGCAATTTCACTTAAAATGACACAAGTACGAAAAACTCGATGCACGAGCTAGATTCGCACTCGTCCGGTTTTTTATGTGTACCCGGTGTAACTCAACAAACATTTTTTTCGTTATTGGTATTGCGTACCGAAGTCTCGTAGGCATTTTATATGCGAATCAAATAATTATGATATGTATGTCCGAATAAAGCGTTGGGTTGATGGCAGCGACTTCATGCTAGTTATTTTACGTAGAGCTTAAACGGTGCAAAGGTTATTGCAGTACACTTTAGATTTGAGATATTCCCATAAGAAAAAAATCACAAGGCGTTAAATCTGGGCCTAGACATGGCCATGATAGGTCCTCGTGTTTGCTGACCAATTTTCTTGGAAAGGTTTCCCTCAGTTTTGCCATCGAGGCCCCAGCAAGATTTGCTCCGTCTTGTATCAACTGCGTGTAGTTGTTGTATCCGAAAAACACTTGCAATTCTTGTAAAAAACAACGCAAATAAATCATGCGACAGTAAACCTCAGAAGTGACAGTTCCTTTTTTGGCAATGTAATCTCTTTTGAGGGCATTCTATTGAGTTCTTAGGGTTTCAGTAACATAAGTTTGGTTATTCCCATATGAAAATGTACCTAATCACTAAAGAGTATATTCCCAAGTATTCTCGGAGTCCGAAAGCCTTCAACATCGTTCCGGTGTACGTATCTCTTAAAGAATAAGCATCGTTATTCAGTTCTTGCACGATTTGCATTTTGTAGCGTTAAAATTTAAGTTTATTTCTCAAAATCACATGCACCGTTTACATTTTGATGCCTGTAGAGGCTACAATTTTTCTTGCAGTTTTTATTGGATTTGCAATAATTTCTTGTTGCAACTGGGCAATAAGTTTCGGCGTCGCTGCTGATGTCTGCAGTCCTGGAGTCCTGTTACTTATTATACCGTGTTGTTAAAGTCTCTGTACTCATGGCCATATTAGTTATGTGCTTGGACCATCACCTGAACGACAAATATGGACGTGAGAGCATAAAGCTGGAAGCGTTCGAATCAACGATTAGTCACAATTTAGAAATTGCTAGACCGCAAACGCGCAATGAGTTTCTGTCCAATGACTCGCGTCTACTGACCAATCCGCAATGATTGGACGTCAAAAATACGCTTTTCGTGTCCCTCCCCCCACTACTATGACAGTAACAATAGTATAAATATAAACATTTCCACTGCTTTAACATTTCCACTCGGCATTCACTTGCATAAACATTTCCACTCGGCATTCACTTGCATAAACATTTCCACTCGGCATTCACTTGCATAAACATTTCCACTCGGCGTTCACTTGCATAAACATTTCCACTCGGCATTCACTTGCATAAACATTTCCACTCGGCATTCACTTGCATAAACATTTCCACTCGGCATTCACTTGCATAAACATTTCCACTCGGCATTCACTTGCATAAACATTTCCACTCGGGTGCCTTTATATTTTTATGTATTACGTGCGTTTTCAAATTAGAAAGCTAAAATTTGAATTTATCCATTGCCAGGTTACTTTCATTTCTAAAATCTCGATTCAGAATCAGTAAAGGATTGTTTTGGACTTTAGAAGCGTTAAATGTTTTCGAGGCGAATAAATATTTGCCTTAAACGGGATTCGAAATTGCGTTTACTTTAATACACTGCAGCGTGTTTGCGATATCAGATTAAAATCACCCCGGCGAGCGTTTTTCGTAGCACAGATTATGCAAAAATAAAGTACGCTGACCTAATATCATATTCACATGCAAGGGCGGGAGAGCTGCACGAACGCGATCCTGCCTCGGGTCGCTCACGTCGTATTTGACGATTGTTTGTTTTTTATCGCCGAGTGGTAGCTCGTGCATGTCGGTGAGGTTAGTAAAAGTATCCTTAGATAGCATGAAATCGTTTCGGCGCAGTGACGTTTTTAATTCGCCAAGAATTTCGCAGTTCGCCTGAGTTTTCTGCAGATATTACATGAATAATGGCGATATTAAGAAATTAATATACGTGGATATAGGACATGAGTAGGTTTGCTAAAATTGTAGCAATATAATTTTCAATTTTAAACCTGAATATTAATGATTAGGGTCCGGATTTGAAGGACACGGGGATAAATCAGAGCGATTTTTGTTACATTTGTTGATTGAATACGTAATGCAGATTTCATTTATTTGTACATTTATATTCAGTTATAGAAACGTTAGAATACACATTCGTACCTTTAATAACGGTTTGATAACTAATTGTACGATACACACAGCCATTCATTATTATAGTTCAACACATAACACATCACACATAACGACGACACATTTTAGGAAATTTATTTCTAATCATTCAAAACAAATCACACTTTGGTATCATGATGGTGGCGACCGCTATCAGGTGTTAAAGAAGTTGAATACCGTGGGAAAGTGGAAAATTGCACAATTATTCGAATCTGTATGCTGGTATCGGGAAAATATTATGGCTACGCGAGTGCAAGAAGTTCTCACGCACGAGAAATAAGAGTTTTAACAAAAGCGCGGGTTGAAAAATTTTTTTTACTTAACAATTGAAAAATATTAATTTGAGAAGTAAAATATCTCTTCTGAACCATAAAAAATGAAAACCAAGAAAGCCTATGGAAAAGAAAGAGTCTATGTAATAGAGAAGTGCTGTAACCATAACCGTATGGACAGCATATGAAAATTTCAAAGAAATATCTTTGGGACGATGTTAGTTATTGACTTGAACTGCTGTTTAATGATCAATCAATTATATTATTGTGTTTGTAGTTTCTGTTTTTATTTATATAATTACTGTTCGCAATTTCAAATTCAGTGGTATTCGCATTTAAAATAATGTCGTCATGTATGTGAATAGCGAATTGCAAGTTTAGATAAAATTTAATAGAGCAGCGTTTTGCAGTTTTGTATCGTAAATTTTTAATATTCTTTTTTGACTTTAGAAAATATAATCTTTATAGTTTTGCAATTTTTCTAGTTTTGGAATAAATTGAGTAGAAAAAAATGTGAAAATATACCAGAGTATCTAATGTAAAATAAAAATATACAAAGATGCTGAAAGCTGCTGAGTACCCAAGCTACGGAGTATTGGTTCATACTTGTGGTGTATAAAATAGAATGTGCTTCTTGACTCGAACGTAACACTCAGATACTTAAAGCAACACGAAAAGCTATGCCCATAAAGTATTGATACGATTGCAAGGTTATTTGGTAAAATTATCAATATAATTTAATTGCATAGAACCAATGGTATTTAAGTATTTTTAATTACATTTGCTATGTTATTATTAAATTAAATTATATTTGAACGAAAATTGCGAAGCCGGTTATAAGAAATAGTGTACAGCTACAAACGTTCTAAAAAGAGAAAAATATATTTTTTTACCTTGTTTTTTTTTTATTTTTTTTAAAAATATTGTGATTGTCTTAAAAATATTTTTAAGGACTTCAATTGAAATTGAATTAGTCGTTTCATTTATTTAAGTTCTTTTCTTGTCTATATCTAGTTTTTTCCAAAGTGCAACACAGTTATGATAGTTGGCCAATTTCGTAAAGCATCTAGGTATAACGACAGTTACCCAATTTCGTAAAGAATGTAGTTATAAATCTGTTAGTTATTTAATTATTTAGGTTTTTAATATTTTATTTTACATAAAAACATTTTTTTCCCAGCTTTCTTTATTAATGTCTGATTCTCTGCTACTGATTTCTAGAGTATATTAAAATTTATAGGGTACTGCAAATAAAGTTTTTCATAATTACTAGGTTTCCCAACTAATATGTTGTCTTATATATTGAATTGAATAAGTGAAATTATCTTTACTTAGAGCAAATTAAGTTCCGAAATTGTGTAGTTATTATTTATGGCAATAGATATTTATTTAAATATTTCGTAAAATATTATATTATAAAATTTAATTATTATAAAATTTATAAATATTATATATTATATATATGCGTTCAGCTTGGCCCAAAGCATGGGTCATGCCTAATTATAAAAAATGATTTCCAACTATGAAATAAAACACTTTGATTAAAGTGAACGTTAACTAATGATTGTCTTTGGACCACTAAACGACTCAGAATGACATAACTGGAATGATAAACTAAAAAAAGACATATGTCAAGAATGGACACATCTCACAACACCGTGCTGATTAATAGTGCGTAAACCGATTAAGTGTTGCGCGATATCGATTTCACCTTGTTGCGCATTCAAACAAGGTGGAATGGACTATAGCTTTATTTTCTCACGTAATAGTCCACATCTCCACCAAACAAAACCAATGGGTTATTTACGCAATTATTAAATATTTATTGATAGGATATACATATTGGTATGAATATGATAAAATAATGGACTTGTACATATATTTGGGAAAAATAATATTTCAGACCGGTTGATAATTATTAAAGCTATTGTTAAGACAATAGATAAATAATTTGGAGGCGATTGACCAAGGAAAATGAAACAACTTATTGTAGAAGCCTTTCAAAAATAATGAAAGTAAAACCGAAACGATATATTCAGCAGACCTTTGTCTGCTGAGTTTTCAATTTCCAACGTGCGAGCAGCTTTATACGAAAACGTCATTGACGTATTTTGCGAAGAAATACGTTTAATTAGCCTAACAACGTTAGGATTTGTGATCGCGAAAATTTGTTACGCGTGTTTTATTTTAAAAGCGTACGATGCGACGTGTAATAAAAGTGGTGACATCGGCATTACATTAAAAAGATTACGGGTTATTCTGAATAGTTTGAGCTGACTTGCATTGTGTGACGTGTGTGAAGTCTATGCTAGTATTCACGTATGCGTAATTATGTTTTTATGTATTGTATGTATGTATATTGCTTATTTATGTCAATTTGGCTAGCGGGTCGAAGCGTTGGTTAAGTAATATGTGAACAAATATTACAACAAATAAAAAATTGATAGAACCTCGCAAAATGCACGTTTCCAAAACCTTTTTGAAGTGAAAAGTTCTTTTGGCACACCTTTCCTTTTACAAATAAATGCCAATAAATCATCTCATAACAATTATATTGCATTTGTAGGAACGTCAATAAAATCCGTGCTGGCTATTTAAAGAAATAAAAAAAATTATAATTGACAATTTGGGACTGATGTTGTTGATTTGACGACGAAATATTGCTTATAATAATAATATTACTATTAGTGTATAATTAATAAATATTATTTGACGCTCAACAAAACAAAATAGCCCATAAATACGCGCCGCCTATCCGTCCATAGATAAAGTCTAGAACTGTCATAGTCGACGAAATAGTTCTGTCCTTTTTTCTGCTCGTAAAATTATATGATGCTATTCTTTTCTCTTAAGCCAACGAAAAATATCGATGATGATGAATATATAACAATGAAGGTTAAGACAAAGCCAGAATAATATGACGTGCCGATTTTTAAAGCAAACGTTAAGACAACCATTATTTGTCATGCGTTAGCTAAAGTTTATATTAAGTAAAGTGAACGATAAAATATAGGGCTGATTATTTTATTTGGATATAATCTGAAGCAACTTTCCTTTGGGTGTGTCATAAATAACTTTGAGCTTCTTTCGGTATCTAGGGCTCAACATTACTTTATTAGCGGCAGTGATTATGAGATTGTTTTTATAATGAAGTTTGTAAACAACAAAGCTTAACTAAAACAATGTTTAATATTTGTTGCATAAAAGTTTCCTTAAAAACACTTTAAAAACCTATAATGTACTTGTCAGCAAATTTGTCTACTTAAGTTTCTTTTGTCTTGAATGAGATTTGTCTCAATATTTATTGCTTCTGCTTTTTTAATAGAAAATGTAAGTACCATCACAAATTATTATTAAACTATCATAGGTAATCACTAAATCGTTACTGCTCAATAGCTTAGTGACATCTGAAATTTTAAAAGCTGATTTTTTTAAAAGCTGATTTGAATCTAAAATAGATCAATAAAACTTTAAATTATTCTATTACAATAAACTGGCACATACACTTTACGTTCTAATTAAAAAATTGAGTTTAGAGTAATTGGGTGTAAAGAAAACATTAAATATTTTCCTCGTGTTGATTTTTTCTGGGCTAAGTTTTCCTCGCAATTTCGTCCGGTAAAATTTCTAGCTATTCTTTAAGCATCATTTTGGTTAATAAATTTTTTTTAAACTTATTCTGTGGATCCAATATAAAATTCCTTTGTAGATTTACAATTAGTATTAAATTGTGTATATGCAAGTGTGAGAAACCATCTTGATAAAATTTATATTTAAAATATTTATGCTAATAGCGATCATAAAATGATCAGTACTATTGTTATATTTTATAATTTTCATCACTGAAAAACTTTTCTCAATTATAATTGTTCAAAACGGCTTGGAAGGTAAAAAGGGAATGCGTTTATGTTAAGTAATGCATGCTGCAACGGGTTTGAGGCTAAGATATAAGGACATCGTATAAAAAATAACAAAATAGGAAGGAAACAAGGAAAAAAACCTTATTCTCAAAAGATCTTCTTCTTTGCTAATATCCCATCTGAAGATGTTGTAATACAACGAAACCTAGGTCGTGGTAAAGAAATTAAATTAAGTAGAAATAATACTATATCACGTAGTTTCATTTAATTGTGTGAAAAGTTGTTATTAATTTTTTGACGAATCTCGAAGAATGTGGCCCCTTCCGAACGAAAAAAATACGAACACAATGGTACGGCAACCTCGCTTTCTTCACGGAAATATGGAGATTGCAGTTTTGACAATTATGGAGGTTTTTCCTGATGTATTTTCAAGAGAAGTAGCCAAAGAAGCATGTGTTTTGCACATGTTGTCGTAGAGTTGAATAGTTCAAACATTACACGCCTGAGATAATCTTTGTAGAACTACTTTTTGCAGATGGCTTAGAGGAAGAAGAACCTGAGATCATAATTTTTAAATTACATTTTCTGGTCAGATAAAACCAAATTTTCAAACAATGGCTTGTATAATGGGTGCAATCATCATTGTTGGTTAAGAGACAATTTGCTCAAATTTAATGAAAGTCATAATCAAATTCGTTTCTCTTTTAATTGCTGGTGCGTTCCTACGTTAAACCGAATAGTAATGTTGGAGTTTTCTGAAGGTGTTCTGAATTTAGATATTTATAATGACACAATTTTAAAAAATCTTCAAAATCATTTGGATAAATTGCCCTTTTCTGCCGAAGAAAACACATAATAACCACCGAAAGAGTTTAAATTCATACCAGCGACTTGGAAACAAATGGATTGGAACCCATGGTTCTATTAGATGGCTAGGTCACAGTCCCGATCCGACACCTCTCGATTTTTTCCTAAGGGCTATGTAAAAATGATATTTATAAGCAAAAATATAAGAGTATTAAGAGTTGAAAGACGTACTTACAAGAATTTTGTTTCTTCTACTTGTGCATTGCAAATAAGAGCGAATCAATGCATCCGTTAATGTGGCAGTTAATTCGAGCATTTACTATTATAGGTTTTTTTCCTTTTTTTTTCTTCTTATTGTTATTGTTCTTATATTCTTTGCATTTTTTTTGTTATTGTTGTCAATTTGTTAATTTTCTTTTCTTTAACTTCCTAGAATGACTGAATATTAAATGTCCTTACGAAACGTGCAGTAAAAGTTTTTTGCGATTTATGAAATTTCTAGTACTTATCTCAGTTGGTCTCATAGAGACCGTTGATTCTTATAAGAAACAGGATCGAATGGCATGAAAAAAAGTTTTGTGAAAATTGTTTTTTATCTCGCTGACTGTATATTTTTTTCAAAATCTGCGTCGTTGTATCAGTGTATATTGCGCATGCCTTATTGTGCAGCCTTATGATGATCACCCGAAAGAAGTATTTAGAGGTTCGGGTGGAGGAAGGATTTATTTTAATTTTACTTTTCAATTTAAGCAGCGCCTATAATTTCATTCATTCTTCAGTTCATAGACGACAGATATTTTACTCATTGAAACTACAGGGTCATTCTTGTATTCAATGGTAGGCATGTAATTCATGGCTATTGAAAGTATAGGGGCATTCTTGTATTCATTACTAATGAAACTACATTCCTATTACTTATCGTTCCTATTGAAACTACAGGGTCATTCTTGTATTCAGTGGTAGGTATGTAATTCATGGCAGAATTTACTTTATCCGACCACAAATTAAAAGCCCCATAGATCTGCGGATACTTTGTCAATTTCTATCAGTGAGAAATCGATTGTCTCTTTGTACAGATGATTCTCTGGCTCTCTGTGATCTATGTATATCACGGTTAAGACTAACGCGAACCTTATGTTCAACAGGCGATTCTCTATCTCTTAGCACAGAAGTACTTTTTATACTATTTTATAGTCGGATTTCTCTTCTACGTTCTCACCATTTTATACTAAAATTTTTATTTTGGCAACCCTTGTACTATGACCTAAGTCTGAACTATGACTTCTTCGTGGCATATTTGAAATAAAACAAATTATGTGTAGATAAGTAAGAACAACAAAAAATAAAAGACAAATGATAAAAAAGAAATGCTTGCAATATTTACAAATGATAAATAACGAAACATAGTTTTTTTTCAAAAAACAAACAAACTAATAATACTCGAAAAACTTTACAATAAAATTATTTCCATACAATAAATTATCAACGAAAAAACAAAAATTAACCAAAAAACTAATTATAAATAAAAAGCACATAGAATGCGTTAATGATACGTGAATCTTTCCTGTACCCTTACTATCGTAAGTATAACTGATAAATCAACAAAAGTTATTAGGTGCCTATTAAATAATATAGCGCTAAAAAGTACGATTTGATCAATATAAAATCTCTAAATTTGGAGAGTTCCGATGTACGTACGTTCGCTACAAATCGTTCAATGCGAAACGTTGCTCACGTCCCGCTATTAATACGTTTGTGGACTGCGCGGCGTTCGTGCGAAGCTGGAACCGTTGTAATTATTTTTCGCGGGTAATTTTTTAACCTGTAATATCTTTTAAGATAATAATTTAAATTATATGGATGGTCTAAATGACAGTTTTGGTATAAATTAAATGCCTAAGGTAACCAACATATTTAATTAGATAAAGGCTAATACAATGTCGCTCAAAACAGCTTCGCTAACTCGGTAATTATTTTTTATAACTTCTTTTTCATCAAATTTTGAAAGGTAAAAAATGATTACTGTGTATCATCCTTGGTATATAGATGTCTATATATCATAGATGTCTATATATGCATATAGGTATATAGATGTCTATATATGCAATCAGGAATTTCCTTTAGGACTTTTTAAGACAGATTTTGCAGTACAATAATGTCATATATCACTTGTGATTTAGTCACCGTAAGCCATGTTAACCTCCTGAAAGCATTTTTTTACGATTTGATTACAAAACATAGAAATTTCTCAACTTTTTTAAAATTAATATGAATGTATTATACACTTAAACTTTTCGAAAGAAATTACCTAAATTATCAAAACCATCTCAAAATCCATTGTTTAGAAGGAGTGTACATGTATACTGCTTAAGATCTACAAAAAGTGTTATTATATCATTTTATCGTCTTCTGTCTTGTTTTTTTCTACAAGAAAGTTTCTAGAACTATAAAAAGAGTGCAGGCATATAGAATTCGTATTTATTAAAAACATAATAATTGAAATTTTTATTATTATTATTTCATTTTATTTTTATTATAATAATTGTAATATCGTAAATTTATAGTAAATTTCGACACCTGAAAATCGTGGGATCTCGGTCTATTGCACTGTGAATCCTGAATTTCGGCTTTAAGTACATTATACTCTGTAAATTTAATTATTTTAAAATTGAATAGTTTATTGAAGATTGACGTGCAAATATTTAGGGTAATCAATATTTTAATTAAAAAGCTTATGACGCGCTCAACGGTAATAGGGTAGGCTCAGTTATTCGACCACATACTAAAAAAAAAGTCTACCTTTGAAAAATCAGTATTCCGATTTTCGGTTTTTTCTGTTTTCGCGTTTTTCATAATTACTCGCGTTACCATTAGGCTTATAAGTAGACACATTGAAATTATTTCATACAATTTTTTATTTATTTCACAATTACAGTTTTGTAATGTAGCACTATTTAAGGGGTAGTAATTTTTCCTGCTTTTTATGAGGCAATTTTAATATTTCGCGCAATCTTTCTGATGATTAAATATTTAATTTTTTATACACCATAATAATTACAAATTAAAAAATTGGTTATTAAATACAGCAAGATAAACATCTGTCACTTGTATTTATTTCCTTCATTTTGGAATTCAGACGATTGATTAAAAAATAGGCAGACGCGATATTATGGTTTAGAGCACTTTTTAGGTTTCCGAAAAAATGGAACCCTTATAAATTCACTCACGTATATCAGTTACATCCGTTTTTCTGAGAAACCGTTTATCATGGAAACTTTGAAATTTGATACAGAAACAAAACATGTTAAAAAACTGGCACTTGTCGCAATAGCTAAAACTAAAATATTGATTTGGAAATTAAGTACTAATTTTTTTTTAATTATCCCATATCCTCTAATTTTCTTTTGTTTTTACGCCTGTGAAAGATATGGTATATAATACGTTGCAATATATTTACGTTATAGACAATTTTTATTTGTAAATAGTTTATTAGAAATATTATATAGTTACACCCAAATGTTTATAAGTGCCGAAATATGTGCGGAATCCTTGTAGTACGAGTTTCACACTCTCTCGTTAAATATCAGAACAACAATTAAAAACAGAAATGGCTCTTATCGTTTATTTTACTTAATTTGATACTCTTATCAACCTCTGTCAAATGATGTTTCATATAAAAATTCCTGACAGTAGCTCCTTAACTATTAGTAAAGTTAAGTGAAAAATATACCGGTGATGCTATGATACCGAATTGTGATCTTCCAAATTGACTATGCAAATAACGATGAAATATCCAAAGATGAAAACTTCTCTCTCTTGAGGATCTTCCAAATTGAATATGCAATATTCAAAGACGAAAATTTATCTCTCTGAGCATCTTCCAAATTGAATATGCAATATCCAAAAATGAAAATTTGCCTTTTGAGGATCTTCCAAATTGAATATGCAATATCCAAAAATGAAAATTTGTCTTTTGAGGATCTTTCAAATTGAATATGCAATATCCAAAGACGAAAATTTTGTAATCGATGAGTTTAGAGAATATCGGTTGATAAAATTTGTACAATTCTTCAATCATAAGTACCTATGATAATAAAGAACATAGAAATTAAATTCTAATTATATAAGTGCCAATTGATAATGATCGGTGAATTAATGCGATACATAAATCTTCAATGCCATAAGGTTATGCATTTCATAGTTATGACGAATGTTTATGTTTTGATCGGTTTTAAAAATTGTTTATAACAACCGAGGTCTTATTTCACGTTATTTTAATCTGTGTAAAAAATCTAGTTTAACTCGGTGTTCGCATAGAGTCGTTGCCAGTTGCCACGAATGTTGGCGTGCTCAGAGGCCGTACAGGACTAAACTATCTTAGCCGATCACAACTTGGTTCGAAATCGTAATAAATTTGCCAGAAAGTATAATGGATTAGTCGCGAGTTTACGATTTGTGACGTTATTAAGAGCATAAATATACGGTTCCTATCGGTGAATACGTCATATTATCATAATATGACAATCATAGACTGTTTCATCACGATCGAAATGTAACTTATATTTTCCAATTTGTTCTTTAATAAAAATGATATATTCAAGTTTTGCTTTGTGAACACATAAATTAATATATTTTTGAGTTACTGTCGAACCAATCAAGCTTCGAAGGTTATAATACCATTGGCGTGAGTGAAAACGAACCAATTTTGTGATGTGACTTTTTTCTCATTTTTAAAATAATATGACGTGATAATGTTAATAGTTCTAATTTAGGTTTATAAATATCATTCTTTCTTTTTATCATAATTTGGAGAGCCAGAAAGTGATTATATTAAATTGAAAGGAATATTATTAATTTGTATATAATGTAGAATGACAGACAACATGATTTTTCAAAGGTTAGTCCCGATCTATTCGTCTGTTAATTTGGGAGTGTCTTTGGTTTGGACTGAAGATAAAAATTCTGCTACTAAAAATTTAGGTAATTGATAAAATAATGTGTGAAAGAAAGGTGGAATGATAATTCGGCGTCACTTGATATTTAGTATCTCTAAGCCATCCAGAGGGTTTCAAGTACCTAATGGTTAGTTGTACCATACCGTATAGGTGTCAAGACTTGTGGTAATAAAAAACAATACGTATGTAAATACTACACAGTCAGTGGTGGTTCAATCTAAAGAAAAAAGTGCATCGTTTTCTCTTCCTGCATTCTCTGCATTGAAAAAGGTTAGAAAAAGGAAGACCTATGTTTTTTTCTTTAATAGTTTATTTGTGATTGTATATTTGTTTTTTTTTTGCAATAAAGCTATTAAGGTTGTAACTTTGTTACCACTGTTTTATTATATTTAAATTATATATTTGTGTCGCTGATCTAATTTTTTATTCTAGTGAGCAACATGTATAATAAAAAATTATGCATTCATATTTAGGTTATATGCGTGAAATGTATATATATATATATATATGTATATATATATATATATATATATATATATATATACATATATATATATATATACATATAATAAAATTGTAATAGTGTGAATTCTGTACATTGAAAATATTTTAAAAAGAGTGATTGATTTAGCGTGTGGAATGGTAATAGAAGCAAGAAAAACTTTTTTATGAATTTTTGTCTGTTTGCTTGTATGTTAAATTCGGTGTGGTATAAGTATATACACAGGAGCAACACATAAAAAAAAAACAAAAAAAATTACACGCGAACGCAGTCGTAAGCACAGCTAGTATAATATACAATCACAATTAAATAAAACTACGTGATGTAGTATTATTTCTACTTTGTTTAATTAAATTAATTCTTTAATTAAATTAAAGAAAGTAGAAGTAATACTACATCACGTAGTTTCATTTAATTGTGAATAATGAATTTCTACAAAATTAACGCCAAATATATTTAATAATATACAATGTTAGATCGACGAATTGCGTCAATATGTAGTTTATGAAGCACACTTTTAGTCCTCAAAACTATGCTCGTGTTAACTGAATTTACTATAGGGAATCGTATAATAAAATGTTTAGGAATATCTAAAGCATTAACGAAATCAAATAGAGGAATAGCATTTTGGAAAGTTTACTTTCTGTTCGCTGCTTTGATTGTTTTGTTACTTAATGTAAATAATAAATGAAGACTCATGAGTTTAAAAACTCGTTAATAAATCGTAAACCCTTTAGAGAATACCTATGCCAATAGGTCCGATATTTTTTCTTTGCGTCCACTAATGAAAATTAAGTTTAACACACATTAAGAAAATTAAGTTTAACAGTTTTAACTTATATTAGTGATTATCCTTACAAAATGTTATATACTAGTAATTTTCTAGATGGCAGTCGAGAGATATAAATATGTACTGCTTGAATGTAACATTAGAATTTAAAATTACTTCTATTAGAAGACGTGATAGCAGCCTCAAAAATGGTACCTGTCATTGAAGTAACAGGTTTATACCAGTTTATGCTGACTATTCCAAATTGATGACATATTATGTAGCTTTATAGATGTAAAGGTTTTATCTTAATGATGTACTTACAGATCTGTATTTCATTTTTTTACAGATAAAACAATTTTAAATCAAACAATTGATGACGTCGCATTCTTCAACGTTTATCCAGAGGTAAGTTTTAAGTGAAACTTTATAATTAAGAGTACAAATTTTGATTAATTTGAAATTTGTTTATTTACAGGACAATCGGTAAATATTCACATTAGCTTATACTCAAGATTTGTAAACGTTTATAGCTCATTAAAGCTCTATTGAGTGAACATATTCGAATTTTGATCATTTAGAAAACTTCAGACTTAGTTACTTGGAATACCAAATATACTTCGCAACTGTGCTTTGTGTTGGAATATTAACACTCGATTTCAAAGATAGCTTCAATTTGCGGAGTTATAGATTGAAGAGTGCCAAATAAGTCGGTTAGTTAATAGAGTCGATTGACAATAATAATATTTGATTGCCTGATATAACTGAATACTTTATCTCAATTCTCCAATGTTGTACTGTGACATGTATTCAATAAAAAATATAGTGGAATTCGAATATCAGAGGTCTAAATAAGCTTAAATAGATAGCTTATTTTAATGTAATCCAGCACAATTGTGCTAGAAGAATCGTCTATTCATCATACCATCACGGTATCTCTTGTTGAAATGGGACAGAAAGACTAATTTCCAATATACAAGTGGTTCAGAGTTAGTATTGATATCCTGAAAAAATAAAAGTTTTGAAATTTTACAAGTAGCTCAGTATATTTGTGCTTTTTTGCATAATTAGGTTAAGCATTTTTTCTTAGTTTTATTAAAAGTGAATTGCTGATTTGGTGCAACCTGAGAGATTATAACGGATCGCCGCCTTCACTTAAAAGTTAACACAATTGAGAAATTGTGTTAAATCCGTTAACTTTACAAAAAAGTATAAACCTAAATATTCCGTCAACAACTACGAAAAAAATTATAATAAAAGCCTTTTTTATACAGATTTAATTTCTTTATGTTTAAAAAAGTTTGGTCTAGTTTAAAAATAGTATTCCGAATTATTTTATAAATTACTGATAGGTTAAAATGTTAAATGCTTGTTTTAAACTTTAACGCGCTAAAACTCGTAAATGGTAGTTTATGTGAAAATGGTCTTGTGCATTGAATTTAATTCTGGCTAACATATTAATTTTTGGCTAACATTTAAGATATTTAGTTTAATGGCTCACAAGATATTTAGCTTTAAAGTTTTTCCAAAAATTGCGAATTTACATGATTTCTCAGACTGCAATAACATTTCAAATTACTTTTAAGACTAGGGTTACCATTCGTTAGGATTTTGAGTAACATGCCAGGTATTTTATGATCGCGTCAGACTCAGGGTGGGCATTAGTTGACGTTGGGTCTTTAATAAATGAAAATTTTACTCTCCTATAGATTCTCATAAATATCATTCTACTGCCGCTGTATTTCAACGTCTTCCCACGAAGTTTACCAGCTTATTTGTCCACTTAGGTGAGGGCCGTTCCATTCTGCCTTTTCCGGTACGTGGTCACCATTGGAAATATTTTCTTCTCCAATGGTTATTGATTGCTACATGACCTGTCCATTGCCACTTTAGCTTGGCAATTGAATGAGGTATTTCGACAATCTTAGATCCCCTCATTACGGATTTAGTAAAAAAACCTTGAGCAATGCTCTTTCCATCAGTGCTTGGGAGTACGGGGCTAAGTTTCACTTTCGAATATCATAAGTGTGAACACACACTGTTTGAAGATTTTCTTTTATAAACACTGGGGTACTTTGGGGAAGAAAATACTATCAAGTTTCCCAAAGGCTACCCATCCGAGGTGGATTCTCTAATGGACCTCCTCCTCGAAGTAGAGTAAGTCGAACTTACCTAATTGGACTGTTTGTCGTAGGTTTACATAGCAACTTTAAGAGTAGCATTCCCAACATGTATTGGTAGACATAATCTTGTTTTGTTCATGTTGGTTTTTAGACCTGTCTGTTAGGAAATTTTGCTTAGGTCCCTGAGTGCTATGCCAAGGTCGTCCACCGGCTTTTCATGATTACTATCTCGTCGGGAAAATTAAATAATAACTTTCCTTTTCCAATAAAAAATTTAACCTTAAGCGTTTCTGTTATGCATTTCTCCCTCTAATTCATATATTTTATTGTTCGTTTACACCGCGCGCGCTAATTTAGATCGTCTCTTTTATAATTTTTTTAATATTCTACTTATTTAAAATTTTTGCTCAAAAAATATTTATATTTGTAAAATGGAGGTTAAAAAGAAAATAAATTTTTCGGTATAATCCAAAAATTTGCGAAAAGTATCCGAGTATAGTTAAAGAAATAAATGAAACTGAGGCACTATGTAAAGTATGTAACTCGTATATAAATATTAATTTGGAAGAACATTTCGTAATTACATAATTGCCTAATTACGTAATTACATAATTGCCTAATTGCGAAAAGTATCCGAGTATAGTTAAAGAAATAAATGAAACTGAGGCACTATGTAAAGTATGTAACTCGTATATAAATATTAATTTGGAAGAACATTTCGTAATTACATAATTGCCTAATTACGTAATTACATAATTGCCTAATTGCGAAAAGTATCCGAGTATAGTTAAAGAAATAAATGAAACTGAGGCACTATGTAAAGTATGTAACTCGTATATAAATATTAATTTGGAAGAACATTTCGTAATTACCTAATTGCCCAATTACGTAATTTGGGATCCATTTTGAACTTTTGGTAAATCAGCAACTATAAGGTTCAATTCTGTATTTAGTGAGGTATGTATTTTAACTTAAACAACAAAAATAACGTACCGAAAGAGTATTTACATTACATTACATGCTAAAAACGCGTTTAATTACACAAAAATGTAAGGTTCTAATATAAAATCTTTGAAAACAGTGGGCTGCACTGTCTGTGTTAACTAACTGCGTTGCAGTAATTCCTCGTGATTTATTTTAAACTTGGATCGTTCACGCATGATATGACGAAATTGAGTGAGAGTTAGTCCTTTTAAATAAAGAACAGAGTTCAGTATTGTCTAATAACCTAAATTAAGGGAACCCCCGTAAATTGCGATGAAGTGCGGGTAAGTCCCTTCTGGGAAGTCCGTGAGTGCTGCTTGAAAAATTAAAAGAAAGTTTTATTCTTTGCTCGATCGCCAGTCACCCAATTCACATTGACTCTATCTACTTGCTCTAGTCCAGTTAGTTCTTTAAGTGTGTGTAGTGATTTGTGATTGGGAAGTTATTGGTTGCGGGTTTATAAATAAATAATAAATCGATGGCCTGTATGTTCGACTCTTTGTTCGGGTCATCAGTTATGCATAGGTACCTACATGGTACAACCATGTAAGTATTTAAAATTTTTTTGTTTACTTATTCACTAACTTGTTTATTTTATATAGCAACTTTATAAGTACCAACCAGACTATTAACAATTTATACCAACATAAGTTACATTTGTTTGAGTATAGTGATGAAATAAAAAGTAATAGAAAACACTTTTTTATATTTTTGAATTAAGTAAGATTTGAGAATATTGTAAATGTTACAATATCATAAGATCGATGTTGAAAAACACACTATTGTTTTGTTAATAATTTATTAAATTAAATTGAATTTTACGTTTAATGTCTGTTTTACTGCGATATAATCAAGGAAATATTTTTAAATCTTTCAATGAAATTAAGTTCTGTTTAATTATTTTTTTCAAGTCATAAACAAAGAAAACCGTATAAAAGGAGTTTTTAAACAAACGCACACAATTTTCGGTTTGGGAACATTTTTTGAGAGAAGTTAAAACGAGTGTCAAAAGACAAAGTGTCGAATGCAAAACATTACAAAAAAGTATTAAAAACTAATGGTGGTTCAATCGGACTTATACGAGTACATATCCACAAGCGTGATAAGCATATCGGTGAAATATCAGGGCAAGATTCCGAAAGAGCTAGTACGTCAACTACTGTTAAAATGCACAGGATCTAGTCAGAAACAATTGAATTGAAATAGACCTCCAATAAAGAAAACTAAATTTACAGATTACTATTCGAGTATGTTAGCTATGGAGGGTCGTATGACTACAAGAGTAGAACTAGATGGAATTCCATTTCACAAATTTTACATTTCTGAAGACCTAAGATATCTGTTTAAATAGTCTGGCTCACCAAAAACTAAGACAATTCCAGAATAAAGTGATAAAAAGAAACAAATTAATTTAAACAATTAAAAAAAATTAAACTCCAAAGTCTAAGATTCACTACTGACGAATAGACCTCTACCCAAAAAAGAAGATGTTTAAGTATAAACATTCACAATAAAGATTTAGACCAAATCGAGTACAAAAATTTGGGGTTATTGAGGATAAAAGGTTCAATGACAGCCGATGTAGTTAATTGTGAGAATAGCATTTGAGTGTTTTGAGTTCAATTTCGACACCATGCTTTCTTTTACTATAGACGGAGCCAGTGTAATGGTTAAAATGGGTATGAAATTTGACGTCCACCATCATTTGTTATATACACGCGGAATACAGCTTGCGGTGATTGATGAATTATGTAAAACCCAGAAAACTTTAGGTCTGTAATCTGAACGCGATCAGTATCGAGTACTGACGCTGAAGAAGAAGATGAACAATTTGATCATGGATTTTTATAGATGGAGCTATATTTTCAGAGCCAGACTGTTCATATAAAGATATTACTAATAGAAGTTAGGAGTGGTTAGATATTTTCAAATACTTAGGAGTGGTAAAATATTTCAGTAAATCGTCCTTGAAAAATGACGTCGAAAATACACTTTAGAAAAATGGTAAAAGTGTGAATCTGATATTAGACTGTAAAACTAGATGGAGTATCGTATCAAATATGGTAGGTCGGTTTCTTAAATTAAAAACATGCGTTATGAAGGCGTTACTAGATTTGAAATCCAACGTGATATTTACAAATAAAGAACTAAAAGACTTTTATAGTATTCATCGTATTTTAGATATATTGAAAACAATAGTGGTCTTTATGTTGTTGTGATTCAAGTTTATTAAAAGCAGATGTTGCATTACAGTTTATGTTTAATAAATTAAATCTTCAATCAAACGAACTCAGTAAATGACATGTTTTATCTCTCAGAAAGAGAATAAAACAAGACGAACAATTGTCCTTTCCGGAAGCCATCCTGGTTGCTGGCCAGCAGCGGTTCAACTGCTATTTCGATACGTTGATAAACTATTCGTTCCAGTATCTTGCAAACTGTGTCCAGCATGTAGAGTGGACGATAAGATGATGGTTCGTCCGGAGGTTTCTTCCCTTTAGGGGGAATTACTAGTCTCTGTTGCTTCCATTCCCGAGGTAAAGTAGAAGGTCTTCTGTCTTCATCCCAGCATTTTCAGCACTGGTTGTATCACTGTCCAGGTCTACTATGAAGGCAGTAGGATCAAATGATCTTACCTTCTAGCCAATTGCATTAGTTTGCCTATATACTCTTTCAGTATCCTGGCAAGTAGATATTTCCCACAGTGCCGTGCTATGGTCACTGGATGTGTAGATATCCATCACTTCCCAGGTATACTTCCCCTTAACGAGGCAACCACTGGCGAGATACATAATGGAACTTGGAAGGTGAGATCCATAATGGAACTTGTGAACTCCTCTAGTGAAAGTAGGTTTATCGCCACTGTTGAGCAAGACCACATATAGTGTGGCCACGGCTTCCAGTAGCGCTTTTCTTCGCGCTTTTGTCGCCTTGCTACCCCAATATATTGCCCAGAAGTTGAAGTCCCCGGCAATCGCCACGGGAGAGTGATGCTTCGCATCCTCGATCAGCTGATCCAGGAAGTCCGTGGATTTATTAAGCGGAAGACTAGGTGGGGTATAGTAGCTGTAGAAGTTGATCATCTGCCCGTGCCTCTTTTCGATTCACCGCACTCTGTAAAGGGAACTCGCCGCAAGCATAGATGACGACTTTAGCGGTGCTATCCGTTTCCTAAGGTTATGAGGTTTGGTGTCCATACGGTTCCGATATTAGTACTAGGTCTAGCTTCAGTTCGTGTACGGTTTTCATGATCAGATAGCGCGCAGCCTCACAATGGTTGAGGTTGAGCTGTAGTATCTTCATATTCGTTAGTTTTTATCTTCTGGAGTGCCTATTTGAAGACTGGGCATCTGCTCGTTCCACAGTTCTCCGTCTGGCCATTTTCAATGCATAAAGCACTCGGGCTTCTTTTTTACACTCAGCGGCCTTTGACCTTCTTCTCCACATTTAGTGCAGGGTTTGAACCGGTCCACTTTGCTTTTGCATTGAGTGGCGAGATGACCATAATACTAGCACCTAGATGACCATAATAAAGCATTTATTTGGTCTCTTCACTATTTTTATTCCATGGTTGACCCAGCCAATCCTGATTTTGCCGTGTTCGCCTAGTACCTTCTTCACTATTGGAACTAACAGCGTTACCAAGGCAATCTGGGTACCTCTATAGCCTATCTGATTGCTTTCTGCAGGATTTGACAATCCTTTCCAGTCGCTTCTTGTAAGGCTTGAAAGATATTCTCCTTTATCATAGTGTCAAGATCACGTATTTAGAGTTTTTATTGCAGCCCCTCACTGATACCCTTGCCATTATCTTTGTGGATGCCAACGATAAATTTTTGCAGACCTTGGCCTCTGTCGGCATTATCTATAGTGAAGATAATTAACAGGTCTCCCAGGGCTGTCTTGCGGACCTTGTCTACTGTGGAGAAAACTTGCTCGTCAGGGACCTCCTTCTTGACCCTACAAAGTAGTTCAGCATAATTCTCCTTTTATTTTGATCGTACGATCAGTGCATTAGGTCTAGTTGCTGATATTTGTCGTTTCTTCTGCTTGGGTTGCTGCAGAGGCTGCTTCAATGGCTGCTCTTTGCGCTACTTCTTCTGGTCCTTCTTTGAATGAACCGCCTGCCTATCCGTTATCTTCTTCTTGTCCGAGTGATGTGTTAATTTCTTGGTAGGTGCAATTGGTCCCAGATCTTTCCTTCTCTTCAGATGTTTGTCTCCTGATTCAGAAGACGGCCGCGGCAGAGTACGTATTGATGGTGGTGTACCCGAATCTTTTGGCACTAGGATAGAAAAGCTTTTCTATTTAGCTCGCAACTCATCCTCCACTTTTAGTAATCACCTAAAGGCATTACCAATACTAGTTGATTGGCCTAGATATTTTTGTGGACGTTTGGTCTCGGTTGGACAAACTCTTGTAGTTCATCGATAAACTTTTCGAGGCGTTCCAACGCTTCTATCCTCTTCATTAAAGCTCTTGCATCTGGTGTTGCTTGTTGAGCATGTTTCCCGTTACTAACTTCTTTAACTCCATTAATTAATGGGGCATTAAAATGTCCATTTCCTTATGAAAAACTCGTGATTTGAATGTACCAGCGTTTCGTGTGTGACGCTGGTACATTCAAATCACGAGGGAGAGGCGGACTGTTGGGTCAGAAACGGGCGTACCCTCAGAGTATAATGTCTCCTACCCCAGTCCCCTGAGACCTGACCAGACGTTTATCCGGTCCCAGGAAACATGGACGGACCGGCACTCGTCCGAAACAGTGCAGCTTCCAACCGCTGCACGCACTGATCAGGGCCCGAAGGGGCTGGCTCCTGATACACACTTCAGTTGCCACCTCGGCAGAATCGAGCTCATATTAGCCTTTCCCTCACATTGCTGAAATAGCGACACGAGTCTCAGGCACTTCCAGTGTGCTACGGCACATCAGTGTGGTCCTCAGCCGCACCTATAAGACAACAGACGCTGGTGGGCGGGTTGGCGGGTAGGCGAGCGAACGTGTGTGCGTACGAGCGGGCGAACGGGCGGGCATGCGTGCATGCTTGCGTGCGTGTACGTATGTATACATACAAACTTATATGATTATTTAATCAGTTAAGATTAGTAAACAATTAAGTCCACGAATATATAGTATAGTAAACGAGATTGTTAATTATTATTAGTATTCCTTGACTTAATTCTGATGAGTATTCATTTTAGACGTCCCGTCAAATTTGATACTAGCGGATATCAGCGTGGTCAGAAAAAAATCAAAACAGGTAAAATAATAAGTTACATTTTCTTTATTTTCTCTTTATGTGTTTTATGTAAATGTTATAATGTTAATTTTATATTGTCATATTAGCTAGGTTGAGATTTCCCGGGTTGGAAAGTAGCCGATGTCATTTCCTGGCATGTTGCACTTTTAGAAAGTTTAATATTTGTTGGGATTGTTCTATTAATTAAAATCACATTTCTCAGATTAGAAAGTAGTCTATTCATTTCCTGGTCCGTCAACTATTTCTATGAAAAAAATTAGGTCGATTTGCGTTTCCGTTGTGGCGTAAAAGAAGAACAAACAAACACACTTTGAAATTTTCTTATTAATTGGGATTATTATATAAGTTCCAATGAAATTTTTTATATTGAAAAGTAATCTATACCATTTCCTGGCCTACCAACTGTCTGTGCACAGAAAACCACGTCGATATGTTGCTCCGTTACGACGTGAAAGAAGAATAAATAATCAAACTTTTGAATTTTTAATATTCTTTGGGATTTTTGTTCTAATTAGCTTGACATTTTGCGGATTGGAAAGTAGGTCGTTTTTTCCCGGCCCGCCAACTATCTCTATGCTGAAAGTCACGTAGATCTATTGCTTTGTTGTGACGTGAAATAAGAGCAAACCAACATACTTTCAAATTTTTTATGTTACTTGATATTGTCATATTAGGTAGAATGAGATTTCCCCGATTGGCAATTAACCTATTTCAGTTCCTGGTCCACCAACTAATTTATGTAGAAAATCACGTTGATTCGTTGTGACGTTAAAAAAGGACAAACAAACACTCTTTAGAATGTTTAATATTAGTTGGGTTTGTAATATTAGTTAGAATAAGATTTATAGGGTTGTTATGTAGTCTGTGTTATTTCCCGATCCGCTAACTATTTCTGTGCAGAAAATCACGTAGATCCTGTTGCTCTAATTTGACGTAAAAGAAGGACAAAGAAAATATACTTTTTAATTTATAAACTTTAGGATTGCTTATTGCGATAAGATTATTCACATTGAAAAGTAGCCTGTATTATTTCCTGATCTGTCAACTATCTCTATATAGAAAGTCAAGTCGATCTGTTGCTCCATTGCGACGTGAAAGAACGAACAAACATATTTTTGCATTTTTAACAAAAGTTGGGATTGTAATATTAGTAAGGATAAGATTTCCAGGGTTGGTAAGTATTCTGGTCCACTATTTCTGTGGAGAAAATCATGTTGATCTGTTGCTCTATTGTGACGTGAAAGAAGGACAAATAAATATACTTCCTAATTTGTAAATTTTGGGACGGCTATATTAGTTACGATAACATTGTCCACGTTGGAATTTAGCCTGTATTATTTCCTGTTTATTTAATAAGCAAAAGGGTCGCGTAAAGAAAGTTTATTAATAAAAATACGAATGGATAATTAAAAAAAACTCAAGTCATCCAAAATTTAGCAATCAAAAAGGATTACTTAAATAAATATAAATACAAACACAAAACATTCAAAATTTATTAAGCAAAAAGGATTACGAAAAAAAATATAAATACAAACACGAATTGATATAAAAAAAACAAAATATCCATAAATTTAAGAAACAAAAAAAAACGCGTAAAGAAAGTTTATAAATACAAACACGAACTGGTAATTAAAAAAGAAACCTAAAACATCCAAAATTTGGTAAGCGGAAAGGATTATGTAAAAAAAATATTAAAAAAAACACTAATTGATTTAAAAAAAACCAGCCAAAGTATTCAAAAATTTAATAAGTAAAACGGGTCGAGTAAAAAAGTTTATAAATACAAATACAAATAGTTAATTAAAAAAAAGTGAAACCAAAACATCCAAAAAAAAATAAGTAAGTAAAAAGGATTATGAAAAAAAATTATAAATACAAACACGAATTGATAAAGAAAAATGTAAAACTTATTAAGTACATTGCTATAAATTAGTGAAAATATAGTTTTAATCAAAATAATAAGGAGAAAAGAACATACTTATAGATAACTACCGATTACCAGAAATTATTAACTAAGCTAAGGTTACTAAACGAATATTCTGTGCTCTGATAGATTTTCTGCGTTTAGATCGGATCAGTTTTTCGTAACGTAAATTCAGTTATAAACCGAATAAGACACAAGGAGTTTAGAAAAAAAAATGGTGAGCTATAAAAATATGGACTTCGCGTGTAATGACATGTAATTTGAAACTTAGAAGAAAATTATTAGTCGGAAAAATAGACTTCACTAACAAAGATTACACAAAAGTGGTACAAATTATTTGTATTTCGGCGTACCGCTGAATTCAATTACGCAAGTTAGTTGCGAAGCCCAAACATCGATTACGTTCGTTATTTACTTAACTAGGTGAATATTTTTTCTGCCTTTAATAGTTTACGAGGTTGCCTAGTTGGTTAGTGGATTGCGAAAACGGTTGCGTGATCGTTATTAATAAAAAAACGGAGTTCTTTTACAATTCTTATCTATGTGGGCCCACCCTGTCGTATATTTACGATAATATCACTTGAGGCTTTCATGGTACGAACGGGCAGGAAATATATTATATAACCGAAAATGGAAGAAAAAAACGAAACGATTGTGCAAAGTAGCAGTTTAAATACAACCAACATTCAGCTCGTTGATTTTTGTCAGCGACTAATTTTGAGTTATTTCGCAGATTCATTGTTTTTATTTGAGTAGCTAATTATGAGCCAATACGCAGGTTATAATATTCTGTTCACAACTGTGCGTTCGGCGACTGAATGGCTCTAGATGAATTAGGTTAGCGTACTTTATTAGCTTATTAGGCGCTGCCTAAAAGCAATACGTTTGCATAGTGTATATGACATCAATGTTTGCATATTTATTTATGATTTGAGGTTACGTCGGCCAACTGTAATTACACCATAAATATTAATTATTTCATATCTATAGAATTTTTTTTAAAGATTACGGTACCGCTTATTACCGGTTTATTGTTCTTATTGTTGATAGGTTAAGACTCTCGATCGATTTAGTTAATAGAGTACGATGATTTAAATGAACATTTTTTCAAATTATATTTTGTTTTTTCTTTGGATGCTAATGGAATTAGTCTTAAATTAAAATATATATTGACACAATTAAAATATTACACGACAAGAATATTTTTAAACGCTACAGTCAAAATGTATAAAGGTTTATCTCCATTAGCAAGGAATAATAATTTATGATTTTAATTTCAAAATATTGAATTTTACTATAAGCCATAATTTTGGTAGGAAATGTATACATCTGTCCGTCATTTTAATTTCGATAGGTCAGCATATGTTTATTTTCGTTATCATTTCTCGAATTTAATGATAGGGACTTCGCATTGTTTGTTTTAGTTTCCAATATATGAAAGGAAGTTACAAGTATTAATATATTTATTTATCTACTTTTATGTATCTAATTGATATATATGGCGGACTTATTGCTAGGAGAGAAACGTCTTATAGTCAACCATAACAAGTCCAGTCGCTTTCTACGAACGGTCGGGAATCAAATCAGGTTCCTCGCAGTGCGCCGCATCGTAAAAGACTGTATGCCTTTTGATCAACCCAACACACCAAAGTGACAACTATATATATTGATAATATTTTGATGGATTTAAAATACATTTCAATTTAAAAATCCCTTAAGTGTATATGAGAAAAAGCACACGTACGCACGCACGCATGCATGCACGCACACATGCACATATGTCTCTAATTCACCAAGGTCGCAAATTTCAGGACTGGTTTTATGACCATATAACCTAATATATAAAAATATCAATAACTTTCATAATTAAATTAACTTTGCATGCACAGAATTATGGTTTTTTTTAATAATACTACGATCTTTTTTATGAAGATATCTAATTTTCTTTGTGTTTTACATAATTTTAGTAACGTTCCCGAAAATATTCTGGCGTTCTCGAAATGACACGAGTGTTCGCTGAATTACGGTATTGATACAGACTATGTATAATAAGGATATATTAAAATTATGAACGACTTTAGATTAGTTATTTATTCATTGTAACAAGGTTTGTATTTTTAACATAAAATAATCTTTTGATTAAAGTTCAAATTCAAAAAAGTTTTTATTCTTACAGTCGTGAATTATAATATTATTTTATTATGAAACTTTTTGTGAAAATCACTTAAAAAAAGAGGAATGAAGTCTAAATTAAATTCCTAAATAGAAATAAATTTAGTTTGTAATAACTAATTTATAAAATAATAATAAAAAATATTACTTACATTTTTTTTAAAACATCAATATCAGTTTCGAAATAATACTATAGGCTAGTTTCCACTAAGAATAAATTGGATGGGTTGTAATTTCTAATGATAAATCATGATATGGAGATACCAAAAAATAAAATTATTTATTATTAAAAATAAAGATTATTTTTATTTTTAAAAAATTATTTCGAAAAAAATTTCGAATTCAGTCATTTGACAGTGAACACTAATCAGAAAGCGTTTCATCACATCTCACGAAAAACCATTGCTCACAGATTATATACTAAACCATTGCTTTTGACATTGTCGTATACAGAACAGGTTATTCGATTAATTTTTCGTTTTTAACAATTTTTGTAAAGTTTAAGTGAAGTTTTTTAAAGTTTTTTGATTATATACTAAACCATTGCTTTTGACATTGTCGTATACAGAACAGGTTATTCGATTAATTTTTCGTTTTTAACTATTTTTGTAAAGTTTAAGTGAAGTTTTTTAAAGTTTTTTGATTATATACTAAACCATTCCTTTTGACATTGTCGTATACACAACAGGTTATTCGATTAATTTTTCGTTTTAAACAATTTTTTTAAAGTTTAAGTGAAGTTTTTTAAAGTTTTTTGATTATATACTAAACCATTGCTTTTGACATTGTCGTATACAGAACAGGTTATTCGATTAATTTTTCGTTTTTAACAATTTTTGTAAAGTTTAAGTAAAGTTTTTTTGTTTAAGTAAAGTTTTGTTCGTAAAGTTTAACAATTTTTGTAAATCGCAATGAAATTAAGTTTTACCAAAGCAAACGACATTAATTTACCCAAAATTGACGCTCGGTAGATTTTTCGCGTCAAAGACTGACTTGTGTTCATCAGAATTTCGGAATGATAAAACTTCGATGTTACTTACATTGTTTTTTACACAAGTGCAAAATATGTATTATAAGCTGAAATAGTATAATTTCAGTTTCGTAATCAGTAAGTGTTTTACACACGTATTGTAATGTAATATATGCTTTTTTTGACGTTAGATTTGCGAAGTATAAACAACTTAACCTCAATTCATACATTATTATTTTGTCAATAAACTTGTAAGAATAGTGACTGCAAAATTCATCAGTATTATTTTAAATTTAGAAATAGATTGTGTGTGAGTCATGTTAATTTGTTCGTTTGTTATCAATTGTATTAGTTCAGAACTTTGATATTTTATTGTTTTTCTATAGAAAAACAATCGCAAGTAATTGTTTAAGACAGGACCCCTAATACAATAATTTTGTAATGAAAATACAGTTTATCGAATAGGTACTTAAACTGCAAATAGATAAATCATAATGATCTTCACAAAAATATATTCTTGAATTTGTATATAAACTACGAGCTCCTTGCAACTTTTAGCTACTTTTCCGCATTTTATTATATGGAACATATACAAAATAATTATTTTGGCGTGTTAATAGTTGTGATTTTACCCTGGGGCACTACACAGTACTTGTAACAAGATGAATTCATTTTTCATTAAACAAAAGAAACAATCGTTATGCACAGACACGATTGTTTTGATTTTGTTCATGGTAGTGATATCACTCAAGACGCCACGATCGTCTGGAGCGTTTTCGAGGTAAATTTAAATTGGTTTTTTAAAACGCAAAATACATAATGTACATGTTTGATTTTTGAGAAAATATCGGTTTTTTGGGTTAAATAGATATTGAGGTAAAATATTAGCCACTTTCCCAAATTTAGTCAACTAGCCTATTCTCGATTCCATTCTTTTTTCGGTAATGGTGTCGGAATCGTACTAATTGTTGGCTCTATGCTAATACACATTGCTATTACGCATAAGAAAGTTATTAGGATTTCCCCGTCATCGTTATCACCACCTGTCTAAGAGGTAGCAATATATCTATAGTGGTTAGTTGCCTTTTCAGTAGGTACTTTGATCAATAAAAATGTCTCAGGGGTATCAAATTTGGATGTATGTTTTCTTGACTATTAGTACATATAAGCTTTAATGCCATTGGATTTTTCTTTAGTGTGCTGATGAACGGAAATTGCCATTAAATCTCCATCATCTGTTGAGATGAGTTGTAAATAGTTTTATAAATACTGTTGTTTCTCTCTTTGAATTTCAACAGATTTTCCAAATCATACATGGAGATGAACTATGAGAACCATGAATTAGGAAATTCTACCTAAGGCTAACAAACATCCATAGGTTCGACTGAGCTTACATTAAAATTACTAGAAAAGGTGGATAGTTTTAACTGTTTGTGAATATGTTCGTATCAATATGCTTATATTAAAACTTCTGTTGCCAAGTAATTTTTGTAATAATCATAGTACCTGGTTTTTGGGACGCTGTTTATTGCCTCTATGTCTATGAACAATTTGGCAAAGTCTGAGGCTGTTTTAATGTCGTATCCCGATAACGCGTGGCTGTCAACAGTCTTTTTAAGATATCCTCCCACGTCATCCATGGGCCTTTACCATGACCAGGTCTACTAAAACTCTAAGTAAATTTTATTATTTGTTTGAATTAATCAATCAATATTTGTATCCAAAGGGTTATATTGGTACAATTATCGCGATGTTGGACCATTACAGTAGATTTGGAGCGTACCATCATCTTCTTTTCTAAAATATATGTAGAATAAATATATGTAAAATATATGTAGTTTGATATGAGTCCTTACTATATTAGTTTGGTGATCCAAATTTTTACTCACTGTAGTAAAAGATTTTGATTGTAAAACATTGTCATCGTTTTGGAAATAATAGACCCCTGTGTGGACACATAATTAAATTTTAGGAAAATCTGTGGGCTGCATTTCATTTGCATACTTGGTAGTGTAGTTCTCTGAGAAGTCTATCTGTATTATAATATCTTTTCCAATTATTTTTTTTTCATATATTTTTTCAGTTTATGGTAATTATAAATACCATAGAGATGTTTTTTCACGAACGGATTGTCTTCAGATAAAACAATTTATAATTCTTTGACTGTGCTCGAAATAGCAACTTTTTTGCAATCTTAAAAGTCTTTTCCTTTATTATTTTGTCTTCATGTATGGACTTTCATTGAAAATATGTCAAAGAATCTGAATTATCACCTGGCTCAAGCACCTGATTTTTACATTTTTCATACAAACTATTTACGCAGTCATAAGAAGTTACATCACAAGTGTAATCCTCAATAAACTTTTCTATGCAACCGTGTTTAAGCTCTTGTAAATTTTTTAGTTTATTGAATTTTAATTCGGAACTTTTGTGTTTCACACACAAACCCAAAACTGCTTTGATTTGAGAAGTGTCATGTGGTCACAAATTAATTTCTTTCAAGACGTTTGACGTCAGTGCTTTAACTGTGAATAAAAGGATGGGACTTTTTTTGCTAATACCATAATTTTTAAAAACAATCTTAGCTGGGCACATTTGACTGACGTCATCTCGTTCGAGGAAATCTATAACCATTTGACGAACTTCTGGCTTCAACACATTTGGCATCAGACTTTAAAAACGATTTATTCTCTCTTTGCTTTGATAAAATTTTCTTCGCCATGTAAAGCAATTTGTATTTCCTCAGAGCACTTCCACTATTATATTTTTAGAAAATGTCTTTCCCTTTGGGATATTTTGGCAAAGTATCAGCATTTTCTTGTAATTACTTCGCTGAACAAAAGGGTTTTGGGTACTTCAGGAGGTACATGAATGTCTTTAACGAAAGAATTAACTTTACTGTTAGAAGTTTTAGGTACTGATTACTTTTTGCCTCTGTAGTTATTTCTTTAAGGATTCCATTTTACGTTTCATTTCTACCATAATCTCTCCCTTTTTTCCTTTTTCGGTATTCTTTTACTCTATCTTTCCGTACAATTTTTTTTCATACTTGTCTTCCCACTGAAAATATTGCGAATGAATTTTATAACGCCTTACTTGTCTCTGTACGTTTTTTTTGTTATTTTCCAATCTTTTCTCTACCCTCGCTTCTCTCGCTCTGTCATCTCAGCTATATTCTTTATTTTATTTTCTGTTTTTTTCTTTTATAATATACCTTGTCCTTAGTAGCCCTTTTAATTTCTCTCTTTTCATCGGTCATCTTATTTAAAAACTTTCTTTTCCTAGCATTAGCCTTTTCCCTTTGGCGCAAATAAGCCGCTCTATCTTTTTTAGTTTTTTTTTCAGTCTTTTTTTTTCCTGACTCATATGTCCCCATATTAAAAATAACAACAAACTATAATATAAAAAAAAAAATAAAAAAATAACAAGTTTGTTTACTTATTGGAAATTATGTACACTCTATAGATAGTAAGTTAATGCAAAATTTCACTTCACTTTGAAAAGGAAACTGTCATTCCAGGAACGTCATCGTCATTTCGAGAACGTTCCCGAAATGACTATTTCAAATAAACTCGCGTTGTTTTTTCACGGCGGTCATCTTAGACGCGGTCTGGTATGCTAAATGTAAAATATTTGAGGTTATTTTGTTAATATTATACTTTAAAAATGTTTTTTCCAATACTTTAAACTAATAAACGCATTCTCGGTACGATGAAATATTCGCTCGGGAAATAATGAATTGAAAGGTACTTACTCCTTAATTATAGTTTTTTTTGGTGAAAATTGCATTGACAACCAGTTTAGAAATGACCTATTATAGAAATGACCTATTGTAAAATAAATGACCTATTGTAATAACTAATGTCAGTATAGAAATGACCTATTTTTATTTAAAACAAAATATTATGTCTGACAGCGTATGCATCATTTCAGTAAACACAGTTGCAATTGGCCGAAAATAATTAAAAGCGAATACAGCTATTAGATGCTCGGGCTCAATAGTAGAAGGAAACATTGCATTGACAACTGTTTCCTTCTACTATTGAGCCCGAGCATCTAATAGCTGTATTCGCTTTTAATTATTTTCGGCCAATTACAACTGTGTTTACTGAAATGATGCATACGCTGTCAGACATAATATTTTGTTTTAAATAAAAATAGGTCATTTCTATTTAAGAAATTATAAATAAAGTTTTATTAAATTAGTCTTTCAAAATCAAATTATTTAATAAAGAAACTATCCATAAGTAATGGAAACTGTTTAATATGGATAAATTTTGTATGATTTTTCGAAGTTTGTTTTTAAAGATCGTACTTTAGAACACGTTCTTGAGATGACTTTTTCTGTATATATTTTCTAATGATATGGAATATTATTTATTTTTAAAGTTTATTGTACGATATACAGTTAAAACGAATAAATTTTAATATTATGTTATGTTCACTTGCTCAATAAAATCACAATTTTATTAATTGTTTGGTGGCAAAGCAAATTTCCGTTATTTTGAGTCATATATATATATATATATATATATATATATATATATATATATATATATATATGTCCTTAGTAGTTTTTAAGATTATTTGTATGCCATGTCTATTACACTTTTTTACACGGTAAGTCTTGGAAAGTTGAACACGATTTTTTAGAATTTGTGAGAAATCATTAAAATTTTAGAATTTTTTCTAACTTTTTGGTATAAAATAAGAGATTTTCTAGCCATGGTAATAAGCTATGTTTCTATCCAATTTCATAGCTATCTATTGCATAGTGTCGATACAGCATCGATTAATGTGAGTTAAGATATGAAAAATATAGATATTTTGAAATTAATGAATAACTTCTAAACTATGCACTATTGTGTATTGTATTATAAGTAATCTTGAAGAGAATAATGGAAATCGTCTTTCGAAATTCGTGGCGGGTCCGGAGTTCTTCAAATTCAAAGTTAACATTTTTTGTTCGATGTTAATATAATTTCCAATTTAATTTCCAAATAAGAATGATCTCATGTATAATATAATTTAATAATTCAATATTATCAATAACAAATCTAAATTATTTCTATAACACCAAAACATTTCAAGGTTCACAACGGAACGGGTGTTTTGGCCATTTCATAAATCGGTTCTCAATTATATATTTCATCTTCAAGCGAAAAACTGATTTTTTTGGAATTTTTCAAACGGTCATAATTTTTTCTTATGCAGTGTTTCAAAAAACGGTACTGTTCTCTTCAGGATATTGAAGAAAATTATCTCTCTGGTTTTTCCATGTTCAACGTCATATTCTGAAAATATATATTTATATAAGAAAAAACAATCGATTGAATGAGAGTTTTGGTGACGTGCTGAATTATCACACACAGGATGGATCTTTAACCAACCCAAATATTACTGCAAACACTGAGAATATCCCACCACCATTTTTGGTGGAAGTTAGAGAAGGAATTAAAAAAATTAAGCATCAGAAAGCTCCAGGATCAGACTCGATTCCTTCAGAACTCGTTAAAAGTGCAGCAAGTCAAAACATTGAGGAAATTCATCACTTCATTGAATCAGTTTGGAACCAAGAAGTTTTGCCTGAAGACTGGAAACTGACCATCATTTGCCATATTCACAAAAAGGGAGACGTTTTGGAATGTGTCAACTACAAGATAATCAGTCTCTTTTGCGCTTTTTACAAACTGTTTTCCAATATACTTTTTAACAGACTAGTAACCTATACAGACAACATTGCAGGCCATTACCAATGTGGTTTTTGAAGAGAAAGATCCACAACAGAACAGATCTTTAACATTAGGAAAATCTAGGAAAAAAACTAATGAATTTGGCAAAACAACACACCATCAATTTGTTGATTTCAAGACTGCATACGATTCATCGGTAAACAGAAAACTACTCATTCAAACTATGAGAGAGTTTGCAATACCTGAAAAACTTAAAAAAAATAAATTTAACAACTATTACTCTAATTGAAACAAAAAAACCACAGTTCAGAATAATCTCTCAGAGCCCATTGTTGTTTCAAATGGGCTCAACAAGGGGATTGCTCTTTAATATTTCCCTCCGAAAGATTGTGAAAGACTACAATCTTTAACAAATCTGTTTAGATTTTTGCATTCGCTGACGACATTAATTTTATCGCACGAACTCCTGAGGCACTTAGAGTAGCTTTTACATCACTAGAGGCTGCAGCCTGCAAAATGCACCTTGCAATAAATCAAAATAAAACTAAGTATATGACCTGTACCAATTATAGCAGCCCTTATTGTGAAATTGGGGATTGCAAATTTCAAACCATTAGCAACTTTAAATACTTAGGATCAGAAGTTAATATTTTCAATGATATCATGCCTGAGATCTTTAGTAAGGTCACAGCAGCTAACTGATATTTTTTCGGTCTTAAAAACTACTTGAAATCTAGCGTCACCAGTAGAAAAAATAAAGATTCTAATTTACAAAAGCTTAATTAGACCTATTTTTATCTACTCTGTTCAGACATGGACAATGACAGAAATTTAAACACACCACTCTATTTTTCAAAGATAGATTTTTAAGAATTATTTTTGGTGGTCTAAAATGTAACAACATCTGAAGAAGAAGAACTAACTTTGAACTTTACAAATTATTTCAATAACCAGATGTAGTCAAATACATCGCAATTCAGAGAATAAAATGGGTAGGGTACTTGAGCAGAATGGACTACAGTCGGGCAACAAAAAAGATCTTCTTAGCCAGACTATTGGGCTCCCGAAAAAGGGGAAGATCTAAACTTAGGTGGTTCCACTGCCTGGAAAAAGACTTTAAAATTCTAAGTGTAACGAACTGGATGTCTCTGGCCAAGAATAGGAGAGCTTGGGAGTTGATTCTGCGAAAGGGGCATGGGTCCCTGGGCTGTCAAGCCATTGAAGAAGAAGAAGAAGAAAAATCAATGTTCTTGAAATTATTTAATAAACATTTCGTCGGCCTTCCTCCTGGTTCCTAGCATAAATGATGAGCAGATACAAGACGGGTACATTTAAACTTTATTTATTCAATGAATTTTGGGCTTGGCGCAGTTAATTTTTGACATTCACCCATTATCATTTCGACCCCGTAAATGCAGTATAATGTTGTCGCTATCGGTCGCAAGTTTGTGAAGATTCGCGCCACTAACGGCGCCCCGACACGGAATGTTTGCTGCGACAAATTAGTCAAAACTGCCCCGGGCCTGTGTTCGTATTGTCAAGTTATTTAGAGTGTTGACGTTGTCGTAATTGGTCGGGTCTAAACAGTCGTTTGGGGGTGTGGGGCTGCGCGCCGGAAGTTTTGTGCTCCACGTTGGAAGTTGTCGGCTCGCGTGACTTGTTGGCGGTCGGAGCGTTTGGGAATGTTTATAAATTAGTTTCGCGTAATGGCGAAAGATAACTGGCGCTATGCGAGATGGTAGATTTTACTACGATACGAGGTACTGACTGACGTTTTCAAAGATATGATATCACAGTGGGCAATTGGCGGGGAATCTCATTTCGTTACCAGTCGCCATATATATATATATATATATATATATATATATATATATATGTATATATATATATATATGTGTATATATATATATATATATATATATATATATGTATATATATATTTGTTCCTCTGAGTGTATAAATTAGTAGAGTAGTTAGAACATTTCGTGGGAAGAATACAACATAAATTCAGTTAAAACCAAAAATTTACAGTGATTTGGCTTTTTTTACTGGGCGACTTCATTTTATTCCTTATATCTATTATTTTCAGCTCCAGTTATTAAGTAAATGATACATTCATTTGAATATTTTGGAAATGTTGCGTACGTATTGTTAAAGTTGTACACAAAAAAATTCTATTCGATTATTCTATCAGCATAGTTATCTCCAGATATCGAATATGTGACCATTCATGGTGAAAGGGATTTCATCTTAGATTAAAAAAGATATTTTATTCATGCTGAAAGCGATTTTACCTTTGTTTAGGTTGAAAAAGGATTTTTATATTTTATATATACAGCGTGGAAATTTTGAGAGGTATCAGCATGACCCGCTACTTTAAGCGTTATAGCTACAGGAAAATGTTCTTAGAAGAGTGTCCATGAATTTAAGAATGCCTCAAATTTCCACCGTGTAAAGAATATCCTGCCGAATATTCAACTTTTTTCAAACGCTTTCTAACATTTCCATTCAAAATTTATTAATTAATGTTTTCAAAATGTCTACTTACGAAAACAAGAGTAGTTACAAAAAACGCGTTAGATGTTTGAAGCTTTTTTTTAGTGCTCGTAAGGTGACAATTATATTAAGGTATTTTCTTTTAATTACATCCCATGTTTCAAATATGTAGAAATTATTTAGAAATTTCATTTATTAAATAATTCTAAAATCATTTTGTCAATTATTCCAAATTCTTGATCACCAACTTTTTTGGATTTCTATTTCTGTTCATTGAATTCATAGTAAATAGATGTGAAATCGATTAAAACGTCAAAAAGAAAGAGCAAGTGCGAGTCTGGCTCGCGTTTCGAGGGTTTCGTGTCTAGTTTTAAGTGAAATTACATTATGTATTAAACCCCTCACTGACGTGGACTTCCAAGTGCAACACGTATTTAATAATTAGGTATTAATTAAATAAGGTGGACATATATGCCATTGTAAATATCTAAAAAAACTTTAATTTGTTTAACCATTATTATAGTTTGCCTACAACTTTTCAATAGTTCCGGAAATAAGGGCGATTAAGGGATAGTTTTTGACTATTTTTTTATATATCTTTGAAGAAATGCTACCTAGAATTATGATTTGTTTGTCAAACCTTTATAACTAGCCCTTCCAAACGTAGCTCATACAAATGTAGATGTATAAAGTATTAAAAATATTCCAATAGTTTTATTTTCCCCAAAAATTTCCATGTAAATATTTTTGAGTGTGCGTTGATTTATCACTACGCCAAATTTCAAGTTTAATGCAATCCGTTTTTGAGGAAAACGGTTGTTACCGATGGACAGACGGACACGTGAGTTATCTTAAAAGGGTGAGGTTTTTTTATGTATGGAACCTTTAAAACCGATGGTTATAGATATCTATAAATAGTTATAGAATCAGAGTCGATAAAAAATAAAGTGTATGTGAAAGCAGGTTTCAGTGGAAAACCTGTTTTTTGATAATGGAAAAATCTATTTTTTTCACGATTTTTTTTCATTCTTCGGCTCTACTGATTCAAATCAAATTATTTAGCAGCAAATTGACAGTTTTTGTGAATTTAAAGGAAACAGTTGTTTTTTATTTTTTTTTCAAGTAAAAGGGCGAAAATATTATAATAGCATCTAATTTCGTTCTGCTGTGGGACACATAAAATCTATTGGATTATGTTTAACTAATGTAAATTAATACAATGAGAGTTAATTTTAAAGGAAATCCCGCGTCGTCACCTAACTTGGCTTTTCATAATGGAGCTAGCGCGGCGCAAGTGGGCGGCGCGCGCGCGCCCGCAGCAGCTGCTCGCCGATCAACTACTGAGGGCGGCCGGACAGGTCGTTTATACGCTCGAGCGGCGCGTTTGGGCGCACCGCGTTCACTTTGCGGCGGCGGTCGCCCGACTTCGTATTAGGAATCGGGCTTTTTCGTAAGTGGAAGTTCGAACAATACTATTGCTTGTTGCTAGTGTAGTTTATTGGAAAACTTGAAGAGTTCTTAGTTCTTTTTGGTATTTTAAAGCGAGATAGTCTAATTTATGCAAGGTACTGTTCTTTTATGAAACTCCTTTTTCTATTTATATATTTAATGAAAGAATCTTATATAGATTTCTCAAATGAAAATAAGTTTGTTGGTATTTTAAAGCGAGATAGCCTAATTTATGTCAAATGCTATTGTTTCATAAAACTCCTTTTTATATTTTTATCTTTAATGAAAGAATCTTATATAGATTTCTCAAATGGAAATAAGTTTGTTGGTATTTTAAAGCGAGATAGCCTAATTTATGTCAAATGCTATTGTTTCATAAAACTCCTTTTTATATTTTTATCTTTAATGAAAGAATCTTATATAGATTTCTCAAATGGAAATAAGTTTGTTGGTATTTTAAAGCGAGATAGCCTAATTTATGGCGCATGCTATTGTTTTATGAAACTTTTTTATCTATTTATATCTTTAATGAAAGAATCTTATATATATTTCTCAAATGGAAATAAGTTTGTTGGTATTTTAAAGCGAGATAGCCTAATTTATGGCGCATGCTATTGTTTTATGAAACTTTTTTATCTATTTATATCTTTAATGAAAGAATCTTATATAGATTTCTCAAATGGAAATAAGTTTGTTGGTATTTTAAAACGAGATAGCCTAATTTATGGCGCATGCTATTGTTTTATGAAACTTTTTTATCTATTTATATCTTTAATGAAAGAATCTTATATAGATTTCTCAAATGGAAATAAGTTTGTTGGTATTTTAAAGCGAGATAGCCTAATTTATGGCGCATGCTATTGTTTTATGAAACTTTTTTATCTATTTATATCTTTAATGAAAGAATCTTATATATATTTCTCAAATGGAAATAAGTTTGTTGGTATTTTAAAGCGAGATAGCCTAATTTATGGCGCATGCTATTGTTTTATGAAACTTTTTTTTCTATTTATATCTTTAATGAAAGAATCGTATATAGATTTCTCAAATGGAAATAAGTTTGCTGATATTTTAAAGCGAGATAACTTAATTTATGCCGGATGCTGTTGTCTTATGAAACTTTCCTTTTCTATTTATACCTTTAATGAAATAACATTATGATTAAATAGATTTCTCAAGTGGAAATAAATGCATCGTTATTAAGCATGTGAAGGGTTAATGAAATGGGATATAAAAAAATATTGGAACTGTTAATAGGAAAATTTAATTTTTAGGACCGCTGGACAGAAACATACAGTCAAATAATTGTTTTAATATCTTTTTTAGACTCTTATCGCATTGATGTAGCGTAATTGATTTATATTCAAAAGCTCGAGTTATTTTTTAGAATATTACAATACTCTTTGCGCTTCTTACAGCGCTCGAAAGTAAAAATAATTATTATTTCTGAGATAGATCATCAATGGTTTAAGGTATTTCATTAAGTACCTCATTCAACTGATAAAAAGCTATTTCATTAAGTACCTCATTCAACTTATAAAAAGGTATTTCATTAAGTACCTCATTCAACTGATTAAAAGGTATTCCATTAATATAAAAACAGTATTTCACACTTTATTTATTTCACAGTCTAAATTAAATTATATTTCGAATTATATCTAGTACTGCACTTGTCTGGGGCTATTCTGGCCTGGAGATAACCAGGCGAAAGTTGGTTTTTCATATGCATGAATTGGTAAAAAAAATATTATTAAGTGATATTGTGGGTGGCAAGTAATCGGTGCTATATTGTCGAATGACTAATAATTTTGTGATTGCATTTAAATTTGTTTCGCACCTGAAATAAGTAATTTTGTTCCTAGGTATTGATATTCTTATTTAAATATGAATTATATTGTACTTGATTATCAAGCGATTATACTACTTTGATTTAGTTCTGCTCTCTATTGATAGATAGGCGAATTATAATTATATTTTCTTCTTATCGATATCATAGATAGTACCTCTTAGGTTAGCATGGAATTCGCAAGAATGAAAAAAAATATTATTTGCCTCTTTATCTAGGCAGGGCATAACTAGATTAGTGGAAAAATTATTTTCACAAGTAATCGATAAAAAAAATAAAGTTTACCTATGGAGGGGTCTTCTTAATCCAGATCCTAGATGTTATATAATTTTAGAAATTACGTTAGGTGCATTTTCCTCATTACCAATTTTATATATTGTTTGGTCAATTGATTGCTAATTGGTGTTTTGCCACAGATTATCAGAGCTGCTACCGACCCACTTGCGTGACGAGCGTCTGTCCTGCATGAACCGCGACATCATAACGGGATGGGTCAATATGTTTAAGTCCAAGTACGTGCAATAGTTTAAATTTTAAATAAACCATGGTAATAATGATAAGAATAGTTTTAAGGGTGGGGAGAAACTTAGGTAAACTTAGCGGTGGGGAGAAAGTGACGTCACAAAATATTAAAAATGATGACACAATTCAGTATTGCCTCCTTTGTTTACACGTCAAGTTTAAATCTTCATAACTTGGTTAATTTGTAGTATTTGTAAATTTTTTTCGCTTTTCGTCAACTGTACCTTGAAGTTATAATTTATGAAATAAACAATATAATCCAATACCCTATTAAATGTTGGGTTTGAAAACAATATTTCCAGTTTGAAAAGTTCAGTTTCCTTACTTTACTCAGTTGAGTTAAGGTAAATAGTTTAGATTTTCCTTTGTTTCACATAATTATAAATGAATTGTCTTCAAAGATCAGATTTTTTTATTGATTTCTAATTGCGACGATTATAAATTCTCTTCGGTATAGAAAAGCAATCCGGTAGTAAGTTGTTTCAGTCTAACTTTAACCCTGTATTTCAGTGGAATCTGAGCAATTAGTTACATTTTAATGAAGGATTTTTGGGTAGTTTAAGAAATTTTATAGATTACCACGTTCAAAAGGATATAGACCGCTTCAAATATAATTTGTAGTATTCGATATTTCTACGATTTCCGTTACGTAGAGTATATCGTGGCTTTATCTATGTTTAACTCTTCTGAATTAGAGGATGAAGTCATAGTTTATTTCACATGTACAGAGGATCCACGAATGTTCCAATTGTTTTTCCCAGTCTGTTCTATCGACCGCTTTAGGAATGCGAATATATAGATGCTTAGTAATTCAAGATCTACCATAAGCTAGACCTCTGTTAATTCGAATTGTTGTCTGTTTCTCTGTTTCTTTTCTAAGTGTTCGTTTTGAATTTTGGCATGTTTTGTATTCTATGAATTCAGACGTGTTACGCGTTTCGAATCAACAAGGAAATTGGGAATCGGGTTTATAATAAAATGTCCTATTAACCGCTTTAGGAAACCGAATATATAGATGCTTAGTAATACAAGATCTACCATAAGCTAGACCTCTATTAATTCGAATTGTTGTCTGTTTTTCTGTTTCTTTCCAAAGTGTTCGTTTTGAATTTTGGTATATTTTATATTTTATGTATTCAGACGTGTTACGCGTTTTGAATCAACAAGGAAATTGGGAATTGGGTTTTTAATAAATATATTTCTTTGCAAAAAAGGGCATTTTTCGATTAGTTCAAATAAAAGCGCAACGAAATTGGATTTTATGCAATAAAATTAAATAAATATAACTTATAAAAGTTAAAAACTTTTAGCTTGTAAATTAGATTTTCGTAACTTGTTTTTTGTATCACTTTTAAGTTACTCGCTTCAACAAAAGGTGGGTCTGCAATTGTTCGTGGCTTGTCCAGGATGAGGTTTTATTGATTTCTTAGGGAATATAACCCCATTCAGACGTAATAATAGTTTTTAATTCTCGGATGTTCCGTAGGGCTGGATGTACAGTTCTAATACGCTGTTGTACAATGTCCCATAGATGCTCAATAGGATTGATGTCGAGTTTTTACGGTGGCCAATCTAAACGGCGCATTTCAACCTCAGTCAGGTAAGCATCTTGCTTGCTTGAACGTTGTCGTCCATGATGACAGTAGCAGCTCCTGTAACGGCTGTGCTGGTAGTGCATGAGGAATTAGGATTATTTTGAAGTATCGTTGTACATTCAGAGAGCCATTTTTAAGAACATTCAGAGAGCCATTTTTTAATTCAGAGAGCCATTTTTAAAACTAACTCCGTACGATTAACAGAAGTTATGTCCACTCAAAACATAACAGCTTCCGTCGTAAGGCCTAACCTCTTCGAAACATACGTTTGCTTAACGCTTTCTAGGTCTTCAAAGACTTTGTGATTTCTTTTCTCACGAAATAAAGAGATTCTGACTTCATCAGAAAATATAACCCTACTCCACTCCACGTCGGTTCATGTCGCACAATTTTGGTCAAACCTCGACCTTGCAATACGTGCCCACGGTGTAATCGGGTCCTAAATTACTCCGATCTTACTAACCGGTCTTTGGCTGTGGATATCAACTCCTAGAAGTATCATTCTGACAGTCCATAGGCTAACAATTATATCTCTCACTTCTTCGAGATTGTTTTTGATGTTTGTGTAGGTAAACTTCCGATTTCGTAAAGCTTTGTTGTTTATTGTGAGCCATATTTATTGTGAGCCATATATCGATCGTTCCTGGGTTCAGTGCACCATTTTCTTCCCGGCCCTAGTCTTCTTTTGAATGAATAACTCTCTTGAAAAAATTTCAGGTCTTTTGAACAATATAATGACTTATACCAAACTATTGCGAAACATAACATTGAGTATAGCCTTCTTCAAGAAGAGTTACTATATTACCAACGTGTACGTTATAACATTTATCACGAAAAACAAATTTAAAGAATTAGACAACAAAATTAATAATTAAAATTACTTAAATAGTTATTTTTAAATAAACAATACAACATCTAATCACAAAAAACTAACGAATCTTTTATTCCAATGGATTTTTTTTTATAAAAAATCGATTGGAACATTTATTCTTACCCGCCAGTACTCTTTCATATGCAGACAAATATTTCCGATTATTTCAAAGCATATAAAACCTCTTATTTACAATATCCTAGCTGTAAAGAAAAGTTTTAGGCGCCCGTTTATATATATATATAATTTTAGCCATTAAACATCTAGTTGGCTACAAATATATGTGTGTAGTCACATGAAGCAATGATGATGTGTTCATCTCTAAGAAATAGATAAAACTTTGGTTTGGATAATATATATAGAATATATATTGAATAGGAGATGACATGTTTTGTTTTAAAAATACAAGTAATCTAAAAAATAAATCTGATGGGCAGAGCTTTCATATTTTGCCTTTAGATTTATTACTATTTTATGTTATTAGACATGGACAAAGCCAATTTATTTTTGTACGTCAGATTTCTTCCTGCCTCGCATTTTTAGAATGTCTTCTATTAAGATTACATAGCAAATAATTAAGTATTGCTAAATATTTGCACTACAGAATGTTGACTGATTTTTTAATGCTTAGATGTTTACAGGGAAAATATAAAAATTAACAAGGGAGAAGAACGTATTGTATTTATTTTTAAGTTATAAACATTTATATTTATTGTGGAACTTATCAAAATTTTATTTTATAATTAAGATTTAATTTTAAAAGTAAGTTGTAATACATGTTTAACGTTTGGTCGGTGGTCACCACCATCATGATGCGGTTAATGTAGTAAAAAATCGGGATCGCCATTAAAATGCTTATCAATTAGTCCAATCCTGGGCGGATCACGGTCAGACTAATGAGTACGTTCATTCTTTCAATCGACCGAGCTGAGAGGACATTGCCAAACTATGTGTCTGTGTCATGTTGAATACGTGTCGATATCGATGGGTTGCTTGAGACGGCAGCTGCGAGAAAGATGCTGGCATAGAGCGTATCGGCGTGTGGGTGTTGCTTAGTGCGGCCGCTTAAAGCTAGACGATGCAGAGAGCGATACATATTCACTTCCTAATTGTTAGAAATAAGTGTCCTATGAAATAATGTAATATTCTAAAATATAAACTCATGCTTGCGAATTTACTTTCACTTTATATGTATAGTATTTCATGTTTATTTACAGAAGTGTTTCTAATCTCATTCATAAATTAAGCGAACTGGGTTACACGTATAACAATTCGCGCAATTTGGATGTGATGCAGTACAGGTTCGATCGCATATGCTCAAGGTAAACTTAACCCACTTTTTTTCTTCAATAAAAATGTAATTAAATAGTTAATTCTTTCAAAATAATAGAATATTAGCGAGATTGTGCCAAGTTTGGTTTTTGAAACCAATCTTTTTGTTTACCAGTAAAGTTTTATTAAGTAAACAGTAAATATTGGTAATTTGTTTTGGGGGTTTCTGCTGTAGAATAGATTGAATAGAAAATTTACAATGAAAAATTTGTATAATGACTAAACAAATAAGAAGTATTAACTTGTTTATTATTATAAGGCATTTTTAAAAAAATTAAATGTTGTGTGGACTACTACCGTCTTTTCTACTACTTGCTGACATCTTATACGGTCGGTATTTAATTTTTTGAAATGTTTATAAATTAGGTATATTAAGTCTTACAATGTCTTGTTAGAAACTCACGTGCGATAGCAAAAAAAAGAATAGAAAAAAAATGGATAAATATTTCAAAATTATGCTTACGTAATATGATAATATGTATCTTATTTCACTTATATGAGCTTAAGTTACACGTTATTGAAAATTTCATTGAACTCCGTCTAATTTTTCATGGTTATTTACAGTGCAGATTTATGCACAAATAGACAGACATACGGAGAGGCAACAATAGGATATTTGACTTACGCCTATATTTTTTGTAAAAACGTTTTAAAACTGCATATTAGGTGTAAAAAAACCTTGTAATGAAAAAATAATGCATATAACAAATAATTAATCGAAACTTCGAAATGGAAAAATGTGTAAATTTTTTTTTCATTAAATAGAAGGTTAAGTAAGGAAAAATTACTATAAGTATAGTTTCCATACAAAAAATGAAAAAATTATAATATGCAATATATAACTTGAACGCAAAATTTAACGAGATACTAAAGATATTTAATAAACTCCTTTGTAAAGATTACTAAATACGGCCCAGTGACGTCATAAGCAAGTTGTGTTTTGTACGGGGTGTTTTCGCGCGAATCGTAGTCCGTCAGTTTTTAAGTCGTTATAACTTCGTAATGAAAAGTCCTAGGTATGAAATATTCATTTTAACCGTTTTTAATGTTATTACTTATTCTGTTCTAGTAATAAAACATATAGTCTAATACTCTATTTTAAAGAGAGTCAATTTTTTCTCTGTTATTTATGGGCTTGGATTTAATTTTTTTTCTGAAATATCTTTTTATCTTTATTGTTTTATTATATGTACAGAGTATTTGTGTAATTTTGGGCAATGTTCAACCAGGTTCATAACTCTTCGACCGCCGCTGAATGATACTGTCACACACTGTCATCTTATAAAGGATGGCACTATTATATTGCAGGTAAAATCATGAATAAATATATCTAATTTTATATATTTGTTACCATATCTTCACGTAATTCCAATTGTTGAAACAAGTTGTGTGGTTTTAGGAAACCACGATGAAAGTGAAACTTTTTATCAGATTGTAGGCATTTAATTGAGAATTTTTCGAAAGCTACTTGATTTAGGATTTTAAAAGTAATATTAACTTAAGACGTGAAAAAGGAAATGATAATAGTAGACAAGATATATAACTATGAATGTTTATTTTACTCTGCGTACTAAAGTACAGAATACATAAATAAATACAATGTTCGGTATGATATATATATACATATTAAAAACGTAGATCAATATTTATATAAATCATTGAATTATTTTAAATTTCGATTATTTGATCACTAACTTCATCTTCGCTTTGAGTCTCACAGTTTATAAATGTAAATAATATTTTGTGGTAACTAAAATAAGTAAACATTGACATGCATTCTATTTTTTCAATGTGTCTGGTAAAAACTGCATCGATCGTAGTACCATACCAACGCTGCACAGCTGATGAGAGCTATAGGTACCGCCATATTGGTTTCTTTACCCCCACTCCGCGGCCGACTGTAATGCGACATGCGATAGGTAAACGAAATATTCTGAGGCGATACAATAAAAGTTTCACTTTAATAAACACTGTGTGGTTGTTTATTGGAAAATGCCTAAGTAGAGACAATTCGTTGTCGCTTTAAAGTTTATTTACAAGCGGGATTTAGATGAAAATTTATACGATTTGAGATTGATTAAATTGATTATTCATGTCGGATGGAAAATTTACTAATGATGCTTTTTTGAAGGTACTTTTGTGTCCACAAAGTGTTCTCATATCCACCATAGCAAAGTTTATAAAAGTGAAAAAAATATTTGTTTAAGAAGAAACGGGATGTGTTTATTTTGAAAAAAATCATAGAAATACCAAATTATTAGGGTCAACGGCAGATAGAGTGATCGAGAGAGATCGGCCGTTGGGACCTCACGTCTATTGAATTTATGAGGAAGTCCATAGATAATTATTTCTTATGTCTTTCTTCGCGTGGACTTGAAATTTCAGAAAGTACCTTTTAAAAGAAAGTTTTTTCTCAAAATAATTTTTTTTATATTTAATTAATTTTAAATATGATGAAATAAAGTACTTAACTGTCCCATATTACATTTTTTACATAAAATTGCTCAATTACGAAATATACTGTTGCTCGTTGATGTTTTTTCAAATTACAGTGTATATAGACATTTCTCATGCTGAAAATTTCAACAAAATTAGAATATTACAAAAGTGGTATTTTGTGAAAAGAAAAAAAAAACATCTACCTGTAACTGTAACGAGAAGGCGATTAATTATTTTTAATTTGAGATAGCAAATTTTCAAAAGAGTTCCATAGTTTTTCAAAAACTTATACTCCATTCAATTTGAAAAAGAGAATTTTTATAAACAATCAGATTTGAAAGTTCAGGTATTGTAAACCTTTTTCTTAGATTCACGTTAGTAATTTAATGTGGATTTATTTGGTATTTGTGATTAAAAAAGTATATTTTTTATTAGTGTGCATATTTACAACTTAGATTATATATGTTATATTTTTTATTTAAGAGAAATTCAGAAAAGTAAGATGAAGTGTTTGAACAATTTACATAAAAAAACATATAATAAAATAATAACAATAATTTTGATAGAAATAGTAGTTTAATTAAATGTTAAGTTATACAGATTAATTCAAAGTAATCACAAATACTTAATTTTTGAGTAATTTTTAAAATATTTTTTCGGAAAAAGTTGAGGAAAATGACGTATACATTAAATGGCCGTCTTTTTCTTGAGCGGCCAATTTATAACGGATGTTAATATTAAAGCCTTTTCTTTTTTCTAATGTTTTTGAATTAAATATGTCTTAACATTAAGAATAATGAACGAAAATATAGATCGAAATACGAGCTTATATTTGTGCCAATCATATTTTAACTGTCAAATTCGATTGTTTACAAAAATTCTCTCTTGAAATTTAATGGACTGTAGTTATTGTTATTTTTTTAGAATGCCGTCAAATTGAATAACGGAATATTTACAAGATCACTCATATGTCTCTCTGTCCGTCTGTCACAGTCGATTTTCTTAGAAATAATGCGACGTAAAACTTGAAATTTGGCAGTAATGTATTTTTTTAAATCCACATACTTTGCATTAGCTAATTTTTTCAGAAAAATATTTATGTCGGAATCAAAGAGTGGGCAAATAAAAGCTTAGGAATTTTTTAAATTTTTTTTGTGTAATGGTACCCATTTGAAAGTTAAAAGATATATAAAAATATTTTTTCCACATTTTAAATTGTGTATTTAAAGATATTCTAAACAATATGACAAAATAGAGTACCTCCCACCTCTTCTTTTTTTTTGGTAACTGCTGAAACAAAATCATGAAACAAAATCTAACTAGAATATTATAGTAAAGCTACAGTGAATTAAAATTAGTATTTGTAAATAGTTTAATAAAAATACTATGTACCCTTAAACGTTTATAAGCACCTAAATGTATATGAAACCCTCGTAGTGCGTGTTCTGCTTATACTTGACAGGTTTTTTAAATTTTATAATAGGCGCTTTAACGAGATATTATAACATACCCTTCCCTTGATCCTCCTTTCCTCCATTTAATTTTTGTCTATAGCCTTTCTCTAATTTACGTTATTTATGTTGCGTTAATTAAGCTAAATATTATATATTAGCTAAATATTATATATAATTTTTAATATTTCACTAAGCATTTTATGTTTGTTTCTTTTTTTGTATTTAAGAAGATAACTATTGTGAGATTTCACAAATATCTTCTATGATATATTACTTATTTGCACTTAAATAATATACCTCGATGTAAAAATGTTTTGATAATTTCATGCTAAAACTTTGTACGATTCTATCGAATGCTCGCCCTTTTCGAATATCGTATGCCTGTCAGGAGCGCGAGTTTTGTGCGGGCGCTGCGATGTTTTGCCGCGCGCTGCGTCGCGCCGCTCTACGCGGCGACGTAGCGCAGACGCACGCGACGTCGCCCCGCGCTACCGCCTATCTGGCGGCGGCGCTGCGCGAGTTGAGCGCCTCCCGCCCTGACGCCCAGCCGGAAAGGTGTCCGCTAGCCGCCCAGAACGCGCACGTAGGTGTGTTGTACGTGTACGGCGCGGGGGAAAAGTTGCGTTCGTATTTTATAGTTTGTTGTCATCGTAGTTCGTAGTTATATTCGTATTGTAAGAATTTCATTCCCTGTTTATGGTTCTTGTTACACAGTTTTGTAGTTTTTAGTCTAAACCTTACAATTATTAAATATTAACATACTTTAGTTTTTAAGTTAAGAATGTTTAATTAAACACTTAGTAGATTGTCGTAGTGCATAACGCGTTGTTTCAGTGGCACCACTGTTCAGTAGGCGGCGCTACGTAAGTTAATTTTCCCAATAACGTCATTCATCTGTAGAATTACTTGCCGAATTATAATTTATGTCGCGAAGGAAAATCTTTTTTAATTTTTCTTAATTTGTTCATCACCCATTCTCGAGCTAATTTAGCAATCATCATACTATTAGTTATAATCTTTTAAAAACCGACTTCAAAAATGCTAGGTACTAAAAAGTAAAAAATAATTAAATCAAAATAGGTACCTACTTATTCGCGATAAATAACTAAGTTACTTATTTTTGAACTCGGTGCCAGCACTGTCGACCAACTTTATAACCATTGTTTATATCCAGAGTTTATCATCAGACCCTGACTTGGTACGTGGTGTAGACATTTTGCAAAATAACAACTACCCGTAGCAAATATCTAGAACCATAGTTTATTCACTGCCGTTTATTACTTCGTTAAGGAGTTCCATCGTTCATTTCCGGACCTCATCATCAGGTCATTATCATATTTATATAGGACCACACTTATAGCATCCTCTTTCAAATAAGAAAATCATCAATTGAGAACCACTTCCTTTTTTGAAGTCGGATAAAAAGATCGTTCTAACGCGTTGTAGATCCCGCACAAAGGGTATTGAACCTCATAAATATTTTAGCAAGATCGATACAATTTTCTATAATATTTATTAAAAAAAATACTGAAATTAAAGGAAAAATAAATAATTTCGTTGCGAATACATGTATCGAAAAATTTTAATTTAATTTATTTTTAATTTCAATGTTTGTTAGAAAATTGTTTATAATTATTTATAAATAGTTAGGAGCGACGACATGAGAAGTTTTTGAGCGCTATTTTATAAAGGTTGTTAATAGTTATAACCTGGATCTCAAGGGATTAAAAAGAGGAACAATGGGAGGGTACGCCGATTCCTGTCCGCAATCTTTCTGCATACTTCGCCTTTTTCCAAACAAGTGGAACACTGCTGGTTGCGCGTATTCAGAATTTGCTGGCTGGCGTCGGTTGTCGGCCGTGTTCCTTGGTAATAAATATAATAAGCTAGTTAATTTGCTAGGTGGATTAAATACTATTAAATTATTTTATCATATGAGAGATTTAGCTCTAGAGGTATCATCATCATCATCATCATCATCATCATCGTATATATTAATACGCTAAGGTTAAGATGTTACACTCCCTTTTTAGAAAAAACCTCACAACTAATCCACATAAATTATATATCATTTTATAGATAATTGGTTGCTCTACCGGCATCCATAACTAAAAAATTTATTATTGCTATTGTTTTTGCAAATTAATTAATTATTAAAATTATATACACAAAACAGCAATGCTGCCATCTAACGGCTCAACGTCAATATGATTGACGGTCGGTAAAATGTTTGTTTAATTTAAAATCCACTCACGTATAAATAAAGTGGCGCTTTAGCTCAATGTTTTTGATACTTGCGCCTCTATATGTCAATTTTAGTAAAATATTTGTTTGATCCGTCATCTAAGCTTCATAATGGAATAAATAATGCGAAGACTTCGCACGGGTCACGCTAGTTTATATAATATAACAATTAACTGTTGTTCGGATTGAAAGAATAAGGCTGCACTATATTATGATACATCGTTCTCTGGAAGTGCCTAATGCTTGGAAAGACCTAGCTCTATGTCAAAAAACGCTACGAATATTTTTGTTTATCTTGGTTTGAAGGCTAATGTTAAATTTATTATATTTTACTATCGCAGACTGGAACAGTACCGCGACACACTGCGCGAGCTCGGCGTGCGCCTGGAGGGGAGCGCGACCGTGGAAGGCAGCGGCGTGTTCGTTCGCGTGCTCGCCGAGGCTGTGCATGCGCGCACCCACCTCCCGGCCGGCGTCGTGGCGGCGCTTGCGACGCCTCCCAATTCGTATTCGGCCGTATCGGATCCCGTCGATTTGGTGTGCGGGCGCGGCGGTGATATTGCTATGATAGAGGTGGGTTGGGGTTAAATGGATCTTAAGATATATAATTGATTAATTTTATGAATTGTAGTAAAGTAAAACTGTACAAAAAGGCAAATGATTTTTTTATAATATTTTTAATGTAAACGTTAATGATTATGGTAAATTCGCCATAATTGCGAAAATTAAAAAAAAACACATTTTTTGCAGAATTATTTTTTTTTAAATTTTCTATACAAATTAGAATTTTTTATTTTATACAACTTTCTGTTTTCGAGTTATAACTTGGTCGAGTTTGAGAAAACAATGTTTTTTACACGATTTCGGAAACTTCTTATAATACATCTACTTTTCGGAAGTTTTAATGAGGTTCTTATGCGTGAAAATTAGGTTACGCGACGGAAGTTCCCTCCAAGGGAGATTTGAGGGGCATTATGTATAGTATTCTTATTTGCATTTTACGTTAGCGTACAGTAGCGAAAAAAATTAAAAAATTGTATTGTTTATATTTGTCAAAAAAAATTTTTTTTCGTCTATAATCATGAAGTTTCAGGCGAGTAGCAATTTGTTTAGGGAATTTGAACCTTATGGTATTAGACATTATATCGCATATTAGAAAGGATAAGAAAGTCTATGCAACAAGTATATATATATATATATATATATATATATATATATATATATATATACTTGTTGCATAGACTTTCTTATCCTTTCTAATCACCTCTTACATTGTTACCTATTGACGATTGGTTTATGTCGTCTTGAACTTTTTCCATAGTTTTGAGAGTGCATTCTGTTTTTTGTGCGTGGGCGTTATTTTTTTAAAGTTTATGTTTACTGCTCTGCACCTGCATATAGCAGAGCAAACATGATAGCATAATTATATATATCCTATATTTTAATCTAGGATGTATATTATCCATATCCACAATAATCTATTGAAATTCATTGGGCCGTTTAATATGAAAAAAGACAAACAAATAAACGTGTCACTTTTATTGTATTAGTAGATATTATTTTAAACTAGACTACAAGTCTAGTTTATATGAATACTTTTTGCAACGCTTTTAGAATAGTATAAATTTAAAAACAAAACATTTACGTCTTATCCATAAACAATATTCCATTGCAATTCGTCGGGCCGTTTAATATGAAAAAAAGACAAACAAATAAACGTGTTACTTTTATTGTATTAGTAGATATTATTTCAAGACTACAAGTCTAGTCTACGCGAATGCTTTTTGCAACGCTTTTCGAAAAGTATAAATGCAAGTATAAAATTAAAAATAAAACACGTCTATTCTGTAAGTCGAATCGATGCAGAATGAATGGGTTGTAGTTAACGGAGTCGCCGTTTTGATTTCCAACTTTAAGCGTATTCGGGGCCCCGGGAAGTGGTGGGGGAGGTCTAGCCTTATTATAGCTTTCAAAATTTCGTACTCAATGGACTCAGCCGTTTAGTCGCTCATTTCGTTGCTTGTCTTATTCACATCAAGAACAGTTGATATTAATGTCAATGCTGTGGTGTTAACTAAGAGAATATTTTAGTTATGAAAATGATAACGAAGAGCGTGTGACGTGTATCGTTCGAAGTCATATTCTCCTATGATAAATGAATTATTTTGTAATGAGAATTAGATACGTAATTTTTGACATTTGAAACCAATTCGCACTAGATCGATTTTTTTAAGTCTTGCAGGTACTGACGGAGTCGGAGTTGGATACCAGCGGTAAGACGCGTGTGGCGCGAATACTGGAGGAGCAGAAGAAGACCCTTAAATTTTTAATGTCGAAGCCTCAGGTAAAGAAAGGGTTTGTTACACACTTTCGACGACTTTTGTTTACACTAATATAAAGTCTAGGAATGTCAATTGTGTGCATAAAAATAGCATAAATTTGCAAGAGTTATCAGAGTGTGCTATATTAAAAGTTCTTCAGAATTTTGTGTGGGGTTTGAATGCTTTTATCATATAGAATTTTCATTATAAATTTAACCTATCTATTGAATCTTAGGTTGCCATTACAATATATGATTATCTCTTACAGGTTTCTATTTATCGCTTATAGGGCTCCATAGGATGAACAGAAACCTGTAAGAGATGCAGACAACACTTGGACGATTATTTCTTACAGATTTCTATTTATCCGCTTACAGCGCTGTATAGCATGAATAGAAACCTGTAAGAGCTGCAAACAGGACTCGGACGATTATCTCTTACAGGTTTCTATTTATCGCTTATAGGGCTCCATAGGATGAATAGAAACCTGTAAGAGATGCAGACGACACTTGGACGATTATTTCTTACAGATTTCTATTTATCCGCTTACAGCGCTGTATAGGATGAATAGAAACCTGTAAGAGATGCAGACGACACTTGGACGATTATCTCTACAGATTTATATTTATCGCTTACAGGGCTATATAGGATGAATAGAAACCTGTAAGAGATGCAGACAACACTTGGACGATTATTTCTTACAGATTTCTATTTATCCGCTTACAGCGCTGTATAGGATGAATAGAAACCTGTAAGAGATGCAAACAGAACTCGGACGATTATCTCTTACAGGTTTCTATTTATCGCTTATAGGGCTCCATAGGATGAATAGAAACCTGTAAGAGATGCAGACAACACTTGGACGATTATTTCTTACAGATTTCTATTTATCCGCTTACAGCGCTGTATAGCATGAATAGAAACCTGTAAGAGCTGCAAACAGGACTCGGACGATTATCTCTTACAGGTTTCTATTTATCGCTTATAGGGCTCCATAGGATGAATAGAAACCTATAAGACATGCAGACAACACTTGGACGATTATCTCTTACAGGTTTCTATTTATCGCTTACAAGGCTCTCTAGAATGAATAGAAACCTGTAAGAGATGCAGACAACACTTGGACGATTATTTCTTACAGATTTCTATTTATCCGCTTACAGCGCTGTATAGGATGAATAGAAACCTGTAAGAGCTGCAAACAGGACTCGGACGATTATCTCTTACAGGTTTCTATTTATCGCTTATAGGGCTCCATAGGATGAATAGAAACCTGTAAGAGATGCAGACAACACTTGGACGATTATTTCTTACAGATTTCTATTTATCCGCTTACAGCGCTGTATAGCATGAATAGAAACCTGTAAGAGCTGCAAACAGGACTCGGACGATTATCTCTTACAGGTTTCTATTTATCGATTATAGGGCTCCATAGGTTGAATAGAAACCTGTAAGAGATGCAGACAACACTTGGACGATTATTTCTTACAGATTTCTATTTATCCGCTTACAGCGCTGTATAGGATGAATAGAAACCTGTAAGAGCTGCAAACAGGACTCGGACGATTATCTCTTACAGGTTTCTATTTATCGCTTATAGGGCTCCATAGGATGAATAGAAACCTATAAGACATGCAGACAACACTTGGACGATTATTTTTTACAGATTTCTATTTATCCGCTTACAGCGCTGTATAGCATGAATAGAAACCTGTAAGAGCTGCAAACAGGACTCGGACGATTATCTCTTACAGGTTTCTATTTATCGCTTATAGGGCTCCATAGGATGAATAGAAACCTATAAGACATGCAGACAACACTTGGACGATTATTTCTTACAGATTTCTATTTATCCGCTTACAGCGCTGTATAGGATGAATAGAAACCTGTAAGAGCTGCAAACAGGACTCGGACGATTATCTCTTACAGGTTTCTATTTATCGCTTATAGGGCTCCATAGGATGAATAGAAACCTATAAGACATGCAGACAACACTTGGACGATTATTTCTTACAGATTTCTATTTATCCGCTTACAGCGCTGTATAGGATGAATAGAAACCTGTAAGAGATGCAGACAACACTTGGACGATTATCTCTTACAGATTTCTATTTATCGCTTATAGGGGGATATAGGATGAATAAGAACCTCTAAGAGATGCAGACAACACTTGGACGATTATCTCTTACAGATTTCTATTTATCGCTTATAGGGGGATATAGGATGAATAAGAACCTCTAAGAGATGCAGACAACACAACATGAAACGCATAATATGCGGTTTAGGGGTGTCTGATTAGATATATTTACTAAATCTAATGTTTTATATTAAATGGTTAATATCGAACAGATCCAACTTGTAATGTACGAGACGCATAGTGCCCTCCCGGCGGAGAACGGCGACATGGTGGCGCGCGCCGTCGCTGAGACCAATCGTCTGGCGCGCGAGCGGCACGCGCTGCTGCGGAGAGAAACGACGCGACAAACTACCTGCGCCGCCCTCACTACCACGGTGAGACATCGACTGTAAATTATTGAAGTCTTCTTTATTCGCGTTGTGAAAAAATGATGAGACTAAAATTTTATAATGCCCGCGAACGGGGCAACAAAAATCGACAGGATGAAGTTGCTCACTAAACATGCGTGTAGTGACTGATACTATATTCATGATAGTTATTGAGGTGTTTGTAAATACACAAACCGTGTTTTTTATTCGTGCAAATCTAAGTTATATCTGTGCTTTGAGATAATATTTTTTAGTAATTGAAATATAATAGTGGTCCATATAATAATAAACATTCATTTATTGTGAACATTCGTGATAGAAATAGTGCTTATAAGCTTTTCAAAATATGTTTTAAGCGAGGTTATGTTTTGGTATATATTTATTTGTATTTTATATAATAAATTACTTAAAATTTAATTATTTGATTGAATTTAGATTTTACTAACTGTATTTATAATCACGCTCCATTCCTTTTATTTCCATTAAATATTTGTGTGCTAAATAATGTTATTCTTGTATAACTTCTGACGAGCGTACATAAGTAGATACACAATTTTTTGTGAATGTTATGTATAATTATATAGACTAAGACAAACGTAACTGGCGCTCTGGTGAAAATTCCATTGAGTCCAACTTTCATCAAACTGAGGCATTGTGTGAATCACACTAATAAAATTGTGATGAAGTCACAATTTAACACAAATTCATCCAACCTCTTATTAGCCCAACAACCCAAACAAATTTGACTATTTGCATGAAAACAGAAAAATATAACCTCTAAAATCTGGTCTACAGAGTCAAACAACATAACCATAGCAACCGCATTAATGCGCAAAATTATTTGATATATTTTTTTATACCTTTTCTACAGCCCATACGCGGCTTGCCAGTAACTTATAGGTATAAAAAAACAGTTTTTTGTTTTACATCCGGGAATATTTTTTTTATTGTAACTAAAAATAATAAGCCATCGTCTATGGGTCAATATGAATAGTCTGAAATTTGTCCGACTCCAATATAATTAATTTTTTTAGCTTTTGTTGGGCGTAGGTTTAAATTTTTCGGTAGCATAATTAAAGGGTCGAATGAATTTTTGAGCTCGGAAAACCCTAGTTCCTTACCATTTTGTTTATTTTGCTAAGTTCTATCAAATAAAAGAGAATAAAGTATGAAAAGATGGCTCCTTAATATTTTATAATACTTTGAAAGCGCACAACATACGTACGTACATATATGCACACATACGTATATGTATACATACGTGTATGTACACAGACTCCGAGGGTTCGTATTTATTCACTAACATTTTCTTTCTCCTATAATTTTGATAAAACTACAAATAACAGAGAAGTATAACATCATTGTTGGGCGAATTTGAGATATAAGCTAGGAAAAAAAATATATAGTTAGTATTAAAAAAATTATAATTAAAAATATTGGCTTCTTGACATAAATAGCAAAATGGTTGATTCTCGTGTTAAATCTCGTATCAGAATTTAGGCTATTTCATCAAAGTCATAAGTTAATTTTCAAGATAAAATTAATACATAAGTTTAAAATTATCGTTTATTTTATTATTAATAAAACTTTATTTTTTACCGAAACATACCGTACCGTACGGACGCAAGGAGGATTGATTATTTTATTACACGATTTGGTGCAAAGTTATTTATAAAAACCAATGAGTGTTATTTTATATTCAGCTTTTTTAAAAGTTACAGACTAAAGTAAAAACTAAAAAAAATATGCTAAGATGAAAAAAAAATCTTATGTCTAGTAAATATGAGCAACGTATTATTCAAAATCAAAATAATATTTTATTGGTCGCATTCAAGAGTAACGCCCTCACACTTAGTATAAATTTTCAATTTATGTTATTCTACTGTAGTTGTATATTGAACTATAGGCCATATTGGTAATATTTTCCATGATCACAATAGTTGTCCGTAATCCGTAACGTTATGCTTACGCATAATGTGTAGCCATATTTGCAATTATCAGCGTTGTTTACGATATATTTAGCTAAAAGTAAAAATAATAATTTTGTACCGTAATTACTCTGAAAATAAAATACAAAAAAATGCGTCAAATAAAAACAAAACATAGTTATTTTTTCTATAAAAAAGTTATTGGAATCAAAAATCATTTTTTTTACTATAATATCTTTTTACTCTACGTCGATTACAACAATGTTGTCCTGATATTGGTATTAAAACTGATTTCTTATAATTTATTTACGATATAATCGATATTTTAACATTTAGATTAACGTTTAATATTTTCCGTAATCTCAATTAGCGTGTCCCAACTAAAAATGATAGGATACAAAAAGTACAGAGAATTTGGTTTAAATTTTGGATGGTGCCATACCTCGTTAAGTGATGTACAATTTTTGTGAAGTCTATAAGTAATTTTTAGCATCCTGTATTAACTGCCATTTTGGTTTTGTTAAATTTGTCTATTTATTTTTTTCTACATTTATTTTAAATATCAAATTAAATTTTTGCATTTGCGTTAATTAATTCCGCCGCGTCAAATCGAAAGTTATGTTTTGGACTTACGTTAAAATGGAAATAAATATTTCAGTATTTCAAAAATCGACATTTTAAATCTTAAAGTTACTTATGACTTTCTGTTTACGCGTCTTTTGTTCTAGTTGATCAGAAGTTATCAAATAATGGAATGTGGAAACATTTCTTTGTTTCATGAGTTGAAAATGAAAAGAACCTCGTCTGAAATAAAACTACTTTCTTTATTACAGTCATAACCAGTAAAAATTTCCTAGCGTAACCAAAATATTATTACGTGAAGAAAAAACTTTGTACCTATTTTTAAGCATATCATACGCACGAAGAAGTGTGAGATTTTGCATTTATATGAAGAAGGAGTGTAGAAAGCTAACATTTATATATAATATGTGTCACAAATATGTATTAAATTATACAGGTTTCCCCCGTAAGGAGTGGACCAATGATAGAGGGGGTTATTACACATAGGACACAATCAATTTTATTATCCTAGGCCTAATAGTTTTAGAGATATGATTTTTTTAATTTTTGTTACTGAAAAAACATTTTTGTATTTGGTATTATTACTATTTAAGCTTTTTTATTGGCAAGATCTTTACGAGGACATTTTTCTCCTTAATTAAAATATTATTCATTCGTTATTATTGGCAATATAAAAATTAAACGTTATTACAGTTCATGCAGATTCCAAAAATGTATAATTTTCTGGTACTAAGTCATTTCATAACATGTTTCTTATTCCTAAACCCATACCGTTGATCACTTTTTGGGTCACGGTAAAATAAAACAAGTGTAGTATTTATGATTATACTGCATTTATTATGTTTTTTTTTATTACGGTAAATGCTCAAAATTTCTTCCCCTAACTCTTATGCATAACTAGCATCTTACAAAATTTCTTCTTAAACTTCGTAAGGCCTTTTCGTTATTTTTTACCACTTCAGACACATGGTTTAATTTTTGTCTTAATTGTTGTTCATTATCGTTACTAGTCTCATAAAATTCCTTCTTGAAATATCCGCATAGAAAATAGTCCAATGGATTGAGGTCCGGCGAACGTGGTGGCCATGCAATTGTACCGCCACGTCCTATCAATTGATTTGGGTAAGTTGCATTTAAGTATTCAGTTACTTGTCACGAAAGGGCTTGGGGGAAAGGGCTTTTCACTTGGGCCGATGCACCATCGTACTGTAGTCACATCCTGTCACGTACATCTTGTGGCATTTCATTCAAAAGATTTTCCATTTCGTTTCTTGAAAACCGTAGATAACGAACTCCATTAAACCTCGGTGGGAGTTCAAATGGATTGATAATTTTGCCATTCAAGTTGAAATCTATCTTTCCTTATTATGCGCGTATTCTCGATGGTTAATTGGTGTAAATTGTGTATATTAAACACTTGACGCTCATCAACATTTTTAGGTCTTCCTTCAGGAACTACATTTCCAGGAATTTGACCCTCTAAATATACGTTGTTTACACGAAGAAAGACTCTGTGATCGGGATCGCGTTTGCGATTAAGGTAGCGCTCGCGATACATACGTGCAGCTTGCCGAGCATTCCCATCACATATCCCGTAAATGAAATACATTTCTGCATATTCACAAGCAGTGTAGGTCTGAGGAATTTTACAATGCAGTTGGTCAAACAATATCCAAATCACAAGCACAAACAAGGTCCAATTCAAGTGTATGTAAACAAATAAAAACAGTGTTAGGGAAAAAACAGCAAAAAACACGTTGTTAGCTCCGAGCGATAAGCAAGTCACTAAAGAAGCGAAGTTGTTAAGGGAAGAAGTAGAGGGGGTCGGTTGACGACCGAGAATAATAAAAAGATCATACGAGTGGGAAAGAGAGGGCGAAAAAATTGTGATAAACGGTTGTTTTGATCGGGAGCATTTCTGCGAATGTGGAGTTATTTCAATAAAGCAGGTATTTTTCGAATGTTTTCAGAATTAATTGTAACAATGCTACCTTTTTACAATCTGGGTGAATTTTAGATGTTTTTGAAATAAATTTGCATTAGGTTGCCATACATTTTTTTCAACTAGAATTGTTCAAAACTCACTTTTAATGTTTTGTAATGGAAAAAATGCAAATATTTCAGCGTTTAATTTTTATGTTGTCAATAATAACGAATGAATCTCTTATTTAATTAGTAAGTACTATTTATTCAGTGAGACGAATATTTTATTAAAGACCTTGTACTGTAAAAAAGCAGAAATAGTAATAATACATAATCAAATTCTTTTTGTGCGCTGTAACAAAAATAAAAAAAAATCATATCTCTAAAACTATTGGGCTTAGGATAATAAAATCTTAGATATAATAAAATTGTTTCGTATGTATAAAAACCCCCTCTATCGCCTACATATTCTTGGTCCACTCCTTACGGGACAGCCTGTATATTATAAATACATTAAAGATTCATTGTTTACATTCAACAATAAACGATTCATTGTTTACGTTCGTCCTGTCCATGTTAAACATATAATATAGTCTGTAGTCAAACATTCGTACAGAGTAGAGATATATTGCCACAGAGTAGAGATATTAAAATGTCTGATTAATTTAATGAATATCACGTGAATGAATAACGTTCAAACTTAATAATTTAATGAATTATGGTTGATTTTCAACCACTGGCCGACCACTAGTAAATATTTGATCACTAACGCAATAAATATATTATCCAAAATATCTCAAAAACTATGAAGTCTAGAATTATTTATTCTAAAAACCTTTTTTTATAATTTTAAGTTCAGTAATAGTTCAGAGGGGGCATATGTTTTAGCATATTTTTTAATACATCTCTATGATTACCTAAAATTATGAAATATTTTTAAAGCATAGATAACATAGTCATTTTAAAACGATGTTCCTACACCATGTAAGCAATTAAAAAAAATTACCATAGTTACAATATAGAGTAATTATTTTTTCTCCCAAAATCTCCATATTAATCTTTTTGATTGCTAGCTATTGATATATATTCGGGTTAATTTGTTTCATTACTCTAACAAATTTAAAGTTCCTACATCAGTTTCTAAGAGAAATGGCTGTAAAAAATGGAGAGATTGACGCGTATGTGATATTATTTGTTTTTCCATTTGGTGGAATAGCCCTTTAGTGAATGAAGATGTCAGACAAGTATTTGTCTAGCAGGTTAGTATTATTTCCTCCATGCCTATATTAAAAAAAATAATATAAATTCTAGACGCTAGACACGGACATCTCGACGCTGGACTCGGAAGCAGCTATCCCGGCGGGGGTAGTCGTGACGCCGGTGCCGCTGCCCCCCACCGAGCGCACTCCCCGTGATCCGGACATGGACTCTCCCGATATTGTGGTGAGCTTGCTAGTACATTAATTTCTTACTACAATAGCTGAACTTTAGACATTGTTTTTTTTGTAGAAAGCCAAGTTACGTGTAAATTGTCGTTGCTGTAAGTGATTCGGTATGTTCGTGAGTGATGTTATTTATATTATTATTGCTATGTAAATCTTATCTCCTTTCTTTATTTCTGTGCTCCACCAACATAACCAACATATAATAATAGGTATTGTATGTTGGCTATCATATGGGCTACAATACCTTTGTGGGTAGCAGCTCCAAAAACACCCATTCTCTCAGGTTTCGGAGCTATGGTGTCCTTCTTCGACCTGGATTTGTGTTCCTGATTATCTTGCCTTGTAAAATTAGATGAAATACATTGTATCCCGAATGCCCGTAAGAATGAAAGTATTCAAGCTTACGTTTTTTTATTTTTTTTATTACCTCTGTACCGTCATTCATTCGCTGCACAACTACTTCGATTCCAATCTTGTCTATTCATGATTTTCACGAAACCTTCGAGTACACTCACATTTCAAAGGCCCCAAGTTTTATGAGAAGTGTATTTATTCATTAGCGTCTAAACTTCGGAACCACGTGAAAGTATCGAAAATATATAGCACCTCGTTACTAATCTGATTTCCAGTTTCAGAATGATGTGTGGAAAACATAATGTTTTTTTCTTGAGGATATGCAGATCTTCAGATGAAGATCTGCAGTTCTGGCTATTTTTGTAGGCAGATTGTAATTGCTACTTTTGCAATAATATTGCTGTAAGGTAGCAAGTAATGTTGATGAATTACCTAGAGCTTTTCTGTATTTATATATAGATGATATTACAACTATTGTTCAAAACAGTCAAAGTTGTAAAGATTGGGTTTCGACGTGTCTGTAATACATATATATATATATATATATATATATATATATATATATATATATATATATATAATTTAGCCAACTCGATTGAGTTAAAGCGTCTATTTGATTAATGTTTATATTGATTGTTTGAAATATTTGTACGAAGCAGAATTTGATTTCATTAAGGCGGATTACAAAAATTTGTCGGAAACATCTCTAGTAAACCCATTTCCAGTAAAATCCAAGAAAGCAAAGACTTTTCTGCAAGTATACTATGGAGATATTTTTATTTCCTAACGTTGTTAATTTCGTTGTGATAAGCATGTAGTTAAATTTTTAGCTGTCAAATATGTGTAAATTGTCTCACAACTTTAATGGACCATACATATAGCGGAGTTATTACTACGGGAGACATTTTTTCCATATGATCATAACAATAAGTTTAAAAAAATTATTTGGTGGACTGTAAGAGATGTAACAACTTGAAATATAATTATTGTAATAGGGTTTAAAAGGAATAAAAGAAAAAAAAACCTTTATAAATGGTATTAACAGCAGGTTACGCATTAAAAAAAAACAAAATTGAATATAGGTACTGATATGGATTGAGATGGAAGAAGGATAGGACAAGAACGCAGAAGAATTAAGGTTTAAAATAGGTAGGCATTTGTCAATCGATCCTTAAATGGAATATACTTTTCCTGATACCAGCATCCGGCTGTTTCCAAAGCTTTGCCGCTTGGACATAAGGATTTATTCGTAAGAGGCACAGGTATTTTAGGGAATAAACAGGACGAGTAAGCTTTAAGAACATAATTGATGACATCGAATTCGGTGCCATCGCGCTAACCATATCCATTTATCAGGAATTCTCGGATTTAGTGGCGCGAGGTTAAATAATTTACCAATATTGTTAGTCGTATATGATGATAAAGCCGATTAATTTGTGACAACATGAGTGTCTGTAGTTCTTGCACTAGTAGTCTTTAAATTTTGTTCATGTGTCATCAAGTTGATAAGATGGGAAGTTCAGAATCTCTGTTCATGTCAATAGTGGTCCAGTTTCTGTATTATGGTTTAATTCAGTTGGCGCTTCATAACCCAAGTGTATCATATTTGTTATTTAAAGAATCATATTTAGCATGCAACGGAAGTGTTTTTTAATTATGTTAAGAAATGTGTATAAATTGCATTTAATTAAAAATGTTAAATTATGAATTGTTTCCTTTTAATGATCTTTGAAGACCAAAGAAACAAAAGAGTCAAAATGTAATAATGATTTTCAAATATTACTTTTTAAACATTTTTTTAACTTGATTTGTTAATATTTAAAACTAACAGTGCCCGTGAGTTGGTTCGCGTGTATTTTTAAATTTCTTTAGAGAGTTTATTTAAAAAATATCATTATCGAAGTAAATTATGAACACATATAAATTAAGCGAGGGTTTTGTTACTGTACGTTAGATTTCGCCCTGTGAAATGTCATCGAAATAACTTTATATAACCAAGACTGTACTACTGCACTACAGATGGCGCCCTATAGAAATAGTTTTACTATTGCACCATAGAGGGCACCTGAAAGAACATAATCGAAAATGTGGATTATTAAATATATATTAGATACGAATCAAAGATTAAAGTAATTAAATGCTTCCATATAAGACAATTTTCAGATTCCACTGTATTTGAATTGACATTTAACCTGTATTGTATATTGTAAGCTCCTTCATGAACTATGCGACTCCTGACTCTGAGTGCGTTGGTTCTTGTTCCCTCGCGACAATGAATTAGTTATTATTCATTATTAAGGGAATTATAATTTATACATTTTTGTAGTTCTCCCAGATTTTCTTTTCAAAATCCCGTTTCGCTGCCACCAAAATATATAATCAACTGGCTGAACGTTTCAGCTTCAAATTATAAATGATTATAAAAAACTTCATTTTTTAAATTTATATCGCATTTTTTGAAAAATTCTCGTTATTATTAATACGTATAATAAAGAATGGTCGAGGAATAGGGATAACTTTAATATATTTTTATTATAATTGGGACTGTTACGAAATTAAGAAAGTATTTTTTATATTATACTTGTTTAAAAATAAGGATTCCGTTACGTTCCCTTCATCGGATAACGTGTCCCACTTGTAGACCTACTTATAATGACTTAATAATGACAATTTATGATAACTATACTTCATTACATTTCAGAAGACAATTTTCGTAAACAAAGCGCAATGAACTGTCAGGCATTGTAAACCTTTTTCGTTTATTATTTTTATTTATTTAGTATATGTGATTGAAACATATTTTGTTTTTAGTTTTTTTGGTGTACACATTTACTTTGTATAATATAATGCCAAAATGCATATAAATAATGGGAAACATTAAAATTAAAGTTTTTTTTCTAATTTTATTGTGATTAAAAATATATATATCAAACATAAAAAATAATCATCGAAATTATACTCTCAAATAACAGCAAAAGCTTAATTATTATAAAAACACTGTCGTGTAATATGTAAAAAAACATATATAAAAACATATACGTCGCAAAATAATACTGAGACTTTTTTGAAAATTTATTATATTTGTTAAAGGGTACCAATGTTCCATTCTGTTCTTCCGCTTACTTTTGCCCAACTTAAGCGTCACTTAAAGACAGACAATAAAATAACGTCTATACCAAATTGAAAATTATTTATTGTAGATATTTCATTTCAACACATCACAAAGCAAAAATAGGTAATAAATAGTATATTTGGATATGGATTTCATACCAAAATGTTTTATACCTCTGAATTTTGTCTGATTGACAGCTAAGGTAGTTGATTTTTCTCCTCTATATATTATAATTCATATCAGTAAAATATCTATGTAATATTGATATTTATATAATTATTTAACATGACAGTTTATTATATTAATATAGTGATTGTAAGACATGGTTTAATAATATCATAAGTAAAATATGATCAGTTCTGTGAATAGTCATCGACTGATTGCATTTATATTTGTATCAACCGTATTTTAACTGTCAAACTGATTGGTCTACAATTATTCGTTTTGGAACGGAACGGAGTATAAATGACTGTATAATATTTTAGGTAGGTATATGTAACGCGTAGTATTCAGTAAGAAAATACATTCAATTTAATATACGAGACAGAATGAGTCAAGCTTGCGTTTTAAGTATTCCTATAGTAATCAGGCTGATAACGCAACATAACAGGCTGATAACATATCTTACAAAAATCGGTTATATAAACAATCGGAAAGACACTCTGGACTATTCTAGCCGATCCAAGAGTTATGAATGGTACGTGCTAGCGGAGAGAAGGATAGAATATACGACTGAAGACGTGCTAAGAGAAACGGGAGATATTTAATGGGTGGCGTGCATCTTTTGACGTATGCATTGATGGAAAGTTGGCCCCTTACATTTTTCCGACAGAAGTCTGCAGTTGTCGATCGCTGTCTTATCATCTACAAAAGGTCGTTTTTTTTTAATTCGAAAATCTTGTTAATTATATCGTTATTTCTGCACTTGATAGAGAGCAAAAGGAATTATGTTATGCTCATAAATTACAAAGGATTACAGTTGAATGTGATATTAGTATTTGTTCTTTAAGTATAGGATATTTACAGTATAGTTAAGGAATTTCGCAGCGCTTGTAATTAGGGTCTTTCCGTGTTCTTTCTGCCCGCCTGCCATGCTGCTAGCCAAAATGATTAAAGTGATTTGAACTTTTAAGTTTAGAAAAACAATTTATTATTATAAAATTTCTAGCCACTTTCTAGATTATTTGATAATAACTGTCATCAATGTTCTTTAAAATTTACTTGGCAAAAACTAGAAATTAAACATTTTGTAGTGCAATATCTTAGCGAATATTGATTTTACAAGAAAATGTCTTAAGTAAAAACAAAAGATTGTTCTTTCTTTTATAAAAATATGTTTTAGTTTCTTCGTAGAACTAGCCTTTTTCGACATATTAGTTTCGATATATAGCGACTGACGCATAACTCCCCCCGACCATCTTCGCCACACCAACTTGGTTTTACACTCAAAAGGTTCGCTAATAATGCCAATGAAATTAGTTTTAGAGTTTTTTACGGAAAAAAACTCATTGTACTAGTAGAATTCGCACTACGATGTTTTGTACACTTTTATGCACTAATAAAAATTTGCGTGTTATGCACACGTGATTATATTAAAACATTTAAAATATTAATTTTTCACAATGAAAATATGTGAAAAATATGCCTACTATTTCTTTCATAAGTATAATATATGGTGCATATTTAACAAATTATATTTAGGATCAGCGCTATGCTTTCCCTACAACCTTTGCGTAGGTTTTTACTAGCCCTATTTTTCTTTTATGTTAGATCAAGTAGTTTCGAAAGTAAAGGAGGAAAACAGATTTTTTGGCATATTCTTGAGTATATCTCTGATGATATAACAACTAAGACTATGAAAAATATTTTTGGAATCCTATATGGGTTATACACTAAACCCTTCAAACGATAGTCCACACATTGTATAAAAAAAATTTACGAGTACTTAATTTACCCCTCCCTCTCCCAAAATTTCCATATGGATATTTTTGAGTGTTAGCTATTGGGGGTTAATATGTTTTATTACTGTGCCAAAATTTAAATTTCTACGCCCACACATGGAATAAAAGAAATTTACTAGTTTTTAATTTACCCCTCTACCTCCCAAAATTTCCATACGAATATTTTTGAATGTTAGTTATTTATTGAGACATATGCGGGTTAATATGTTTTATTACTGTGCCAAAATTTAAATTTCTACGCCCACACATGGAATAAAAGAAATTTACTAGTTTTTAATTTACCCCTCTACCTCCCAAAATTTCCATACGAATATTTTTGAATGTTAGTTATTTATTGAGACATATGCGGGTTAATATGTTTTATTACTGTGCCAAAATTTAAATTTCTACGCCCACATATGGAATAAAGACAATTACATGTACTTAATTTACCCCATCCACTCCCATAATTTCCATATGAATATTTTTGAGTGTTAGTTATTGATATATATGCGGGTTAATATGTTTTATTACTGTGTCAAAATTTAAATTTCTACGTCAAGCGGTTTCTGAGATGACTGTTGCACATAGACAGGCACATAAGTTATCTTATATGGGTTCCTTTTTTCTTTTGAGGTACAGAACTCCAAAATATCCTTGCTGACTGGATTATTGATGTTATTCATTCTATACGTAGTACGGCTGCTCGACTTCTAATGTTTGAGTTTATAAAGTAATAAATTTAGAAAAAATTATATCACAAAAATTTGTAGCTAATTTTATGTTTTAGAACTAACACTCAGCCCTATAGCATTCACTTTACTTAACGTATATGTTAGCTGACGGTTGTCTTAACGTTCGCTTTAAAAATTTGAATTGCACTGGTTTTATCGTAACCTTTATTTTTCGTTAACGTAACGCCATTTTTAGTTGGTATGAGAGAAAAGAATAGTATCATATAATTTTATAAGAAGAAAGAAAAGAACGTTCAAAATTTTATCTAAGGATGAAAGGAGGTGCGTTTTATTGGTTATTTTGTTTTATACTTTCAATATCGGTGTCAAATCGTCAATTACAAATTTTGTTATTTCTTTAGTTAGTCGAAAATATTTTATGAAAACATTATATGGTAATGTATATGGATTCGACATATTCCTCAATACTCCAGCACGGCTTTGTTGGTGTTTCTGCACATAATGTTTATGAGATGAAATATATTGGAAGGATGTTTGTTGGTATCTAATTTAGTAAATAGAAAGTAACTGCAAAAATTATTAGTTTTTATAAGTATTAATTTTTAGTAGTGATTAAGCCCCAACGTCCATGGTTTTAGCTATCTTTAAGTAAAGTGGAAAATGGCGCTATTTTAGCGTACGTAGCTGTCAAAATAAAGGTTTCACGAAAATACAATACGCGGACGTCTGCTTAAATGCAAATAACTCCGTAACGTGTACGTTATTCATAAAGTAACGTAATACAATATAGAGCTGAATTACTGTCATCGACGTATAGTAAGTCGTTTACGATTAATTTAACAAAAATACCAAAGTAAAACATTGCAGCGCACTTCCTCTGAAAGTGTTGAGCTTCAAAAAGAAACTGTTTCAATAGGGAATCTTACGCAAAGATAATCGTAGATGGTGCTACCGAAGTAAGACGTAAACAAAAGTAGATTTTGACAGTCGTTTACTATTAACTTAACAAAAATCACAAAGTAAAACATTGTAGCGTACTTCCTCTTAAAACGTTGACTTTTAAAAAGAAACTGTTTCAATAGGGAATCTTACGCAAAGATAATCGTAGATGGTGCTAGCGAATTAAGACGTAAACAAAAGTAGATTTCGACAGTCGTTTACGATTAATTTAACAAAAATCACAAAGTAAAACATTGTAGCGTACTTCCTCTTAAAACGTTGACTTTTAAAAAGAAACTGTTTCAATAGGGAATCTTACGCAAAGATAATCGTAGATGACGCTACCGAAGTAAGACGTAAACAAAAGTAGATTTTGACAGTCGTTTACGATTAACTTAACAAAAATCACAAAGTAAAACATTGTAGCGTACTTCCTCTTAAAACGTTGACTTTTAAAAATAAACTGTTTCAATAGGGAATCTTTCGCAAAGATAATCGTAGATGGTGCTACCGAAGTAAGACGTAAACAAAAGTAGATTTTGACAGTCGTTTACGATTAATTTAACAAAAATCACAAAGTAAAACATTGTAGCGTACTTCCTCTTAAAACGTTGACTTTTAAAAAGAAACTGTTTCAATAGGGAATCTTACGCAAAGATAATCGTAGATGGTGCTAGCGAATTAAGACGTAAACAAAAGTAGATTTTGACAGTCGTTTACGATTAATTTAACAAAAATCACAAAGTAAAACATTGTAGCGTACTTCCTCTTAAAACGTTGACTTTTAAAAAGAAACTGTTTCAATAGGGAATCTTACGCAAAGATAATCGTAGATGGTGCTACCGAAGTAAGACGTAAACAAAAGTAGATTTTGACGGTCGTTTACGATTAACTTAACAAAAATCACAAAGTAAAACATTGTAGCGTACTTCCTCTTAAAACGTTGACTTTTAAAAAGAAACTGTTTCAATAGGGAATCTTACGCAAAGATAATCGTAGATGGTGCTAGCGAATCAAGACGTAAACTAAAGTAGATTTTGACAGTCGTTTACGATTAATTTAACAAAAATAACAAAGTAAAACATTGTAGCGTACTTCCTCTTAAAACGTTGACTTTTAAAAAGAAACTGTTTCAATAGGGAATCTTACGCAAAGATAATCGTAGATGGCGTTACCGAAGTAAGACGTAAACAAAAGTAGATTTTGACAGTCGTTACGATTAATTTAACAAAAATCACAAAGTAAAACATTGTAGCGTACTTCCTCTTAAAACGTTGACTTTTAAAAAGAAACTGTTTCAATAGGGAATCTTACGCAAAGATAATCGTAGATGGTGCTACCGAAGTAAGACGTAAACAAAAGTAGATTTTGACAGTCGTTTACGATTAACTTAACAAAAATCACAAAGTAAAACATTGTAGCGTACTTCCTCTTAAAACGTTGACTTTCAAAAAGAAACTGTTTCAATAGGGAATCTTACGCAAAGATAATCGTAGATGGTGCTAGCGAATTAAGACGTAAACAAAAGTAGATTTTGACAGTCGTTTACGATTAATTTAACAAAAATCACAAAGTAAAACATTGTAGCGTACTTCCTCTTAAAACGTTGACTTTTAAAAAGAAACTGTTTCAATAGGGAATCTTACGCAAAGATAATCGTAGATGACGCTATCGACGTAAGACGTAAAAAAAGTAGATTTTGACAGTCGTTTACGATTAACTTAACAAAAATAACAAAGTAAAACATTGTAGCGTACTTCCTCTTAAAACGTTGACTTTTAAAAAGAAACTGTTTCAATAGGGAATCTTACGCAAAGATAACCGTAGATGGTGCTACCGAAGTAAGACGTAAACAAAAGTAGATTTTGACAGTCGTTTACGATTAACTTAACAAAAATAACAAAGTAAAACATTGTAGCGTACTTCCTCTTAAAACGTTGACTTTTAAAAAGAAACTGTTTCAATAGGGAATCTTACGCAAAGATAATCGTAGATGACGCTACCGACGTAAGACGTAAACAAAAGTAGATTTTGACAGTCGTTTACGATTAATTTAACAAAAATAACAAAGTAAAACATTGTAGCGTACTTCCTCTTAAAACGTTGACTTTTAAAAAGAAACTGTTTCAATAGGGAATCTTACGCAAAGATAATCGTAGATGGTGCTACCGAAGTAAGACGTAAACAAAAGTAGATTTTGACAGTCGTTTACGATTAACTTAACAAAAATAACAAAGTAAAACATTGTAGCGTACTTCCTCTTAAAACGTTGACTTTTAAAAAGAAACTGTTTCAATAGGGAATCTTACGCAAAGATAACCGTAGATGGTGCTACCGAAGTAAGACGTAAACAAAAGTAGATTTTGACAGTCGTTTACGATTAACTTAACAAAAATAACAAAGTAAAACATTGTAGCGTACTTCCTCTTAAAACGTTGACTTTTAAAAAGAAACTGTTTCAATAGGGAATCTTACGCAAAGATAATCGTAGATGACGCTACCGACGTAAGACGTAAACAAAAGTAGATTTTGACAGTCGTTTACGATTAATTTAACAAAAATAACAAAGTAAAACATTGTAGCGTACTTCCTCTTAAAACGTTGACTTTTAAAAAGAAACTGTTTCAATAGGGAATCTTACGCAAAGATAACCGTAGATGGTGCTACCGAAGTAAAACGTAAACAAAAGTAGATTTTGACAGTCGTTTACGATTAACTTAACAAAAATAACAAAGTAAAACATTGTAGCGTACTTCCTCTTAAAACGTTGACTTTTAAAAAGAGACCGGTTCAATAGGGAATCTTACGCAAAGATAACCGTAGATGGTGCTACCGAAGTAAGACGTAAACAAAAGTAGATTTTGACAGTCGTTTACGATTAACTTAACAAAAATAACAAAGTAAAACATTGTAGCGTACTTCCTCTTAAAACGTTGACTTTTAAAAAGAGACCGGTTCAATAGGGAATCTTACGTAAAACCAATCGTATATGGCGCCACCGAAGTAAGAAGTAAACGAAAGCTGTCAAAAAAGCGATAGATTTTCGTGGTGTGCAAAACTGATAACTTTTATGTGAAAAGAAAATATTGCGAAAGATTACGGATATTTAATAATTATGTTAAAAAAAATCAGAATAAAATAAATGCTTTGAACAAAGCAAAAGCTTTGCTTTATTGCATTAAACGCACAGCTATTTCCCACAGTTTCTGACGTTGTTTATCCTTAGCGAATAAATGGACACCTATATTTTCAACAGCTCCAACTGCGACTGCATCCAACATTGATGGATATTAAAAATAAATTGAGATTTAATTTTCGAAAAAGCAATAAAACTAAATACGTCTCAAGACAGACGGATATAACATACAAAACGTCATGTGATGTTTATTAATGATATTAGCGTTATAGTACAAGTAGCCCCTAGCGGGACATATTAGCAATAAGGTTCCCTATTGGAATGATTTTTTCAAGAAAAGTACATTTTTTATGTGATAGTTTTCCAGATATTCGCCAAAACGGCTGTTAACGCACGAATGTCGACTCTTTTCAGGTACCGCACTGCGATTTGTTTGAGCTGAAGCGATTGCCAAATTTCAGCAACGGTTTGGATATCAATTTCGTTTTGGAAAAGGATGGCTGCTACCTCGGCTTAATACAGAGGAAGGTAAAGTTAGCCAATTGTCTTTTCTACAAGCCTCACTTGAAATTATTCTATCTTAAGTACTGTGATTTGGACAAAAAGTTGTAAGCTGCAATATTTATTTATTTTAGTAGATTGTTTGTTTACACTTAGTGCTGACTCGCCATTTTTTAGATTTATTGATGATGGACGACTTGGGTCAGTAGAAAATGAGGAATTTCATTGAATATTTATATACTTTTGGCACTCACTTAATTTGAATGGAATAGGAGAAAAAAGTATTTAATATATATGTGTCTTTGGATTAGCAAGCCATACTCATAAATTATGACTATAATGTTATTTTTTTTTTCATTTTTCTTTCAAGTAGGACTATTAAAGTCTCTTTTGACGTATCACGATTTAACTTCTAATTATGAGCAAATATCCTTATTATCTATAAACAATCAGTCCTTCTTAATGTGGGTCAGAATGTGTATTTTACCCTATAATGGCCTCCATACATTTGTATCTTCAACATAATCCCTGATCCTATAATAAACCTTCGAAACGTGTTTAATATGCGTTTTAATTTCGCTCAGGGATGGTTTATTCTATCTTCAGGTATCCTGTTAAAAAAGCGAACACCATTGCCCAGAAAAGATTTATTAGTAATTTATAATCTAAATTTAATACTATGAATTTTATTTTTATTTCTTATATTAAGAGTTTGTTGAATATATTTGGCGTTAATTTTGTAGAAATTCATTATTCACAATTAAATGAAATTACGCGATGTAGTATTATTTCTACTTTCTTTAAGTTCTTTACCACGACCTAGGTTTTATTGTATTGCAACATCTTCAGGTGGGCTATTAGCAAAGATCTCTGCTAATAGCCCACCTGAAGATGTTGTAATACAATGAAACCTAGGTCGTGGTAAAGAACTTAAAGAAAGTAGAAATAATACTACATAACGTAGTTTCATTTAATTGTGGTTAAGAGTGTGGATGTCAGACCCGTTAACGAAGAAAGTTAAGTTCTTTTTAACATACAATAAGTTTTCATAGATATATATTGACTGCAAGGTCAGAATATTTGCCTCTGTTACAGATTTCTTACAGATTGTCGTAGTTTCATGTTATATATGGCTCAGACTGCTCTCTTTTGCAGAATAAAAATAGTTTTAATATCTTCGGTGCTGCCCCACAGCATAATACCATACGACATAATGTTGTGGAAATAAGCAAAATAAACTAACCTGGCCATCGCTGCATCAGTCAGCTGCCTAATTTTTCTAACCGCAAACGCAGCCGAGCTTAACCTACTAGCTACTGAATGTATACGAGCAGCCCATTGTAACTTATGATCTAGAGTTATAACCAGGAACGTGGCAGTGGTTACTATTTCTATTCAAATTTTATTCAAATCTTTTTTTTTTAATTTTCTGTTGTTCAAAATTACACTGCCACTAACATGGGGTACATTAGGCGGAAACTTAATACATTTTGTTTTCTCAGCATTTACTGACTGAAAACCATTTATGTCCTTTAGTAAGAAAGTTTTATGTGTAATAAAAATAAATGTACACACCCAGCAGATGTGTTCCGCCGATACAAAAACTTTTTGAAAAGAGACGATATACCTTTGAAAATGGTATCATTTTATAATATTTTTAAATAAATATTATGATATAAATTTGTCTTTGAAAAATGACATGCGTCTCCGTCCGTAGGTCTGTACGTGTGGACGTATGAGAACACACTACAGTTCGCGATTCTTGACCGATTTTGGTGATTCTTTTTTCTATTGATTGGTAAACTACCAAATAGTATAATAAGAGACGATATTCCAATGAAAATGGTATCATTTTATAATATTTTTAAATAAATATTATGATATAAATTTGTCTTTGAAAAATGACATGCGTCTCCGTCCGTAGGTCTGTACGTGTGGACGTATGAGAACACACTACAGTTCGCGATTCTTGACCGATTTTGGTGATTCTTTTTTCTATTGATTAGTTAACTACCAAATAGTATAATAAGAGACGATATTCCATTGAAAATGGTATCATTTTATAATATTTTTAAATAAATATTATGATATAAAATTATCTTTGAAAAATGACATGCGTCTCCGTCCGGTAGGTCTGCACGTGTGGACGTATGAGAACATGCTACAGTTCGCGATTCTTGACCTATTTTGGTGATTCTTTTTTTCTATTAATTGTTTAACTATCAAATAACATCATAAGATACGATATTCTTTTGAAAATGGTATTATTTTATAATATTTTTAAATAAATATTATGATATAAATTTGTCTTTGAAAAATGACATGCGTCTCCGTCCGTAGGTCTGCACGTGTGGACGTATGAGAACACGCTACAGTTCGCGATTTTTGATCGATTTTGGTGATTCTTTTTTCTATTGATTGGTTAACTACCAAATAGTATAATAAGAGACGATATTCCATTGAAAATGGTATCATTTTATAATATTTTTAAATAAATATTATGATATAAAATTATCTTTGAAAAATGACATGCGTCTCCGTCCGGTAGGTCTGCACGTGTGGACGTATGAGAACATGCTACAGTTCGCGATTCTTGACCTATTTTGGTGATTCTTTTTTTCTATTAATTGTTTAACTATCAAATAACATCATAAGATACGATATTCTTTTGAAAATGGTATTATTTTATAATATTTTTAAATAAATATTATGATATAAATTTGTCTTTGAAAAATGACATGCGTCTCCGTCCGTAGGTCTGCACGTGTGGACGTATGAGAATACGCTACAGTTCGCGATTTTTGATCGATTTTGGTGATTCTTTTTTCTATTGATTGGTTAACTACCAAATAGTATAATAAGAGACGATATTCCAATGAAAATGGTATCATTTTATAATATTTTTAAATAAATATTATGATATAAATTTGTCTTTGAAAAATGACATGCGTCTCCGTCCGTAGGTCTGTACGTGTGGACGTATGAGAACACACTACAGTTCGCGATTCTTGACCGATTTTGGTGATTCTTTTTTCTATTGATTAGTTAACTACCAAATAGTATAATAAGAGACGATATTCCATTGAAAATGGTATCATTTTATAATATTTTTAAATAAATATTATGATATAAAATTATCTTTGAAAAATGACATGCGTCTCCGTCCGGTAGGTCTGCACGTGTGGACGTATGAGAACATGCTACAGTTCGCGATTCTTGACCTATTTTGGTGATTCTTTTTTTCTATTAATTGTTTAACTATCAAATAACATCATAAGATACGATATTCTTTTGAAAATGGTATTATTTTATAATATTTTTAAATAAATATTATGATATAAATTTGTCTTTGAAAAATGACATGCGTCTCCGTCCGTAGGTCTGCACGTGTGGACGTATGAGAACACGCTACAGTTCGCGATTTTTGATCGATTTTGGTGATTCTTTTTTCTATTGATTGGTTAACTACCAAATAGTATAATAAGAGACGATATTCCTTTAAAATTGGTATCATTTTATAATATAATAAATATTATGATATAAACTTATCTTTCAAAAATGACATGCGTCTCCGTCCGCGATTCTTGACCAATTTTGGTGATTCTTTTTTCTATTGATTAGTTAACTATCAGATAGTAGCATATTGATTTTCACAATCATTTATGAAATAGCTCAATTTTTATAAAAAAGTTTCTACTCAAACTTACTTTTTTCGTGCCCGGCGACTGTTATTCCGTAAAAAAACGCGGAGTGTGAGCTTTTAGTTTTACCGACGATTTTATTTGTTTTTAGAAGGCTGTTTTCTTATTTTCTTTTTGTTATGATTAGTGTTTATTCAGTTAATTTAATTTTTTAATTTTGTCTCGTCCGGCATAAAATTAACTAACACTGTTATTAGATGCAGCCGGAAGCTTATGAAAGCACATATTAATTGAGGTACGTAAATACTTCTAGAGGAAGAACATCACGGTAACGACGGCTGAATAAAGCACTACATGATCATTCAGACAGCAATAAATTGTTTACCCTGTAGGAAATAACACGCCTAGACGCGAAATACATGATAAAGATGGCGGAAGAGCGCGGGTTGTTCTCGGGAGCAGCATCGCCGGTGCCGCGACGCGATCGGCGCGCCGAAGCGGCGCAACGCGAGCGGCAACAGGACGCCTCCCGACGCAAGCGGCGCACCGGCAAGTTGGAGGTAATTTATCTTACTTTATACGAAGTGGAGAGGTGCCTACTTTGAACCAGTTACAAAATGTTTTTGACGATTGTGTTCAAATGAGCGACAGTTGCTGTCGAAGTACTTTTAAACTTTAATAACTCATCTAAAACTGTATTTTAGTGCTGCCATTTTATCTCGTTTTGAAGAGGAAGGTTGAGTTTATGACTACGTGCTAAGGGATGTCGCAAAAGGGTTATGCGCAAAATGGAAACACCATCCTCGGCCGATAGATTTGAAAATTTTAAGGGATAAGGTTGAAGTTGTACGTATTCTAATGCTCATACGACTACCTTGTAATCAATAAATGTAAGTTGCTGATGGATTAAACGACAATTTAATTTAATTTAAATATAGTATACAGCATTGTCGTTTTTACGAAAATAATCGTCATTTAAGAAGACTTTAAAACATGTTGGATTCTCTTTTATTCCACCTATTGTTTACCATATCAATTTAATTTTATTGAAGTGAAATTTCTCAAGCGGCGATTCGATAATCGATAAGTGAACGAGAATTGAGAGTAAATTTTTAAGGTAGCGTCACGTTTAGGCACATTTCGTTACACGGGAGAGAAGAAAGATATGACGTAGAGAGAAAGAGAAAGAGAGTTATATATTCCGACGCCATGGACGTGCAGCAAAAAGAGAGCGACGTATACACAACGATACAAAGCGATTGAATAAGATAATGTCGCACATGCGCGTGTTGTAGATTTACGCTTCAGAACGACATATGAACAATTGAGATACCAAGCATACGTTGTGTTATTAATATTTATGTTTGTGTTTTGTGATTATTTGTATTTGTGTCCTTTGATTGTTTGATTATATCCCTGAAGATTTATTATGAAAGTATGTTTAAACTATTAAAATGTTATCAGTAATGACGTTTTTACCTCTTGAAAACCAACGCCATTGTATAAAATATGGCCGCCTTACATCAGAAATTTGGCAAATTTTGTATTGTATTTCTTTTTAGATACTCTCTCTCACCCTCTCTTTCTCTCTGTCTCTTATACTAAATCTCTCATATTCTTTCCTTTGTAAGAAGTTTCACTTCTATTATGCGTTTGGTGCTGCACGCGCAATTTTTTTTGTATTTTTCTTTTTCATTTTATTTACTTTTTAGTAACGAGATTTGTATCTTATTATGAAAATTATGATATAGTTTGGTAAAATAAGACAATGTTAATGTCCTGATAATGAATGTATTTATTGATAATGATTGTAATATTGACATGAATGTATTATTTTTTTATATTTATAATGATTCTCATATTGATAATGAAAGTATTTATTGATAATGATTCTAATACTGATGAAATATAGCACGATGTACCAATCTACGTACCTCAATTATAAAATACTTTAGGAAAAACCTCTAAGGTGATAACAAAGCTTTCAAGCACGTGTAGTTACGAACATTACGAGAGTTCCTTACGCATTTATGCACTTATAAACATTTAAGAGTATACATAATGTTTCAAATTAAACTATTTGCAAATATAATTTTTTCAGAACGTAAATATATATTGTCTATTGTATTTTCCACAGGTATGAAAATAAACTAATTATAAAAATGTATAATTCCACATAGATTCCGAAATAATTTATTTTTTGGATTTGTCCCTTTACTTGTGATATAAACCTTCCATTATCGGGACTTTTAAGGCTGTAGGTCGATCAGAAGTACCCTATCGGTTTTGACGGTCAGTGTGTAAGACTATGAATAAATATGCTTTAAAGGGCTATATATTTTCGTTGCGTGAATCAAGAAATTGCATATTTTTATAGCAATATATAAGCTATAGGCTTTAGTATGCAATATTAATTTTAACCTGGCATTTGATCCCACTTCTGGGAAAAATGGCTATGACACACAGACGGGTGGACGAACAACCAAGTGATCCTATAAGGTTACTTTTATTTAATTTTTACGGGACACCAAAAAAGGACGCGAAAAGTTACTACTAAATCATATATTTCGAATCTAATGCTACGGAAAAAATTTAAATCTAGATCTAAATCTATATAAAATAATTTATCAACTGCATCCATTATATCATATTTTGCTCCATTCTATAATATTTTGTTCTAATGTTTTGAGTTATAGGCTTAGTGACATATTTTAATATTTGTTGTTTTACTATAGAGTTTGCACTAGACTCAGACCAAGTTTGATGGTTCTCTAGGGCAAAGAAACAAAAAATGACTTTTGTAAAAATTTTAAGTGTCCATTTATTACGATTCAAAAGACACACAGGGAAACGGGTGGACGGCGGAGGCTTAGTCATAGGTTACGGTTGGTAGTTTTTGGGTGCGGAACTTTAAAAACGTTGATAAAAAATATGATAAACGAAATTTTGAAAAGAAAAAAAGACACGGTCAATGTAATGTTCGTAGGTCGGGAGAGGTTATGAAACAGAATTGAGAGCAGGCAAAAAGAAGGGGCTGTATGGTTTTTGGAGTTTACTCCTTAAGAAACGATTTTCATATATAGCGCCCGGTACGAAGGTTTATGAGGAGTAAAATAAGAAGTTCAGAGCGTTAAAAAAGTGTAACAGTTTGGTGGCTTCACCGCGCAACATTACTGCGCCTCTTTAGAGTGAGATGTCAATATATTTATTTTGGCATTTTCTTATGGTGTAATCGCTATGATGGAATGTGACACATATATTGGCGTTTTCTTATGGCGTAATTGCAATGACGGAGTGTAACACACATAGTTTACTATCGTTCGCTTATATCGAGATGTAAGATTAAATATCATTGTGTGAATATTTGGTGTCTTCCATCCTACAAAATTAAAGTCTCTTTTAATTTTAACTTCTTAGTCTGACGTTACTAAATTTCAAGTGTCCTTTTTTTATGTTTTTAGTTTTGTTGTATAAATTTGATCTTATTCATTTGTGTTTCACTTGAAACTAATTATATTGTCAGCATTTTTTTATTAAAGAATTTTCCATTTACATTTAATGATATTTATATTTATATATAGTGTTACCTATTTTATATATTCCAAGACAATCGTACTCGAGGAGTAAACTCCAGTCGCGCGTCGGAGCTGACACGCACAACTTTTTTTTTCAGACTGCATTCAAATACTTGAATGGATGGTGAAAGTCCAATGTTGGAATCGAATTTATTCTATAACTTGGCAGCGAAGACAATGCTCAAAGAGAGAAGTGCTAAGCTTGGGATAGAGAGCGTGAAAGAACGTAGATCCAGGCAATGAGCAGATAACATCTGTAAATCTGACTACAAGATGAGAGAGACTTCAATGATATTTCAAGAGATCGTAAAATAGCGGAATAATGGGAAAATTGCGCCGATCATGAAAGTACTTTCCACTGAGTTCGACCTATATTCAGAACCCAAACCAACCCAGATTTTTTGATGCTGAAAATGTAACCCAACCCAGATTTTCTGATGCTGAAAATGTAACGAACACGTAAACGTTGAAGGCTTTGAAGTTTATTAAGCAATGTTCTGAATAATCAATTGAAGGCTTTGAAGTTTGTTAAGCAATGTTCTGAATAATCAACGTAGCGTTTCCTTAGTGTGTAGTAGAGGTAACAGGGAAAGGATTTAGTGAGTTTTAGCTTATGGAGAATAGATTATTGCAAACTTTTTAGGGAATACATTCTGCTGAGGATTACATGCCTAACACTAATATAATAAAGAATTAAAGATTGTGAGTTTGTTAGTTCCAGATAATTTTGAAAACTATCCAAACAATTTTAAATATTTTTTTTACTGGACCATAGATAACATAGTGTTTTAAAATGAGCTACATTGTATCCGATTGTATACGACGGTGTTAATGAAGACAGAGTCAGGGACATGAGAAAGACGCCTATATTTCACACGAAGATTCCTGGACTATACTGCATGAAAAGTTAAAGTTTGCATAGTTATTTTTAGAGGAAACTGATGACTAATAATGCTATGTCATTTAACAATTTACCATCCATCTACCGGCTTCTAATTCCTTGTCCCCATACTCGGTCTACTTGAAATAGACGCACAGGATCCATCGCCTTAGTTTTCCGCGATTGCGACTGTGAGAGCATTTGTGGATTGGCCATCGTTGCTGAAGCACACATTCTGTGTGTATTAAGGCTGCCTTGGGGTGGCCCGGAATATATTGCTATTTGGAACACATTTTACTATTTGGTTGTCGATTTTTGCTGAATTGAGAAAATTCTGGAAATTTTTTAACATTATAAACATAAAATTAACTGAAAAATTTGTAGACCTGTGGAATTTTCAGGAGTAGAGAATAATAATGAGTTATAAATGAAAGTGACAAAGATATAAATATAGTTTCAAAAATAAACTGATAAAATATTTTAGTTGAACGATTCAGCTAAAAGCTGAAGTCACCTAAATTCGTTTTGACATAACTATGCGATACATAATGTAGTAACTTGTATAAGCAACTTCTGAATTCCTTGAAAAAATTGGCAATTGAGGATGTTAATGAACAGTCATGTATTTTTGAAAAGTTGAAATTGAAATATCGAAAAATTTCTTCAAGCAAATAAAGTTTGAATCTCTTTAAGTGATCTGGTAAAATTGTTGGATATATATAATTTTGAGTAATGGAATATCTCTACTCCATGTACCTTTTTAGATAAAATAGAAATAGTTATCAAATATTACAGATAGACTCGTGACATTGGGTACTCTTAACTTTCAATTTTATTTGAAGTATATTTCCTTGTATTATCGTCATCATTGGCTACAAAACCTTGAGTGAATCATTGAAATTTCTTCACGAGAGAAATCTCTCAATCCTCATATCCTGCGTTATCTTGTTTTATATATGGTATTATTTCTTATTTTTACATTGTTCTTCGATGAGAAATAGACTCTTGACGAGATTTAAATCGCACGTTCTGTTGACATGCAATAAGTGTGAACTAATTGTATTAACGTTTTTGATAATACACAAGACTTTAAAATTGCTACATAGGTAATAGGCATTTCTCCATTTCTCTTTGTTATTTTCCATTAAGCCTCTAAAAATACTTAGGAAAAACTTCCATTTCAAAGACTGTCATGACATCGGCATACTACCGTTTGAATAAACTTTTTTTACATTCACTACTGCCATATTGTCAGCGTTCTATCTGTTCCGCTCCTCCCGGTCGGATGCGTTCAGTATTTGTTTTCTCGGATGGATGTCTCGGTATATATTGCCAAAATAACTCAAAGGTCGCCACAAAGTTCACTTCAAAAATTTGTAATTAAAGATACGAGTAAAACCTGTGTTAATGAAATCTGTGTTGATAATCCTCAATTTACGAAGACAAATCACAATCGACAAATCGAAGAAATTTTTCAAACAAATATTAGAGGCGAGATATTACCCGATGTTAAATAGTGTTTGTTGTAGGAGAACATTAAAACATGGTGTGGTAACATCATAGTCATAATTTGACATCTTTATTTCAAGTTCTTTTTTATACATAGCAATCTTTCTATACATTGCAAGATAAATGATTAATAATGGTGTAATGGTATAGTAGTGGCGATATATGTTTTCAGAAGAAAATATATAGAAAAGGCATTATGGACCTTTATTTTCTTCATAGTGCAATTGGCAGAATGGTCAAAGAAACAATGCGTACAATACTTATTATCGTAATCGTAAGTCATTGCTTTCTTGTGTTTTGTTTGTTTTTAAACCAAAATATGAAGACCTAATTTCCAATAATGTTACAAATCTGAAAGTTTTGTTTGTCCCTTTGTTTGTTACTTAATAACAATGAAGCAACGAAACGCTACCAAATTTGGTAGGGGAAAGTTAAGCGGCTTGAAGTGCTAATACCACGAAAAAGGCATTTGAATGTTTGTTAATCAGTTAATATAAACGGTTCGACATACTTTCTTAAAATTTTATGAACATAAGATTAAAAAGTTTTTAACTTGAGAATAGCATATGCTCTGCAGGATGAAACAAGGTGTTTTCTAATCAATATAATCGGCAGTGAATAGTGATGCTGGAATATTAAAAATCGACGTACAACATTGAAGAGCAAGAATTATCGAGAAATGTATGTACGGTTACATTATACTAGGAAAAAAGACGTTTTCTGGATGAAGTTAGTTGGCGCGAGTAGATAAAAAAATTGTCGGCACATTGGGATGTATTGCCATCGACAGCAATCGATTTTTTAGAGACAACAAGAAGCAGCTGACGGTTTCCCATATTATTCTAGTGTACATTTTATTGTGCAAGGTAAAAACATCTTTGTGCATATAGATCAAAATTTTAATATTTTTTCCCAAACGTAGTTTCCGCAAATTTGTCGCATGATTTTTTGGTTGCAGAAATTGAGCTTTTGATAGACGGATTTAATTTCACGAGGCAACGTTTAGGAGTTTACTCCTTAAGAATCGATATTCATATATAGCGCCCGGTATGAAGTTTTATTAGGGGTAAAATCAGAAGTTCACAGTGTTAAAAAAATGTAACAGTTTGTTGGTTTCCGAAGATACTCATCTGATTTCAAAAATTCTTTCATCAATATCAGGAAAGACCTTCAGGATGGACATAGGTTATATATTGCCTCGTAGAAATGTTTGTTTTTCATATATTATAAAAAAGTTCAATTTTGTAAGTTTCGATGTAGGAGGTAATCTCCGAAACTACACATTTGATTTCAAAAATTCTTTCATCAATACTCAGAAAAGACCTTCAGGATGGACATAGATTATATATTATCCCGTAAAAATGTTGTTTTCCATATTTTATAAAAAAGTTAAATTTTGTAAGTTTGGATGTAGGAGGTAATCTCCGAAACTACTCATCCGATTTCAAAAATTCTTTCATCAATATTGAGAAAAGACCTTGAGGATGGACATAGATTATATATTATCCCGTAAAAATGTTGTTTACCATATATTATAAAAAAGTTCAATTTTGTAAGTTTCGATGTAGGAGGTAATCTCCGAAACTACACATTTGATTTCAAAAATTCTTTCATCAATACTCAGAAAAGACCTTCAGGATGGACATAGATTATATATTATCCCGTAAAAATGTTGTTTTCCATATATTATAAAAAAGTTAAATTTTGTAAGTTTAGATGTAGGAGGTAATCTCCGAAACTACTCATCCGATTTCAAAAATTCTTTCGTCAATTTTGAGAAAAGACCTTATGGACATAGATTATATATTATCCCGTAAAATTGTTGTTTTTCATATATTATGAAAAATTTTAATTTTGTAAGTTTGGATGTAGGAAGTAATCTCCGAAACTTCTCAATATTTAGAAAGGACTTTTATGATGGACGTAGGTTGTATATTATCCCTTAAAAAATCACGCGGACCAGTTTTGCAACGTAAGTCAATGAAAGAACAGTCGAGCGAATGCGTTTCTTATGAACGCTGACTTAACCTCTTTCTTTTCACGATTTCCATTGACTAGTTGTAAAGTATTTATGCAAATAAGTAGATTTGAAGAAAATTTTATTGAAAAGAAAATTAAATAACCCATGTTTAAGAAAATTTTGTAGAAAAAAAGGACTTTTTTCAATAAAATTTAGGAGAAATCGTTTTTATAATATTCTGATGGTCTATAACTCTCGATTTGTTTTGAGTTCATATCATTAGCATATGATTTTACAGGAAAAATAAGGCGTAAAGAAAAATATGAAAAGTCCGGATCAGGAAAATATATGTAATTGATTATTTAAGAGGGAAACTACGTGATGTAGTATTATTTCTACTTTCTTTAAGTTCTTTAGCACGACCTAGATTTCGTTGTATTACGACATCTTCAGGTGGGATATTAGCAAAGATTGCTAATAGCCCACCTGTAGTAAAGATCTTTGCTAATAGCCCACCTGTAGATGTTGTAATACAACGAAACCTAGGTCGTGGTAAAGAACTTAAAGAAAGTAGAAATAATACTACATCACGTAGTTTCAATAATTAATTTCTACAAAATTAACGCCAAATATATTCAATATTATAGATAATAATAAATAAATTATATATAAAATATAATAAATTATAGATAAATAAAATTATAGAGCAATATTAATTTAACTAATAGCATAAAGAAAGTGAATGTGTTGGTTTATTTCTTTTTTTTTTCATTTTACGCCTTTACTACTTAACCGATCCTTTCAAGTTTTGTATTTTGCTAATAGAAATAGGAGACACGCTAATAGAATAAGGAGACACTTATAGAATGAGGAGACGCTAATCGAATGACGAGATGCAAATAGAATGAGGAAATGATAATAGAATATGAAAACGCGCTAATATAATGAGGAGATGGTAATAGAATGAGAAGACGCTAATAGAATGAAGGGGTGTAAATTGAATAAGGAGACGCTAATAGCACGAGGAGACGTGCGAATAGGATAAGGAGATGCTAATAGAATGAGGAGACACTAATATAATGAAGAGGGGCTAATTGAATTAGGAGACGCTAATAGCACGAGGAGACGTGCTAATAGAATGAGGAGGTGCTGTTAGAATAAGAAGGCACTAATGGACTGAAGAAAGTTTATAAAATGAGGGAACGGGCTAATAGAATGAGGAGATGCTGATAGAATGAGGAGACGCCAATAGAAAAATGAGACGCGTTCATAAAATGAGGAGATGAACTAATAGAACGAGGAGATGCGCTAATATAATGAGGAGGCGCTAATAGTATGATTTGATAAAGAGGTCAATCGAAGAATCCAACTCGACTGGGCGGTGTTCAGGAAACTTCACCATATTTGAATCGATCAACAGAATGTTTTCATTTTCGAAGTTCGAAATCCAATAGATTATACGACGAAGAAAATTTACTATATTTATATAAATTTTATTATATTTATATAAATTTTATTATATTTATATAAATTTTATTATATTTATATAAATTTTATTATATTTATATCAACTTTCATATTGATATAAACTTTATAAAAAAATTAAAAAGAGGGTCGTAATTGTGACTTTTCTTAAACCTTTTTTTATTGCTACTCTTACCGTGGTATATGTATGTATTATTATCTCCAATAAATAAGCAGTTGATTAACAATATATTTGTTTTTATGGTTTTAAATCGTAAATTTTGACCGTTGTAGTAGTGAGTCCGAATAACACTATTTTATGCATTAATCGTGATTAACGATTTCAATTTTGAGTCGTTAATTATAAGTCACGATCAAAAGATTTAGTCATCAGTTTTTAAACATTAGTCACGATTAACACTGCCGCATAGTGGAAAAGTAAATTCTTTGAGCTTCTGCCAAGTTAATCGTATTCGTTCTTTGTCCCTACAGGTGGAGCGCATAGCGGCCCCCACTTACGCTTCGATTTGGCGCAACGTGCAATCGGGCAGCACCGATCGAACGTGCTGCGAGCGGCACGCGCGGCGGCAGGCGGCGGCGGCGCCGTGCGCGTGCGGGCGGCCCGGCTCGCGCGCCCAGCGGGCCGTCTCGTCCGCCGCGCCCCCGTCTCACCCCTGTCGGCCCCTCTTCCCGCTCAACGTGCACGACGTGCAGCTGGACGAGGCCCGCGCGCGTCTGCGGCGACGTCCGCACTCCACCTACTTGCTGGCGTGATGCTGGACCGTTGGATAGTTCTGATTTCAAAATTTTCGTTGCTATTTTACTTTGGCTTATTATTCGGGACCTGTGTTCTTTGCTCATTTCTTCATTCAATCGAAGTAACTATGGCTTCATTTAATCTAAATCAATTTGGTTTTCAAGATCAATTTACAAAAATGGTTTAACTTTAAATACAAATTTTATTTTGAAGTTAAATATGGTATGCATAGAATATCGCATGGCTTGCTTTTGTGTTTCATAATTTACATTTTTAATCACGCTTAGTAAAATATTGACAAAAAATAAAAAGTGTTCTCTTTAAGTTTTCATCGAGCAAAACCAGATTCGTAGCGTATTGTATTCAATTAATTCACTGTACAGATTAAAACTTGGTTTGAAAATGTGTAGGAATAAATAAATATGTAGTCCAAAAAACTGCATATTATAAAATAGTTCGTTGATTAAGATGCTTCTGACGGGAGTTCTAAAGTTTCGTACATGTAGTACAGTCAAATAAGGCGAAATGAAGGCTAAACCTAGAAATTAAATAAGGAAAGCTGAAAATTATTTTAATGTTCTAAAAATGGGCTGAAAGTCTTATAAGACAACGTGTCCGCTAGTTAAGACATTCAAGATGAACGGTGGAGAACATCAGTTTTTTGCTAATATCTCCTTTTCTGTACGTCGCTTGTCGTTAAAATACCACAAATATTGTAGAACGTAGAATTCTTTACAATTTTTATTTGAGATATTTTTTTGTATGATTTACAGTTTTCGAGATAAAGCGCGTAGTGTGGGAAGCGTTCATCCGTTTATGTGATAATGCTGCGTGCACAGCGGAGCCAGATGTATAATATATTTTATAAAGTTAATTATATTATAAAATATCAATATTGTTATTAAAAAAGGAAATGGAAGATGCACGAAGACTTTATTGTGTAGTATAACCTCTACAATAACTAATCATATTTTTAAAGTATTCAATTTCATTAACTTACAATTTAACTTTATTTATTACATATAAATATTTTTTACAAATGAAATTTTTTTTAATTTTGTTATTGATGATAATAATAATATTTAAACAATATAATTAATTTTGTTGAATGCATCTAGTCCCGTAGTGGTGGGGTAGTCCTATAAACGGATGTACGCTCTCCAATCTCCGCACTATATTTCGATAACGGTTAGTTATACAAATAAAATGTGTACAACCAAACTTGTAGAGAATTTTATGTAGAAATTTTTTATAATAACTAATAACGACATGCGAAGCGTAGGAAGCGAGGCTTTGAACGTCTTAACTAGTGGACACGATATATTATGAGACTTTTTAAAGTATACTATGTATATGGGTCCGTTGTACGCGCAGCATTATAACATAAACGGATGAACTCTTCCCACACTATATTTCGGAAACGGAAATGGAAAAAAACGCGTTTAACCAAATTTGTAGAGGATTCTACGCTCTACAATATTTGTGGTAGTTTTAGCGACAAGCGACGCACAGGGAGGAAGATATTAGCAAAAAACTGAGTTTCTCCATCTTTCACCTTGAATGTCTTGACTGGTGGACACGATGTCTTATTAGACTTTTAGCCCATTTTTAGAACATCAAAATAATTTTCAGCTTTCCTTATTTAATTTCCAGATCTAGCCGTCATTTCGCCTTATGTGACTGTACGATCTCGTGGGACTTTTCAGCCCATTTTTAGAACGTCAAAATAATTTTCAGCTTTCCTGATTTCATTCTGAGATTTAGTCTTTATTTCGCCTTTTGTGACTATACGATCTCGTGGGACTTTTCAGCCCATTTTCAGAACGTCAAAATAATTTTCAGCTTTCCAAATTTAATTCTGAGTTTAAAAAAAATCCTCATTAAAAATAATTGCCGAAAAAAATGCTGAATTTTGAAAGTGATTACGGTATCAATCGACCTTTTTTTTGCATTGTGGCTATAAACAAATTTAATAATTTCATACACTTTATTTGGGCGTATTATTAAAAAAATCATTTTCATTGAAGCTTATATCACACAAGTAAAGGTAATGTCCAAATGTTGTCGTAGACGACTTTGTTCGTTCTTGAATGTATTGCATAAATTTACCGATAGGTGGAGTTGGGATGACGTCATACGACAGTGAAACGTTTATTGAATTAGCGTTTCATCGGTCAAAATAAAATTAGTTTCGCTTCATTTTTTGGAAGTTGAAGATGATTTCAACGATTACAAACCAGGTTCTTGGTAGTGCGTACAGTGGCGTCCTTTTAAGGAAAAAAGTGGAATATGACATTTTTGGTGTCATTGTCTTTTTCACTTTTTGATTGTTTCGTTTTTTCCTAAATCGTAAGGATGCCTAAATTTATTAACTTCTGAATTAATAATTATAATTTATTTTAGGATGATTTTTAGGTGGAAAAAAAGGACACCGTCTATTAAAATGTTTTTTGAGAAATTTTGGTAATATTTGGCACTTTTTTCTTGATTGGGATGATATGTTTGTTTGGTTGTATATGGTTTCAAGCAGCTTTACATATTGTCCCTGTTGAGGAAAAAGATCGAACGTGACATTTTTGGTGATTTTTTCCTTTTTTATTTTTTGTTTCTTTTTTTATTAAAATCATAAAGACTTATTATTAACTCGATAGGTTTATTAGTTTTATTTAGGCGAAAGAAACAAATGTCTTCAGTAAAATTCATTTCTGCCAATTTTTTATATGATTTACCTATTTCCTTGATATAATTTTTTTGTTAAATTGCGGAGAAATAGCCAAGTAACATTAGGAAGCAACTTCCAATTCTGTTACGTCTCCGTAATATACGCTTATCAACTGAAAGTTTTAGAGCCATTTTTACAAGTTTGAGTACTTTACAATAGTCTAGTTTGTGCAAAATTAGAAATCATGAAGTGAATGAGTAAAGAACATGCGCATTCTTGATTAAAGTCGTGTTTTTTTTAAATTTGTAAAATAATTTTTAATTTTTGCAATGATTGATCGTTTTTTGGCAATTCGGATTCAATTCAAAATCTCGTAATCAGAAATTTTATCGCATCCTCAAATGAGTAAAAGAGTATGCTGTTTAATTTGACTGATAGCCATTGCTGACGGAGATTCCCATTGCAAAGTAATTACGATAGAGGTTGGATGGTTCCAGCAGTCAAGGTTATCCGCCAGGACCTTCGTCTCACGATGGTGATCGCCGACGAGATGTTGGCTTGTGTCGTGCATGTGTAATTTGATTTCATCGAGTACGCAAGATGTGGCGAGTTTTTTATATATTACTTGTCATATTTTCTATAGTCAACAAAAAAACCCCATTTAACCTGGTGATCGCCTTCATAAGATGAAAAAAGGATTTAACAAAGAAATTTTAATAAACTCTCTTAAAATTTATTAAAGTAAACTGTAATGTAATTCTGCGAAGCACCATATTGTAAAGAAATGTTTTTGTTTACAAAATACAAAAAATGAAAACGATTGGGGAAAGAGTTATGTAACGAAAAATTTTTAGTTAAAATATAGAATATTTACAACCTTTCATCTTAAATTAAAAAAAAACGTCAAAGAGAAAACTACCAAAAAAATAGTTTTTGGGGTTACGTAGTCAAATAAAGAATTTATACAACTTCATTATTTCTGTCTGTCTGTCATAGCCTCACAATTTAATACAATTTTAGACTTGTGTGCATGAAGTGTAACAAAAAAATATAAATTTACTTCCCCTTATGTGGAGTGGATGCAAAAAAAATGGATTAATTGGGGGTATCAATGGAAAGGCCATTCAAAGCGAAATTAGGCGTTTCATTTATTATTTATTTTATTGAAAAAACTTCATTCTTAAAATATTAAACTTAAAAGTGATGTACAGTTTCTCTTCCTTATATTTCAAATTAAATTAGTTTTTGAAAAAAGCAAAAAAAATCTTGGCACTCAAGAACATGAGAAATTTCAATTAATTTCAATTTAAACTTTCGATTATTTTGATTAATTTGCGACAAGAATTTCAAGATGTAAATTTGAATACGACAGAGATAGTCACAGGATGTAAATTTGAATACAACAAAGCCGCGGAGAGGTAAAATTCCATATAATGGAAAAATTATGACCGTTTGACGAAAAGCGGTGTCCGTTTAAGGGTTAAATATGTAATCGTCAGCTGATTTATGAAACACACAAAGACAGATCTTTCGTTTGACCGAACGTGACTTACGTATAACCTACATTGCCTAAAACGATATTACACGTAATTTGTTTTAATAAAAATGTATTTGATACGCTTTTCCAAACCCTGAAATGGCGCGACAAAAATTTCGTTCAAAATATATTTGCGGGTAATTTGCTTGTTTCGATGGAATTTTGGTTTCTAGAAAAGAATTAAAATTGTTTGTTGATAATATTGAATTGTTGCATGATATTTTATAATATTATAATAAAAAATACGGAAATAATTTTGTAGAAAAATTCTATTTTGAACGTGAATAACTCGAAAATGATTTTGAATTTCTTAAAACACTTTACATTTTTCTCTCCAGGATAACGAAGATAATTACCCCTCAGCTGCTTTCTGGTATTCAAATTTACACCCTGTATATTCACAATCCCCTGCTTTACACATCACCAGGCTTCGCTCGATTTTTCAAATGGCTCGGGGAATGTCCTTGGTTTGTGGTAATCCTCATTAGCAAACTTTTTGCTGCTCATTTATTAATTAATTGTTTATAATTTTTTTATACATTTTCTAACTAAAGATTTATTGTTTTTTAATAAAGATTTCTCTGTCGCCATGGTCGAGTTTTTATTTTTTTTACCATGCTCTACGCAATTTAGGAATGTAATTTTAATGTTTGTCCAATTGAGTGTTATATTTGTAGAACGTTTGTAAAATAGCGGTGGGCAATGTGGATGTGGTGTCAAATTTGTAATATTTTTATGAATAATAAAAGGAAGCAAAGATAAGATTTTTTGTCCCTAATTTTATTTTTCTCAAATAAAATTGCTGAAAATTACGTTCATCTCAAGCACCAAAAGGATAAGTTTACTAGAATAATGCAAATCTCAAAAAAATAGTGTCCCAAAAGAGAAATATCCGCAAGCAGTGGCAGAACACAATATATACATTATATATGTATATATATATATATATATATATATATATATATATATATATATATATATGCATTTCTAATACATACGTAACGACAATATATGTGCAAACATCAGGCATAAACCTCTGGGCGAATATTCATGAAACTTTTTAGTTAAGCTTGTGGAAAAAGAACAAAAATATGTCCTGTACAATAAAAAGGCAAAGATGTGTCCTGCGCAATAAAAATGTATTCTGTACAATAAAAAGGCAAACTGGCCATACTTCAGCCACCTTATCGACGCAGCATTTGAGCAATCTGTAAGTCTTAGAACACAGAAAGATATCCTGATGCGGGCGAATTCCCTAGACGGGGACTGTGCAGCATGCAGCTTGGGATTCTACCCTTCTACATAACCGTAAAGTGGGTGCCTAAACACCTGTTGGAATTAGTGTCCCCATAGCTAAACACTTGTTGGAATTAGTGTCCCAAAAGAGAAAAATCGACAAACAGTGACAGAACACAAAATGTCCGCAAGTGAAGATACGTCTGAAACACATCACTAGACTATTAAATAAAACACTAACTGAAGACCGCAACACCAAGTTTCAATCTTACCTGCCTGGATTGGAATCCACTTGATCTTCAAACTATTATCTGTGGAAGGCTACAATTTATATCTTTGAAATTGTATATCTTGGAGGCTTGCAGCAGGAAACATCTAGAATATTACTCAATTCTATCTTTTATCTTCTATTCTATGGCGATCATTCTCTCCATAGAGAACATTTGACAATGTCAAGTTTAAAAGGGGTAGCTGGGCAACATTGACTAGATCACATTCCAAATACCTCTCTTTGCCGCATGGTAACAAAAAATAAACAGCAAATCAAAAAAAATTGGATAATACTAATATAAAACTTACTAATAAATAAAACAGATATAAACATATATCTGAATATAAATAGTACTAGATTTTCATGTCGTTCTGTCATATGTATTGTATTATTAAGTCTAGAATGGTATTATCAGCACCTGATAAAAGAGATATAATGTAGGGGTCTAATAACATATAGCTGGATTTTAATTTTAATAATTTATAGAAAAGTGAAGGAATTTAATGGGCATTAAAAATTACATTATTTAGATCAGCCTCCCTAACCTCAAAATCGTTTTAGTAGCGACATCTGTGTCTTTTAAAAGCATCTATCATAAATTCGTAGTTTTATGATTCTCCGCTAGATGGCAGTTTGTATTTTCTTTTTTATGTTTTTAATTTAATAACTCGTACCTATCTCCATATTAGTAATTAAGATATAATTAAGGTATAATCGCTATCTGTTATAGTTTAAGGCACCCAGGGAAACAAAACTTCAAGGTCTAGAAATACATAATATAATATATGTTACTAGCTTTTTTTTTCATAGGTAAGTAAAGTTTTTATTTCTAGACATTATAAAATCTTCTCAGCAGATAAAGAATGCATACAGCGAACTTATAGATAAGTACTGAAGTAGTTCTTTTAATTAACCACCACCATAAAAAGGGGAGGGACTAGTTGAGTGAGTTATTCTAAACTAGTTAAATAATTAGAAAACGTAAATAAATCACAAAATGGCTGCATAAAATGTAAAGAACGAAATGAAAGAAGACTGAACTTTCCGATGCAATCTTTGAATATATTTACACGTCGTTTTTCAAGATATTTTGTAAGTTAGAATCGGATGTTGCGTTTATTTATATACTTATTTCTTTATTCACGCACATATTTATTGATACGTTAAATATAATCTATTTGTAACGATAACAATTAATGGTTTAACAAAGTTAAAAGTACACAACAACTATAAAGCACGACGACACATTTCGACAAATTAACTTTCACTCGTCACAAACAAATTACAATCTGGTGCGACCGCGATCAGGAGGTTGAGCAGTTGAATACCGCGGGAAACTGGAGAGTTTCGATATTATTTGCTTCTAGAGGATGGTATGGCAAAAAGGTGATTATTATGTAAGCGCAGGTAATTGTCAGGTCCGAAAAATTAAAGTTTAATACGGGGCCTAGAATTTTTCCATTTAATAGCTGGAAGATAAATTTCACGCAATATCTGTTCTGCAATTCGCAAATCGGTAGGAAATGGAAAGCGGAAGTAACGATACTGTCTCGTATACAGATATCGGAAAAACGACTTTTGCACAGTTCAATCATTAAGCTGTATTTCGCTTCGTTTGGGCTCCAAATAATGGAACCAGATTCTAACCGGCTTTGCCCTAATTAAGTGTAGAGCATGCGAATTGGTGACATAGATTGACAATCTTTTCAATGATGCAACACGAACCAAAGTTTTGGCTAGTTATATATAGAAAAGGGTTAGATTTTAGTATCACAATTTAGCAGACACGGTTAACCTTATCTGCACTTTTAACTACGCCTTAGTACTGGAACTGCTGGACGAAATGTCCGCATCTTTTTTTTTGGAAAGGAAAACGTTTTAAATTATATAATCATCAAATAAATGTTAAAAATAATGTTTTTATTTTATTTATTATAATTTACCCCAAATTATGTGGGTGAAACCTTTTCGTCGAATTTAATGACAGAAACAAGTATTGTGTGCAATTTCCTGTTTTCGAAAATTCCTCTCTACCATAATTACGTCTAACGACTTTGAGATTACTTTTCCCTCCAAGTTATAGCTTATGTATTTTTTAAATAAATATTAAAATAAAGTTTTTAGTTATGATTACTCATACTACACTCTGTAGACTAAACTCTGCGGGCGAATTTTCTAATAGAAAAAAGGTGGCCAAATGGATAACAACTTTATCGTAAATACGAAATAAATGTTTGGTCATGGCTGATAGAATAAATAATTTCAGAAATGTATTTCGTTGCACCTAAAATATTTTTGACGAACTTTATTTCATTAGTAAATGTAGATTTTTTTTTCAAGAGGTCAATAATTCATTTCTTACTGCGAATAATTACAAAGTTTACGTATAGAAAATATTTAATTATGAACAAAAATGTTATATTAAAATTAATAATAAAATAAAATATTAAATAAAGGTTTCGAAGAGTTTTAATAAAAATATTGGTAAGAGTTGACGCTCCTATGAATACAAATTTCAGAGCACGAACAAAAATATATGTCCACCAGCTATTACCCGTAACTAAATGAATTAAAATGGATTTATGACCTAATTTGATATTCCGTAGGTGATATTTTGCAATCATTAGTCATGTAGAAAAAAAAAATGTTGTTATTATAACGACGTTACTAATTGAAAATTTGGAAAATTCCGAGTACGTTGCTTATTCAACACAGTTGACTAAAAACTTGCTGGTTTGGGCACTTTCGTCACGAACGCTAGCAAAATTATTATAGATACATGTATGAAGAAATTGTAAGTATTAAAAAGGTCTAATAATATCTGTGAAAATATTTATCTATATTTTATAAATAAGTCACGATAACTGTTTCTATGTTAAAATATGCTCGGGATAAATGTAGCGATGTTTAGGTCAATCAATCAATCCTGATTAAAATAAATATCACGTACATTTTAAACATTTTCCATAGATAAACATTGATCATTTACATTTTATAATTTGAATGAATACTAAGGAATAAGAAGGTTAGGTGCGATGTATTCGCCCAATAACCGGAGAGGGAGTGGAGTGGGTGAAATAGACCCAAGAGCATCTTGTCGCGGTACATTATTATATTTTTATTTATTAAATTAAAAGGCAGAACTACGGTCAGGAATAGAAACTGTCTTATCACGACCGCAAATTATTGGTCAATCTAAAATAGGCAAGGATGGGGAAGTAACAAGCTGCAGTCAACACGGCGTTTAAATTGTATGTGTGTACAATTCACACACGGTAGAAGTGAAACTTCAGTATTCAAGTAATTACATATACATATATATATATATATATATATATATATATACATATATATATATATATATATATATATATATATATATATATATATATATAAATACTACATGGATATTTTATTAACGCGAATTGTAAAATTTAGAGGAAAAAAATGGACAATCTTGCTGTCAGTTACATAAAACGTAGATATAAACATTTTGAAAAAAATATTTGACTTTCAGACACGTACGTAGACTATGCTATTCATTACTACTATTTTCATATTGTAAGGTTTAAGTATTAGTATTATTTTGTAATATAGAATACATGTTTTGTATGTAGTACACCACAGTGTTTTTATAATACTTTTTGCTCTAATTATAATATATTTTTCTCTTACTTGACTGTATATTTTCGATGATTATTTTTAATGTTAGACATGTTTATTTAAAAAAAAATAACTTTAATTTTGTAGTTCGGTCTTATTTATAAAAGTGTAAATAAATTAAACATTATTTATACGGAGTAGATGTTATATACACGATATTAACGGTATATACATTTATTATATAAACATTTTTACAAAAAAAATATTTTATCACAATTAGCAAATAAGTCCATGTTATATTATTAAGTCGAATACAAGAAAAAGTTTACAATACCTGAACTGTAATTTTGCTTTGTTTGCAAACATTCTCTTTTGGAATGGAATAAAGTATATGTGATATATGACAAGTCAATTTTTTATTGCCTTGTAACGACATATCCTCGACAAAATTTACTTCAATAAAATGAATAGAAAGAATTAGAATGAACACTAGAAAATAACAAATATAACCAACGAAAGCTAAGTAACAGTTAAATTATAGATTAAGATTATTATTTAAGAGGTAAATTATAGATTTATTTTTTTTATTACCGGAAACTGTTAACCGTTAGTAAATTAAAAAAAAGTAATAATTATCTATCACATTAATAAATCAACATGTCAACAATAGTTATTCTTCAATTCTAATTTAAAATATTCAAAATGAAAATAAAATTGTCAAGATTGTCAATAAAATAAGAACATCAAAGTAAACAAATAGAAGCCATGTTACAGGTTAACTTCTATTCAATTCTTTCAGGTAAAAGTCATCCGCGACCTATTTGGAAACACAGGTGATATGGAAAAGAAAATTTTAGACGGGTCACAGCGACAGATTTTTACTATTTATTAGTTAGAAGTGAAGATAGGAAGTCAAAGCAATTAGGTGAGTATGACACGAAAAGTAATTTTACGTTATTATTAAACACTAAATACGCAAGGCTGAATAATATTATTGAATATTGAACGTCACACTTTGGTGAAACGTATGCAAGCGAAAAAAATTCAAAGTTTCAATTTTGATACGCGTTGTGAAACATTTTGTTGATAATAAAAAAAAATATAAATCGCGTTTTTTACAAAATTAAATTGTATGTTACTTTATTAAATATCCAAAATATCATTTACTATAAGTTTTGTTGTGACGAAAATTAAAGAAAACGAAAAAAATCATTATTGTAAGGAGAACTCATGAAATTTTCTTTTTATATACAATTTATACAAACGAATTTGATACAATTTACGATATAATTAAATAATTACGACATATTAAATAAAATTTGTTTTTTTTTAATTAAAGACGTCGATTAGATAACTTTTGTTTCAGTTTATTTTCAACTTATTATTAGTGGCGACCGGATTATTTGCAACATAAGAAGGCTAGAGTATGCTTGAAAAATATATAAAATTTTTGAAAAAAGCCACATAAAAGAAAAAATATGATAATTAATAAAAAAAAATGGGAAGATGTCACCAATTTAATGGTTTCATAAGTCTTTCTCGTTTATATAGAAGTTTACTACAATACATTGGTCTTAATGTTCAGTCGTAAGATTGTATATTCTCATCTATTCATATAATAAAATTGTAACAGAGTAAATTGTGTACATGGGAAATAATTTAAAGAGTGGTTGATTGAGCTTATAGAATGATAATAAAACGCGGAAAACCTTTTTTTAGAACTTTTCTCCGTCTGTCTGTATGATATTTTGTGCGTCAATCACGCAAAATCTTCTAGACGGATTTTGATGAAATTTGGTATATCAACCTTTGTTTAATAAGATATAATGATATAATAAATATTTGTGCATCGCCAAGTATTTATTATTTTCACTACTTTTTACGTAAAAAACATAATTACTGAAGCAACAAACATTAAAATTAATGGACATTAAATTAACTGAAGAAAATATTTTCTTTATTTTTTTTAACTGTCATCTTGAGTTTAATTTTCAAATTCAATTTTCACGTTCAGATTATGTTTAATACGATTTTGTTCATTTTTGAATAGAGTAAAAGTTTATTAAAGGATTAAGCGGAAGTAATTAAGTTTTTCGTATTTTCTTTTTAAATAAATTTAGAAGAAATATTCACTGGACATATGTCGCTGGAAACCGACTCGAGTCTCGAATGCAGGCGGGCGCTGTTTCGCGATATTTGGGCGAACTCTCGTCAGGCAGGACCGGCTGATGCCCAGAAGCGGTCTCAGAAATGCAAGCTCATCAGGTATGGTTCTCCAATATGAAGTAAAAAGTTTTTTTTCACATCCTCGGGCATCTAGAAGCGTGGTGGTAGGTGAGACTGAGTGAGTGAGTGAAATATCAACGCTCGGTCTCACCAGCTGGCTCTAGAAACACGGAATTTAGAATATACATTCCTTCTATAATATCAGCATTTACTAAAAAAAAAGACCTTTCCTCTGAAAGTTGAAAACATTAAATATATCGTCCCCAGGATAAAATTATAATAATGTAATCTGCTTACATCGTCATCGCTTTTCAACGCCTTAAATTTAAACTGAATTATGATTTCAATGTGATAAAATCATAATTCAGGATAAATTTAAGGAGTTGAAAAGCGACTCAGATGTCAGCAGAATTTTTTTTTAAAAAACATGTGTCAGAGATGAATTATTTTACACATATCAGAACAGAAAACATAAGGAAAATTAACAAAACTAAATAACATATTAAATTTAATTTTCGTAAATTTACTTTCCTATTTTATTAGACTTTATTGTACAACATATCTACATAGCAACATTCTATAACCGTTATATTTAATAGTTCATTATCAGAAGTCATTTTTTTACAAAGCAGGAAGGTTAATGTTTTTTCAATCGCGACTAATATTTAAAATATAACATATATCACAAATTATTATCGAGAGCTTTAATAACAATTGATGAATTATAAAATCCCTTAGTATATATTTAGTTCTAATAATATTTGATAAGTATGAATCACAAAGCATATATTTAGCTTTAATAACATTTGATGAGTATAAAATCATAGAGTATATATTTAGCTTTAATAACATTTGATGAGAACCTATAAAATCACCGAGTATATATTTAGTTTTAATAATATTTGATGAGTATAAAATCACATAGCATATATTTAGCTTTAATAATATTTGATGAGTATAAATTTACCGAGCATATATTTAGCTTTAATAACATTTGACGAGTATAAAATTACAGACCATATATTTACCTTTAATAATATTTGATGAGTATAAAATCACAGAGCACATATTTAGCTTTAATACTATTTCATGAGTATAAAATCACAGAGTATATATTTAGTTTTAATAATATTTGATGAGTATAAAATCACAGAGTATATATTTAGTTTTAATAATATTTGATGAGTATAAAATCACATAGTATATATTTAGCTTTAATAACATTTCATGAGTATAAAATCACAGAGCATATGTTTTGTTCTGTGTATAAAACGGTTGGGATGAAATATCACGATATTCCGATATCAAATATGTAGTAGACCATATAGTATGTCTTTCATAGAGACAGTGGAAATGCGTACTCCTAAATCCAATCATTAATCCTACTAGTAAGTAGGAAAGTTTGGAGATTATTCAATTACATCTATACAGCTGGTTAGACATACTGGAAATTGGTTAAATTTTAATTCGCGAAGGAGCATAATTACTGTAGGGCGAAAATTAGTGTTTTTACGCAAGAATACAAATTAACTACTACAATATGTCAATAGATGGCGTAAAATTTATATTAAATGGCTTAACAGATTTCTGTAAAACTTATATTTATCCGTAATTCAAATTAACCTCTCGAGCGCGCAAACCAATTTTATGTAATACGGCCGCTTGCGTCTTGTCGATAACCTGATGTCGATAAATGAGGTAACTCTGAAAGTGTTGATTTTATTGTAATTATTTTTTTAAAGAAACGTTTGTAACTTATGTATATAATTATGAAAGTAAAAAATAATGAACCGAAGTAAAAAAAAATTTCCGACCAAAAAAGGCTCATAAAGGAAAAGTCTTTATAAAATGCATTTTTTTTGTTATTACCATAAAAACTATAAACACAAATTAAATGGGTCATCTCAGTTGCGTCCGCATCTTACGCGAAGCAAATGTCGTGAGTGAATCTTTATTGTAGTCATTGGAGGGAATAGGGATTTTTGTAGAGTTGACAATTATAAAATAAAAACGAAGTTATGAAAAAAAACTAAAACCTGACTACGCTAAAAAATCTAAAAACTAAAAAAAAAATTATGTAATAATAATTTAACGAAAAAATGATCGCCGCTGAATTGTGAAGTCGAAAGTGGCGTTCAGTTTTCAGATATCAATATTTTTTAACAGACTTGAAAACAAAAATTTTTCAATTCTGTTTTTTTATTGCAAGTACGTCAAAATCTATTTGTGTCTAAAAACTTAGCCTATGACACTCTTACTTTAAATACAAACCGATTGATACCTTATATACCAAAATCGGTTCAGGGAATTTTTGGGTTACGGTCAAACATCCATACCTACACAGATACATTCATACATAGGCTGTTAAATATATTACCCCTCCTTTGTTGTGACGTAGTCGGGGAAAAAGAAAAATATGAAACCTCCTCCTCCTAAAATATGATTTTGATTCGCTCTAATTCACTTTGACGTATTTATATTTTAGAACATGTTTCCAAACCACTTTTCTTTTTCAAATTCATAAAACAAATGAACAGTATTTTCTCTAATATCATCATCATATATATTAATACGCTAAGGCTAAGATGTTACTCTCCCTTTTTAGAAAAAACCTCACAACTAATCCACATAAATTATATATCATTTTATAGATAATTGCTTGCTCTACCGGCATCCACAACTAAAAAATTTATTATTGCTATTGTTTTTGCAAATTAATAAATTATTAAAACTATATACACAAAACAGCAATGCTGCCATCTAACGGCTCAACGTCAATATGATTGACGGTCGGTAAAATTTTTGTTTAATTTCAAATCCACTCACGTATAAATAAAGTGGCGCTTTAGCTCAATGCTTTTGATACTTGCGCCTCTATATGTCAATTTTAGTAAAATATTTGTTTGATCTGTCATCTGAGCTTTATAATGGAATAAATAATGCGAAGACTTCGCACGGGTCACGCTAGTTCTTATTTATAATGCTTAATTAGAACAATTCCGTGCAAAGCTTTGCTTTGAACAAGTCTGAACTGTTTTCACTGAGCGTATGCACGATGTTTGGTGGCTTATATGAAAACTTCTAAACATAGCACACCACAAACAGATTATCAAACAATTTTATGAAATATGAAATAAGCAATTCAATTATTTCTTTGCACACGTTTCGTGTTAGGTGTATTATGTCATTCACGGAATGCCAGAATGTTGATGATGACTTGGCTAAGTAGGATCCACCCACATAGACCCCCACTTACATTTCATGGACCGCCATATTTTTTTCTCGCTGCCGCATCGTGGACACGCAGCAAGTCGAAATCATGGATCGAATCACTTCAAATATGGGAATCATTAGTCATTCAGCTTAATTTACAGGACGTCCTCTAAGTCAGTGACCAACAGAAAAAGGGAGGTAGGTCAAGCTATGACTAGGTTACTGACAAAATTTTACCACATAAATTTTTACCTAATAAAAATCTATAGATAGATAAATAGTTATAGATGAATAGTTTTCAAGACGTAAAAATCACTACTATGTGTCGAACTATTGGGTGTCACGGCTACAAATTAAGTCTGATTGTTAATATTTTTGCAGATGATTATAGCTGTGTAATAGGCCTTTTAAATAAATTGAAAGATTTTACAACTAATATGGTTTGCTCAAGAAAAAATTAAAAAATGTTCGTTTTAGGATTTTGTAATTTTTATAACCCAACTCTGACTGTTTGTGGTGAAAAAAAGTACTGTATGGAACTGGCAAATCGTTTAACAATAAAAAAAGGATATTCATACTAACCCCAGAAGGCACCCCTTATGAGGTAATTAGCCTGTGTTTCAATATATATGGGAAAGTATTTTTCTTTAATTTTTTTGTGGAAACTATTAAATTATATACTATTATTACCTTAGAAACAATAAAAGTAATTTAACTTCTTAAAAAATGAAGTTTTTATAATTTTTTATAGTCACAATTTTAATTATGATTAAAAATATTTAAAGTGACTTAATTTCCAGGGCAGCAACCTTTTTAAATGATGCCACGTCAGGAGCAAATGTACGCGTATGAGGAATAATACACAAGTGTTATTCCTTTATATTTAGCTTAAAAAAATATTTAGAATTTTGTAATTTTCAGAAGATCATTTAACATTCTTTTTTAATTCGTCAATCGTCTGTGTCAATACACGGATTAGTGATTTTTACAAATTTTAAAATAGTGTCTATATCTCGAAAACTAAGAGATTTTTCACAATTAAATGAAACTACGTGATGTAGTATTATTTCTACTTTCTTTAATTTCTTTAACCATGACCTAGGTTTTGATATTCAGGTGGGATATTAGCAAAGATATAACTTTGCTAATATCCCACCTGAAGATGTTGTAATACAACGAAACCTAGGTTGTCGTTAAAGAAATTAAAGAAAGTAGAAATAATACTACATCACGTAGTTTCATTTAATTGTGAATAATGAATTTCTACAAAATTAACGCCAAATATATTCAATAAGATATTTTTATTAAGGTAAAATTTTATTCAGTAACCTCATCATAGATTGGCTTGTCATCCTTTTTTTGTTGGTCCATCACTTACGGGTATAAAGGAGCTAGACGCCTTTGATAGACGGATGGACGGGTAGACAGCGTTGTTGTCACAACAATAAAGTTTCATTCAGGCTTTTCGGAACCCTAAGTAGGAAAATTTGAGGAATCAACTCGATCTGTTGTCATATGCCCTTCTATCACAGCCTATTTTTTGGAGATCATGCATCATTGAAAACCAATCATGATATAGTTATACTTGCTTAATCATAGATATACAGTACGCTGGAACATTTTTATTTTAAGAGATGTTTAGAGAGTTGAGTTTTTTACAGTTACCAATGTGGTGTTAAACGAAAGCTGATAAAATGGAAAATGGAAAAAAAAACTAATATTCATTTATCTCTAAATATGTGAAAATAATTTTTATTACGATTTGGAGATTTTCTTATTTTTTCTTTGTATGGGGAAAGGACTTTGTTTTTTTTATTTATTGAAATAAGTAAATTAAAATTAATTTCTACAACTTGCTTTATATTTAATTTTATAATTCATATATTAGATGGCATCCTTGAAAATTTTTACAGTATTTTGGCAAAAAAATTAATGGCAGGTGAAATTACATAAGGAATTGTGTTACAAATTATTGAAACCTGAAAATTCAGTAAATAAAAATCAAAGTTAATTCTCTACTGGTTAACTCAAATTATTTCTTTGTTTGTGTATTTCTAGTAAGCATTCCAAGTGTAAATCATTTAAATAAGCTTATTTTAAATATGAATGTATGAAAACAAGACAAGTCACATTAATTAATTACCAATATCAGAATAATGTTTATAAATTTTGATCAAACATATATATTGCTTTTGATCATGTATTTATAAAATTATTAAGTAATCATGTTGACAACCCCTCGATCTCAGTTTTGTAATGCTTTATGTTCCTGATGGTTAAGTAAGGTGATGGAGTCATAGTTTATTTCATTTGCCTAGAGCACACACAAATATCATGCTGCGTTCACTAGTTTTTCATGCACTTATGTTAGTCAACATGTTATTGTGGGAGGCACCAAGTCTCGATATTTTTTCTGCCCCACTGACCGCTTTAAGTAGTTCACGTTAGATAATTAGTTAGTTTTATGTATAATTTGAATTAATGTGGGTTTTGATCTGTTTTATTAGTATTTACATTATTACGTATAATGCAAATTATTGTACTTTTCTTGTTTGCACATGTCTTGTGCCTTGGTGTAATATATAAGTTGGACATGAGGTTTTTTGGTAAATAAATAAATCAATCTGAAGATGTTTTTCATTACAGGACAATGAAAGTGGATACTAACATAGAGAAAATGCAGCAGAAAATGAAGGAACGTCAGCTGGATTGTCTGAAAAAAGTTTGCAGGCAGCTTGTGGAACAGTCTCATCTAAAAGAAGTTGGTATTTTTAATGGGATGGTAATAACACTTTTTTCCCATGGCATTGTCGCGTAGCGGAATAGATTGCATCTATTTTAAAGCAACGGTTAAAATGCATCTATTTTCTTTGTATCTAATTAACGTAAACAATGAAAACTCGTTTGATAAAATTTCAAAAAGTCCTAAAAATGTCAGCTTTTTAATTAATATTTGAATAAATTTGTAAAAGTAGACATATGCACTGGTCACATCTATGTGTGAGATATTAGCCGTGATGGAGATGAGTATCTACAAAAATCTTAACTGAGCTATGTACTTCATTGAGCTATAATGCTGATGAATTTGTTTCAGCCTTCGATTTTTCTTCCCTCTTGACTTTTCACATTAGAATTGAAGAATTTGCAAAATGGCAGAATTTTCCCTCTTTCTCGGAACGAACAGTAAAATCAAAAAACATACTTTCTATTGAAGTATTTTCAGATATAACTACCACTATAAACAAAGCTTTCAATTTTGGTAAGCTTATCTTGAACTATGGATTATTAGATTCGGAGTTACATGAACAGTTCTAAATATAATGTAACTTATATGCAGAAAATACCGAAAACATTCATTCAATGTGTCTTATTATTGAAGTAAATTATCGCTAATATCCTCACAGCTATATGGTTTGCTTTTATTTCGGGTATGGTTAGATATGGCTCTGTGAAAAAGAGGACAGATTTACTTAACCTTGTATATATTTAAAATGATAAATGATTACATTGACAACCCATCAGTATTGGGACTTTTATCATTTTCTATGCCAGGCTATTATGCGTGTGTACGAATACATTCATGAAGAAGTACACTATTTCATATTCCAGTTGTATTTAACAAATCAACTATCTGTTGCCTACACATATAATTTGCTAACTCAATATTGTAGACATTAATCCATGACAACTTATTCTCTTGTTCGTTTTACAACTTTAGAGAAATATGGAGTGTTTGGCTGGTCGACTCACTATTTTTAATTATTTGCTTCTCTTCATTAGTTTATTTTGTAAATATATTTATTTTTACTAACTTGTTTAAAGCATCGACATCAAGCTGTAAGTTGAGCAAGTATTTTACAAAGAATATGAGTAAAATATATTAGTACATTTTACACCAATATACTGAAGACTAGTCCAGGCTTCGATATCTTCGATGATGAAATTCAAGTATGCGTATAGCTCGTTAAATTATTGTTTTGAGGGGTGCATCCGAGAGTAGAGCCTTGCTTGCGTATTCTGAATGTTTGCAATCAGAAGCTGATATAAACTTCACTTCCGTTCAGTTTTTAAAGTTTTATTGTTTACTAGCTGTGCCCACATCTTCGTTTGTATGGATTTCAGAGTAAGAAACTTTGTTGGGATTTTTTTTTGTTTCTTCTTTTCTTTTGCGTTTTAAGCTAAATTTTTTCGGCCGGTTTTGATATTAGCATGCACCAATGAGTAAGCTAAAGACAGACATATCTTTTTTATTTATGAACCGATTAAAATGAAACCAAGCCCAAATGTTAGTCCAAGCTAATCTAAATACATCATCACTAAATACCACATTCAAATTGGTTTAGCTGCTGCTGAGATTAGCGTGTACAACGAAGGCGCACAGACAAACGGACATAAATTCTAAAACTATTGTTTTAGACTTAGTAGTGTGTCTTTAGGAGGTAGCACTTAGTTTTACTTGAAAATATACAATGTACAGACTCAGATTTTTATGAATTTATTATATTTATAAATATAGATTACGTTAATAACTAACTCATTGAAAGAGTATTTAGATGTTTGTTTTATACTTCTATGATTTTTTCACTGGAAACCATATCCAAATCGGTTCAGCTGTTGCTGAGATTAGCGTGTACAACAAAGGTGCACACAAACAGACAAACATTCTAAAGCTGTTGTTTCGGACTTAGTGGTGTGTCTTTAGGATGTAGCACTTAGTTTTACTTGAAAATATTCAAAATACAGACTCAGATTTCTATGATTATATTATATGTATAAATATAGATTACGTTATTAACTAACACATTGAAAGTGACCAACATGGTTTTATACTTTTATGATTTTTTTCTACGAGAACAATTAGGATAATGATTTTTAGGAGTAACTATCTCTCCTGGGTATTCTAATGATCCATTATTGTGTTTAAATTTCTTCTGCCCTTATTGCAATGTTCCGTTTTGTTTGAAATGCACATTTAAGTGAATTTATTTGGCAAACAATAAATAAAATAAATAATAGAGAAGCATGTTAAACATATTGTAATTGTCATTTCTTTTTTGTTTATATTTAATTAGTGGAACACATAAATAAATAAATAAAATTTGAGTAATTATTTGTCTTTTCCAGAAGGAGATATGCCCTACGGAATCGGTCACGTCCGTAGTAACCAGCACCTGTTCGCCAATTTCTGTCAAATTGGTAAAAAATAAAAAAAGGAAGAAATGCAAGAAGTCCAAGATGAAGAAGGCTTCGAAGGCAGAGACAAGTTCCAAAACGAAGTCTTAGAAAGTTTATGTTAACACAGTATTAAATTGTTGATTTATGAAAAAGTTTTGTATTTTTATTCGGCACATATTCACTTTCATGAATTTATTTAGTTACTGCTATCTGCCGTAGTACTCGTTCTGCTTGTCTAATATAACGAGCACCTTGTTACTGTAGGGAAAGATTTCAGGATAAAACTTGTGTACTTATTTTTAGGCTGCTATATTTATTTATTTCCTCTTTAAAGTAAATTTACATACAACGGACATATTACTAGAGGAATAGATCGGTTTCAAGGAGGACTATGAAAAATTTTGTTATCATGAGATGCTGGCATAAATAACCTCAATAAAAATGAAAAATAAAATAATGTTTGGGAAAAGTAGTAACAACAAAGGCCAAGTGCGGGTTTGGCTCAAGCATAGATGGTTCTTTGCCATATTTAAAGTAAAAATACTTTATTTAGCATAAGTTATTACTAATATCGAAACACTTCCAGGTGCAATAAATACTTAATAACTTTTAATATTCTTAAGTATGAGGGATCTATATATTATAGTGAATATCTCAAAAACTATAATATGTAGAGCCTAGGGATGGCAAAAATAGCATTTAGCATGCTATGCTAAATGCATCTTTGGTAACATATAGTTGAAAGTCTAGTTTTGATCGACTTGTTTGTTCTTTTGGCACTCTAGCACCACATCCCGAAGGTCTCAAATTTTTTCTTCCACTGGCCGGATCGTCTACGATTCCAAGCTATATAGTGAAGAAAACAATATATATCAAGAAAGCCACAGTTCGGACTAATTTCACTTTGGTGATATTGGAGACCTTCCTGTCTTGTCACAGACGTGTCAGTTGGCTCATTGCAATTTTGGCCATCTAGCTCCGTCTCTTGATTTTACTTTTTGAGGCGAAGAACCTTAAAAATTACCTTAATTTTATATATTGGGAGAAACAGGAAAAAAGACAATACACGAAGAAAACGGAATACGAAGGAAGAGTTAATGCTTAACACAAGTGTTTTTTTAGACAATTTTCGATAGAGTGCCTGTACTTTTCTGATACTGGGAGTCAGTGAACTTAGACATATGACAATATTTTTAGACCTAAGATCTAATGGATGCGTTGGAAGAATTTCTAACTTAATAAGCTATTTTTAAGCAATCTAGATATTATGTTGTCAATTATACATTCTCTGCTTTATTAACGGTTTCAATTTCATTACACTATCAAAAATAAAATCTATTTATAAATTTAGTTAGTTTGGTCCATTCTGGTCTTAGTTAAAAATCATTTTATCAATTAAATTTTGAAACGTGATTACACATCGATTTCATGCAATTTTTTACGTTTCAAGTTTAGAATATTAACTAACTTTTTCAAAATAGATTTATCATTCAATAGTAGCACGATATTAATGCTGTTCTTTTTATTGCATTAGTTTTTGTTCTTTTTTTGGCCCCTCAAGAATCATGTAAGACCACTTTTCTCGATAAATGCGTGCATTTATATGCAATTACGCCCGTTTAAAATAATTAACTAGAAAAGATCAAAGATTTTATAACGATATTTATCTGAATACAATAGTTTGGGATGATATTATTGTACTTACCACTGATATATCTGCAACTTACGTTAAATAACGATCTCTCTGACGGTGCTAGTGTTAATGGAGGTATGAGGGTTACATGAATGTAACAATATATCATGGCATTAAGTAAATTTTTACATTGATGGATGATTGATGAAGATGAAGAAATTTTAGACATTATGAATGAATATTACAGAGTTTATATGTAATAATTAAATTTAAAGGAGATTTCTTGTAGATATCATTATAAATGTGACTGTAAGTAGTTAAAAAAATTATGTTAAAATGTAAATAAATTATATTGTCGTAAAATTTCTTGACTTGATTCATTTACAGATTGGAACAAGAACAAAGTGGAACAGGTTTGTATATATTTTTTTGTGTAGATGATGTAAAAATTATATGCATTATGTACATATTTATGAGTCAGTATATTTCTTTAAATCATAAATAAAAAAATACTTTAATTTTATTCATTCATCATTATTAACTCCGCCGTTGACGGTCCCAAGCCCGTATGAAAAAGGAGGAGGGTTGGCTGAGTCTAGACCCAACCTGCCGTAAAAGGTCAATGCCGAGCCTTGGGCAGCAGTTAATTAACTCGACTTTGATCAGAATGTTGAAGATAGGAAATGATCTTCTTAACCCGCTGCTCTATGATTTCAATTCAGAGTTGGGGGCATTGGCTTTATCGCCTGTGCTGCGAGGTATAAAGCCTCAATAAAAATTCACCCCAATCCTACGGTCGAGACTGCGCCAAGAGGATGCTTGGCTGAGGGTTTCAGTCTCTAGCCAACCTTGGTGAACTTGGCGAACACCATTATATATAGCCTTCTCACGGGAAAGGCGTTACCCTAGTGAGCGACCACCCTATCGTCCGTACTTGTGGGAATAACAACCAGATGACCGAAAACAAAACCCAAAAAACTTATACCCAACAACTCTTAAACAAAGGACTTTTTGAAACTAGACCGAGATCTTTGTCATTTAGTGGCTGCATGAGGAGTGACAAGCAGCTCAACGCACTGGGAAGTAACTCAAATACCTTCAAACCACGCCAAATGCAAAACAAAGCCAACAGCACAAGTCAGAAAGATTCTTCAAACAAACAAAGTGATGAACACTCCAACCAAGAGTGGCAGCGAGACAAAGTACCTAATAATAAACACAAGAGATATGAGAGCCCAACTGAAAGTCTAAGCAAACAGACAACTACCAAACGAATCAACTATGTTTTTCCTGTACATAACAAATTCGATATCCTCAGTGACGAAGATCCTGTAACTGAAAATATAAGTAAAGAATATATACCAAAACCCGAATCCATATTTGTAACTGGTATAGTTAACATAACACCTCTTAGAGACCTCTTAACAAAGTGGCGGATATAAACAAGTTTACCATGACTACACTTAGATCGGGACACATAATCAAGTTAAGGCCCGCCAACATTGAAACTTATAAAGGAATAAGAGAAGAGAAGCTCTTATTGGAAACAATATTAATCACTAGACTTACAAACTAAAGAGTGAAAGGGCCTATAGAGTAGTGATTAGAGGATTGCACGCCTTAGAAAATACTGCAATGATCAAAGATGAACTACAAACTAATGGACATGAAGTACGTCAAATAGTTAATATTTTATATTGTGCAACAAAAGAAAAACTCCCCCTGTATTTTATAGACTTAGAGCCACGAGCCAATAATAAAGATATATTTAACGTAAAGCTCTTAAATCACATCAAAGTCACAATTGAAGCCCCCTACAAAAAAAAGAGGTATTACAGTGCAAGAGATGCCAAAGATTTGGGCACTCTAAAAATCAATGTTTTAGACCTTTTCGATGTGTTAAATGTGGGAATGATTATCCAACAGCCTTGTGTATTAAACCCCCCGAGACAGATGCTACATGCGCAAACTGCCAAGGCTATAAGGGTTGCAATAAATATAAGCAGTACAAGGGAAAAATACTTAAAATTAAACCTGCCCCCCTACAACCCAAACAAAAATATGCCACTACTCAGCTACGACCAGACACCAATGAAAAAGTTAAACTAATGCAACACCCAAAATTCAGCTATACCGAAGTTCTGAAAAAGAAAAATTATAATAATATACATCAATCATATGGTCCCACAGTGGAAACAGATCAACATAATATGACAAGCTTGTTAGATGCAATGGACTTGTTAGACGCAAGGGATAGACAGGTTCCAAGCAATCATGAAAGACATGATGGACAGCATGATGGATCAGATGATGAAACTAATGTCACGACTAGCTCCGCTGAGGGACAGAATATCCGTATCATCACCTGGAATGCAAACGGGTTGACTGACAGATAGCAAGAGCTTGAGTTATTCATGAATAATGAGAATATTGATGTTGCCTTGATGTCAGAAACAAGACTCACCAAACGATCACATATACAATTCCGTAACTGCATAATCTATAGGACCGACCACCCCTCCGGCAATTCTCATAGCGGGACTGCTGTAATATTGAAAAACAATATCAAACATTATTCTCTGAAGCCTTACAGAACAGAAAAAGTCCAATCAAATTTGATCAAAATACAAAGCAAGAATACTGAGACAATACTTGCTGCTACCATGACACTCAATTGGAGCTGATAAATTTAAGCAGTACTTTAACCAACTGGGTTCTGTATTTATCTGCAGATGAGACTCGAACTCCAAACATACTTATTGGGGATCAAGACTGATCAATCCAAGGGGCAGACAGTTATATAAAGCCACACTAGACCTCAATCTGGAATGCATTTCTCACAGAGAGCCAACATACTGGCCTACAGATTAGAATAAAATACTAGATATGTTAGATTTCTATGTAACAAAGAATCTTGGGCTTAACTACTTAAAGATTGAGAAATGTGAGGATCTGTCATCAGATCATACTCCAGTTAACCACAACCATTGAGCCACCTTCCAATATTTACAGCAGAAATACAAACTGGGATCTTTATAAAGAAATTATTTCAAGTAATATAGATCTGAATATTAGACTGAAGACAGACGATGACATTGAAACCAGTATCGAAAAGTTCAACTGTACAATACACTTGGCAGCCACTGCCACTCTACACTTAAAAATAGAAAAACGAAGACCAGACAAAAGTAAGTTCCAAAAAACATAATTGAGAAGGTCAGCGAACGACGCAAACTAAGAAGAGAATGGCATAGAACTAGATATCCCTCTGACAAAACTATGTTTAACAGAGCAACAGAAGAACGGGAAGACATGATCAAGAGTATGAGAACCTCTGCCTACAAAGTCACCTGGCTCACCTCACCCCACATAAGGATACTAATTACTCACTATGACGAGCAACCAAGAACCTAAAGCGACCCAAAAACCACATCCTGCCTTTAAAACAAGATAGAGGATGGGCTAGATCTGATACTGAAAAAGCATCTAAATTTGCTCAACACTTATAAAACGTCTTCACACCTTTGAATTGTACCGAACTTAGTAACGATGATGAAATAATAGATTACCTACGGTCACCTAATCAGTTATACTTTCCTCTAAAGTCAGTAAGCCCCAGAGAAATAGCTCGAGAGATTAAACGCTACCACCCAAAAAAGCACCTGGTTATGATCTGTTAGACTCTGTACTGCTAGGTAACCTTCCAAACAAAGGCATAATCTTTTTGGTTTAACTCCTTAATGCATGTCTGAGACTCTCCCACTACTCATTCTAATGGAAACTTGCTCAAGTTGTCATGATTCTTAAACTTCGCAAACAGTCAAACGAAGTTTCATCCTACAGACCAATTAGTCTTCTCCCTTTGGTTGGCAAACTTTTTGAAAAAGTTATCCTGAATGCGTCCTCATCTAGACACTATTCTTCCTGGGCACCAATTTGGATTCAGACAAAAACATGGCATTATTGAGCAGGTACATAGGTTGACAGATACCATTAGCCTCACCCTGGAAAATAAAAAATACTGCTCGGCTGTCTTCTTAGTCTCCTTTTTAAGTTAAAAAAATATGTACCTCACTCCTTCTACTTTATATTGGAAAGCTACTTGGACAAAAGATGTTTTGAAGTTAAACTTGACAATGTAACGGAGGACTTGTACAAAATCAGGTCTGGTGTGCCTCAAGGAAGAATTCTAGGGTCAATACACAAGACTAAGGCGAAGTAGTGTTCCGAATCTTATTAACTGATTCCCCAAAGAATAGTGAGAGTGGCCAATAGCCATTCCCTCACAGCTCAAACGACATTTACAGACGGAGGTCAGACAAAGGAGCAGCTAAATGTCTATGACAGATTGCTGTGTTGAGCGGAAGAAAGAAAAAAAAATTTTTATTCATTACATAACAGATTTCAATGTGTTACATAAGAACAGGCCTAAGGTTATACTTTTAGGAATTTTATGTTTCTTACGTCCGTACCTACTTTATATAAAATGTTTATGTATATTAAATAAATGTATATTTAGATATTTCATCTCTTTCGAAAAACACTCTTATACCAATATTACGACATCAAATGATATAGTGTTAACTCTACTATTTGGCGACGTCGTGTTGGTATTATGGGAAAATTGTAAGTTAATTGCCAGTTTTTATTTCCAACCTTTAGTTTTAGTAAATTTACTAATCTTCAGGATTCGTTACATCGTCTGGACAGTTTTTAGAGTTCAAGAAGGTGTCGTACCGAAGGTGTTGGCAATTTGTGTTATTTTCTAACAGATGAGGTACATAAGTAGCTCATGTTCCACCACTTTCACTCCAAAATGTTGAATTGACAATTTTAGTTCCAAATGGGCACATTAGTTAAATATTTGTCAATTTGATGACACCTCCTTGGCTTGCTAGGGGATTTTATGTGCTTTTGCAGCTCCCTAACGATTTTTCAATCGAAATATGGTAAATCGGTTCGCTCAAAATATGGTAAACGTGTGGGACTTCAAATCTGCTCTGAATTATAATCTGTTATCAGTTGAGCCCAATGACACTGAAACTATAGAAAATGTATATGATTTGGAATCTTCGTTATCCTCCAGTACGGCAATTTATCAGGAGGCAACCTCCTGGAGGAACGTCATTCTCGTAGTCACAAATTTATACATCGTACTGTCATGTAACTACTATCATTCAATAGGAACAAACTCGGCTTACTAAGCAGGCGAGTGTGAAGAATACTCCTGATTAGCATATATTTTGGTTTAATATTGACTGTGATTTAGATCATTCTTCTGTCCATGTTTCCACCATTTTCCATATTTTGCGTATTCTCTAGATATATATTAAATGTAATGTTATTTAAATGATATATATTGTGCTATAAGAACAGCGTACAGAGGAATACTTCGATCTGCATATTATTTAATTTTAAAATGTCTCCCTATGGAAAATCAGGGGTCCATTGCCAAGCAAGGGATCTTCATGTCTGTCTGTCTGTCTATTTATATATCTGAGTTCAATTTTCCTCCCAATTTAAAGCTGATGAAATTAAATTTAATATGGAGATAGATATTGATACACCGAAATAAGAAAGGATCCAAAAAATTTATTGCTCAATACGATGAAAAGCAGAGCAAAAAATTTTAATTACCCCGTTGCGTGGCGTGCCTTTGAATAGGTCTTTAAAAAAGGATATAATATGTCTGAAAATAGTACTGAGTCAAGTCAATGCTTCGGTATTGAGATATTTGCGCTAAAAGCCTGAAGGTCTCCCTTCAATTTTTAAAATACCATTGGCAAAAAATCTAAAAATAGTACAGAATTATAGCTTTTAACATTTAAGATTAGTTTGAGATTTGATAAATAAATAGATAACTTTATAAATACTTAAACCTGATAATTTTGGTACATTGTTGGGTATTAAACTGAACAATTTATTTGTCTCATGTCTGGTAAAATAAGTATAATATTATTATTGATGACTTGAAATAGTAGGGTTCAAAGGATTCAAATAATGGATTTTAGCGATTCTTATGTAAATGATTTTATACAAACTGTTTCTTTTTTCTTTTTATGCTTTTCATAGGTGCATTAACCGTTTTAGTGCCATGCTTTTTTACTCATATATACTTAAAAGTACCAAAGAAATCTTTTGTTTTTGATGTCATTTACCCTTGTCTCGAAAAAAAAACTATCTCTTCCAAAAATTATCCAATTTTAATAATTTTTTCGAGAGACAGACGAGATGTCTCTTGATTTTTATAATACATCTACCCTAATTTATATTTTGATTTGAGATGTAGATAAAACTTAAAATCCTTCAACTTCAATCTTTCACCTTTTTTATAATCTAGCAATTCATAATGCAAAAAAATTATAATGAAAGAGTGGTAATCATAATTTTCCACAAAGTAATCATCACAATAAACAACTCCTGTCAGATGAACAGACAATCTCTTGATTTTTATGATTTGTTTACCCTAATCTATATTTTGATTCGAGATATAGATGCAAAATTTAGCACATTACTTAAAATCACCTTTTAATATAATTTAGTAATTCATAATGCAAAAATATTGTAATGAATGAGATCATAATTTTCCACAAAGTAATAATTCCAATAAACAACTGTTATCAGATGAACAGATCATTTGGCATTTCTGCCATGAGTTCCTCAGCCATTGCGCGTAGACAATTATTTTAAATTTTAATTATAATGTTAATTAATTTAAGCACAAATTACTTTGAGGTTCCTTTGTTTACTTGTGAAAGGATACACAGTAAATTCTGTTGATTATTTTTGTTGACATTTATTTAAACTTCTAGAAACGAGTTCGTTGCAAAAGCATTTTCAACTGGCTAGCCGTGTGTAATCTGGAGAAATAAATCACAAATTTAAAGACGTATTTAAAGTGTTAGCACCTGTCAGCATGTACAATAATTACAACTCAAATGCAAGATGACGAACAAGTTGACAGTTATTTGGAGTAGGTGTCAATATCTACCAATACTCAAGACTCTGTAGTCATAAACACCGCCTCATTATTCGATAAACTTTCAGGAGATACATCAACATGTGCAATTTTTAGTACCAACGCTCCGAAAGCTGTTGTTTGCAAGCCCTTCTATGAAAACGACTAAGAATGCTTACTTCACATGTTTCAAGGGAGCTAAATTAGGAAGAAAATTAAAACTGGCCAAGTACGGGTGCTGTTTGTGCATCGAAGATTGAGTGTTTCATTTGAATTTATATAAAATTATTTTATAGGTCTCCTTATATGGACTTCCTAGCAAAATAAATATTTAATAATACCTAATTTAATTAACTAGGAGAGACTTGTATATTATCGTGAATATTTTATTACAAAAATAAAAATGAAAAAATAGATATATTTGTCACCATATAACTAGCCCTTTCAAATCATAGACGACATAGATACGGAATGTTTAAAAAAAATTGCATATTTAATTTGTCACTGGAAATTTTCATATAAATATATTTGGGTGTTAGTTATTAAATGTGCATGGGGTAGTATGCTTCATATTACGAACAATTTTAAGTTTATATATTAACTGGTTACTGATAAAAACAGTTGTGACAGACAGACAGAGAGGTACGTGATTGGTATTATAAGGGTTCAGAGGCAGACAGACACGTGATTGGTATTATGAGATTTTTCCTTCTGATCCAGAATCCTAAAAATGTTTGAATTAAAAAAAAAAAAAGGGAAAAAAACACACCATTTTTAATTAAATACTGTTGGATATCTAAGACTATGAAAGCATATATTATGAAATATAATATGAAATTTGTTCTATAACATTGCATTCATTACGGAGGATTGCATACGAGTTGGTGTTAGTTAAAAAGACAATGGATGATTAAGATTTATCAAATAAAAGACTCACTGTATTGAATAATGCCCAAAAGATGAAATTGGTTCCAAATTGAATTGGATGAAAAACTTTTACTGTTTTAGGCACAACATTAATCTTCACAGGGCTGACTCCTTTTGTCATTCTGAACATAAAATATTTTTGGTTAGTTGGAAAAACCCAATCTTTTACAAGATAATCACATTCAAATTTCGAAATGACAGAAATTAAAAGAAAAAACTTTTTAAAATTAAATATCACCAATAAGATCAGTTGACGATTCACTGTATTGTCATAATGTTTTTTCTATAATTTTTGTTATAGGTGCGATTTATTTTATTATTCTGAATAGGAAAAAGTAAAAAGGATGAATGAATTTAAAGAATATTGTTTTAAAAGTAGTCATTTCATTTTACCTTTGTTTTATTATTCAGCATAATGGACTACATCCCTTCTGGGTAGGAATATCGTTACATGAAATACACCTGCATACACCTACTTTCGTTTCATATTCTGAATATTTATATGTCACGACACTATACATATAGGTTATTTTGGTATTGTTAACTGCAAGAGATTACTTTGGATGGTTATTTATATATTTTAAACTTCATAAATATAAAACATAGGGCAGTGGGATAAAACATAGGGCATTAAAGGATCATGATGCTAATCAATAAACAATTAAAATTTATTACAAGTTTTTATATTTGTTCCAATATACAAATAATTCAAATGCAAAAAACTATTTTTAAACATTTCTTATATAAAAATAATTCATTAGACAAATTGTCTACTGAGTTGAGATTAATATTAAATTTTTTTCAATAAACTTGAAATTAATATTTCAACAATGTTTTTTAAAATTTTATACATTTTAGATTCTTAAGTTTGAAAAGCATGGTTAAATTTTTTTTCTAACAGAAAGTTTTTAATATGGAATTTCTGACGTATAATGACTGTATAATGCTTTGCAACATGTTAACATAGTATTGGACTGATGTGTTTATAAATATAAAATTGTTTTACTCCTATCATCTGTAAAAATTATGTCTTTAATAACATATATAACTGACAATTTTTATAATGTTTCTATCTAAACCTCACATTTGATTTCCTTGTCTAATGTGATTGTTTAATAAATACAAGCATTTCATTTTTTGTTTAATTCTACATTCATTTAAGTACAAGCAATAATTTCATTTATTAATCTGTTTTATGATCAAAATGGTGTTATAGAAAAAAAATCTGGAGGTGTTTTAAATAACAGGTTAATAATAAAGACAAAGTCATTTATAAAAACAAAGCATGTTTAGGTAGTGTGTTTTATATTCTAACTACCTAAATACATCATGTTTCCGTTTGTTTAATTGGCAACAAGGATATAACAGTCCCTAGACCATAGCAGCGTTTAGGTTACTCAAAAAATTGCAGTCAAATTGATGTAACAAATTTAATTAAAATTATCTTTTTCCAAGAACTACTTTATAAAACATTTTATGTATTTGGTTACTTTTATCCAATTTTAAAAACTTTTTCTTTTATTAAATACAAATACGTAGACAAGAAAACGTGCGGGTAGTGAGGAATAGCCATGTATTTACTCAGATCATATTAAATTAATAATAGAAAAAAATTATTTACAATTCAAGGAATAGTATGTAATGTAGATTTTTAAAATCCAGTTATTTTTTAGATTCCTGAACTGTGCGCCTTTGTGTGTTTAGTTTTTTATAAACTTATTCCTAGATGCAATAAGATTTAAAAAATAACTCCTCTTCTCAATTAGTTAATATTTCGAATAGTTTAATTGAATTTAATGTCTCCTTAGCAATATATAAAACTATAGTTAGGGTTTTTCATGTAATTTTGTCACCGGTTGAGTTCGATAATATGAAAGAAAAGAATAGGTAGAAAAATAAAAACACCATAGTGTTTTTATTTTTCCATTGAAACATTAAATTTTTTTCTCATGTACTTTTTAAATTTTCTACTACTGTATTATTTACTATAAACTACTAATTTTATTGTCTTTATTAGCAACAGAAAGATCTCAGTACAAACATATTGTTTCTTATGTGACTTTTCAACATATTACAAGTTGTGTAAGAAAGAAAAACATGTATAAAAATTTTTTTTTTTTTTTTTTCCTTCTTTTCCATCATCATGCGATCGGCTTCATAAGCCCTTAACAGATCTGTTGTAGGAGTTTATTGGCAGGAGAGATCTATTCCTCCTGTAAGGAAATTGTCTCTTATTCTATTATGATGCTGATTATCTAATCAAGTCCCAAATGTGTTGCCTTTTGAGCCTTCTGTCATTTAATGGTTCACATAATGCTGTAGCTAGGGTGTTTGTATGAGCTTTTAAGCGTTTCTGGTAAGCTTTTGCTTTAAGTTCCACTTCTTCCATAATGGTGTTCATCTCTGTGTACTCATGCAATTCACTCGTTTTGATAAACAGAGGTGCATTAGTTATTGTTCTGAGTGCTTTGTTCTGCATTCGTTGCAAAATTTCCACGTTAGATTTTTGTGCTGAACCCCACAGCTCACTTCCGTATGTCCACACCGGCTTGATTACAGTTTTATAAATGACTATTTCATTTTTCAAGGTGACATGTGATCTTCTGCCTATTAGCCAGTTAAGGTTTCTGAGTCGTATGTTCAATTCATCGCGTTTCTTCTGGATATGAGTTTTCCATGTTTGCTTCCTGTCAAGATGCATGCCCAAATACTTTGCTGATTCTTGATGTGGTAGAATGTCGTTTCCAAGTTTAATTGGGGGACAATTGCCCTTTTTCAAAGTATAAGTGACATGCACTGATTTGGTGGAGCTGGCCCTAATGCGCCACTTTTCCATCCAATCGTTAACTTTGTGTAGGTGGCTTTGCAGAACTAAAGAAGCTACACTAGGGTTTTCATGGTTACAAAGTGCAGCGGTGTCATTAGCGAATGTGGCAGATAGGACATTATCTGTTGTGGGGATATCTGCTGTGTACATCAGATATAAGATGGGGCCCAAAATGGAACCCTGCGGTACTCCAGCTTTCACATCGTGGAAGGCAGAGTATGTGTCGTTGATTTTAACTCTGAATATTCTATCCTCCAAATACGATTTCAAGAGTAGGTAGAAGTTGTGAGGAAGGTGTTTCTTCATTTTGAAAAGCAGACCCAAGTGCCAAACCTTATCGAATGCTTGTTGTACGTCGAGAAAGGCGGCTGAGCAGTACTGCTTCTTCTCGAGAGCTTCTCTAATTCTGTTGACAACTCGGTTGACAACCTGTTCTATGGTTGAATGGCCAATACGAAAACCAAACTGATGTTGCGGGATGAGATCGTTTTCGTTAAGTATTCGTATCAGTCTTCGCAAGATGATCCTCTCAAAAAGTTTCGACAAAACCGGCAGTAAACTAATTGGCCTGTAAGATGATACAAGATGTGGAAGCTTGCCAGGCTTTGGGATCATGATTATTTCTGATATTTTCCATATCATTGGGACATATCCAGTTCTAATAACACTGTTAAAAAGGTGTGTTAAGGCGATGGAAGCCTTTTTAGGTAGTTGTCGTAGAATTTCAGCTGTTATCAGGCAAAATCCAGGAGCCTTGTTTAACTCAAGACCTTTTATTTCCCTTTGGACTTTGCGAGGCGAGCAGCTTTGCATTGGGAGACATAGCTGCCTGTTTTTCGATGTCATCCTTTGTTTTAAGTGCCACTTTCAGGTTCAGGTTTTCGTTTATGTAGTCTCTGAAAGCATCCCAATCGGTTTTTTTGGTGTAAAGTTGCTCTTTCACTGGTCTTACAATTATGGTGGTACTTATTGTGGCTATTACTGGTGTGTGGTCTGAACTGCTGTCTATACTAGTCTCTACGCTCAAGTAATTATTTGACAGTCCTTTATATACAAAGAAATCCAGAAGATCTGGTTTTCTATTTCTGTCTGTAGGCCAGTAGGACGGTTCACCTGTACTTAGAACACGCAGTTTGTTTTTGTCAATACTTTTCTTCATTTCTCGACCTCTAGGTAAAGTCAGTCTTGATCCCCAGAAAACGTTTTTAGCGTTCCAGTCGCCGCCACATATGAATCTATGCCCAAGGGTTTTAAAGTAATTTGTAAATGCTTCTTCCTTTATAGTGTGCTTTGGTGGGTAGTATACAGCCGATAATGTTAGAGATCCTTGTTTATCATGTACCATTACTGTAGTTGCTTGTATTGGCTCTGTTTTGTATTCATGCAATATCTCATGCTTGATGTGTTTTTTGATAATTACAGCTGCACCCGCATGAGCAGTTCCGTCTGGGTGTGATGTCGAATATATGCTGTAATTTCTTAACAATATATTCTGGTTTGGTGTTAAGTGTGCCTCAGATACCAGAAGTACGTCAATATTTCCATGCTCCAATAATGTTTGTATGTCATATTTGTGGTTGATCAAACCATTTGTGTTCCAGGTTGCTACTTTCAGATTGGCCATTTTAGTGCACGAGTTTGTTGATTACTGTTGTGAGAAGATTCATCATTGTTGACATTTGTTCTAATAGTTTCTCTAGTTTTACAGCTTGTTGTGTGAGTAGAATTTCTAAGTTATTGTTATATTCTGTGGTTGGTGATTTTAAGGCATCTGCATAGGTTTTAGTTTCTATGGGCATTTTGTGTATGTGTCTTGATTTTTCAAGCATGAGGTTATGTTGTGGGCGAGGTTCTGTGGTGTTTGCTTGACCTACACTAGTTGGTTTATTTTGTGTGGTGTTGTGATGTGTAGAAACCCTTACTAGCTTTTGCTTATTTGTTTTTCTAGTAAGTATTTCTTTGTACACCTCGCACCCTTTATAGTTAGCAGGGTGCGCGCCTTCACATAATGCACATGTGGCGGGGGTGTTTCTGTCCTTTTTAGGACAATCAGACGTTTTGTGATCTTGTGCACATTTAACGCAACGATATGGCCGCATGCAGTAATTTTTAGAATGCCCATATTGTTGGCACCTTTGACATTGTGGAATTGTGTTTCTTTTGTGGGGCTCTTCAATTATAATAATTTGGTTGCTAATAGATTTTATTGATTTAGCAGCACTGTTGTGTGGGCCAGCCACCAGATTAACGAAAAATGTTGACGTCGGTATTTTTTCTCGGCCATACTTTACGTTAATAATGTCTCCCTGTACTTTATTACCAGTTTTTTCGATTTCTTCTATGATGGCGCTGTGCGGGGTCGAGTGGTGAAGTTTCTTTATTACTAGACGGCAGCAGCGTTGGTCCTTTCTATTGAATGTGTGGCCTATAAGTCCATTCTCTCGCACAATGGTTATAATTTTTTGATATGCTTGTATGTCTAGGGAATTGATTCTGAGTTGGTTTTTATTTATGGTTTTTAAGAGAAAGTTATCTTTATCAGCAACAGTACAAATTAATTCAGTTAATTTATTGACATTTTCAATACCATACAAGATAATAGGTGGAGGTTTGTATAGCCGTTTTTCTTTAGATTTGGGTTCATCTTCTGTCAGGTCAGTCTGTAGACCACTAAATCTGTTGGTAGTTTTGACTGTTTCGGGAGATGGCGTCTGTGATAACTTCTTTCGCTTGTTGCCTCTACCTGTTGGAACTCTTTGCCATTCGGGTGGACAAGGTGTGTTATCGGTGATGTATATCGGAGTATGACTTTTCTGTTTCATTGTTGGGGGATTTGTGTTGGAGGCTTCAACCTGTGATTCGTTTCCAAGGTGATTTGGAGTCATTTCCAATGTCATATTTTCAGGTTGTTGAGAAGTGATATTATCTTCAAGTTGTTGGGGTCTGGAGATTGGCATTTCACTAATTGAGTTTGATCTAGGTTTGCTTTCAAACATTCCTTTGTGAAGTATCTGTTGAGTTAACACCTTTGTAGGAATGACTTTATTATTTGTGGTTTCTGTTTGTTGTGTTGTATTTTTATTATGTTGATCATTCATGATGGTTCCCACGAGAAGGGTCGATATAAATAGTCGCTACTGAGGTGACGCCCATTCTCAGCAAAAGGCTATTTACTACGACGTGTCGCCTGGTTCGTCGAGTTTGGTCGCTAGCGGCTGACTAACCTGCCAGTCATACATCCCCTTGGCGCGTACCGCACCGTGGGATTAGGGGATTTTTTATAGAGGTTACCTTCCTCTCAGCCCAAGTGGCGAAGCTCAGGCTCCCGGTCCTGCGATACATGACCACAGGCTTACGGTGCTGGGGCAACCCTTTCGGGCTACACACTGGTTTTTTTGTCAGGGTTGCCTCCCTTAGCTAGATTTATCGGTTTTAAGGCGCCGACGACTCGCCTTCGCCCTTCTTACTTTGCTATCAAGGTCACGAGGTAGATGTGTTGTGCAAGACTCATTGTTGACCACGACATTGCCCGGGGAATGGGACGACTCACAAGTGTGAGTCCACTACCAGACTGCGGCGGCAGTTTGGCAGATGATTTATGATGCGCGTCTGATAGCCTAATCTTGCACACTTAGGCATACGCTACCGGCTCTAACTCAGCTTTTTCTAGGTACATATCTACTAGCATAACTATGCACCACCGAGGCCTAACACCATTTTCCGCCCGAATAATTTTTTTAAAAGAAATAATTTATTATTAAAATTTATAATTAAAATTTGTATAAAAAATACTGTAAAAAATGGAATACTTTTATACAATTACATTATAACTAATATTCGTTACAAAAGTTAATACTTATTGTGAACTAAGAGCTAAACCAGACACACTTAGATTTACTAATTTAATAAAGTAGAGAGTAAGAACTTGTTATGTAGATGTAAATGATACAACTTGTTTTTCAGCATATTGAAAGAAATGAACTGATCTGGTTCAGTACAATACTATATTATCAACATTAATATTTTACAAAATAATTTGCACTCCTATCATTGGCTGCGCTATATTTAATATCTCAAGTATAAATGGTCCATATGGTCGGTGACCACCTGAGTAAATGTTGAGAATTTTTAAATGTTTTGTATCTATATTATGCAATAATTATCATGTAAGCAACAATTATATATGTAAGCTCTATTTAGATTGATTTAGACTAATTGCACATAGTTTGGAGGGATTATATTTAATTATACAAGTCATTTAATGATAGTAATTAATGAGTCAAATTCTAAACCGTTGAGCTGTATGCCATAATGACGAGATGGCACATTTTATAAGATGTGCACTCTATTAAGTGCAAGTTTTGCACTATTTCTTTTTCTAGGAAATTCTTTAAAAATTAGTCTTTTGTTGTGAATCTGCATTTTCTCTTGTGTGAAATTGGAACAGATTGCTGGTAATATTGAAATTAATATAAACTTCTAAACTTTATAGAGCTACTGTTACATTGAAGAAATTAAGGAAAATATTTAGTTGACCTTGATAAGTAAGTATGTATTATGTATATTGACTGTTATAGATATCAGTGCTTTATAATATTTCTGTTTTTTCATCAGGTCAAACAAGTATTCACTTAGAATTGGAGTTCAATTTATATACTTCCTTTGATGATCAACACAATAGATAAATAATATGAATGTCTAACCTCAAAGTCTAAATTTTAATATTGTGCTAATCAATTAGTGTTTAGAGATTATTAGTTTATTTGTCCTTGATTAGTTCCCCATTATCAGGTAGTATGTATTGCTATAGTTTTCAATAAACAATAAACATTTATTGACTATAGACTCTAGAATAATAATAAGAAATTGATTTGGGTAAAAACAAAAATTGTTGTAACATTGAAATAAAAGTGATGTAAAATGAACAATTGGAAAATGTAGCGCCATGGTAATAACAATAAAATTCATATTTTACATTTTTAACAACAATCTATGATAAAGTTGGTAAGTTTACGGCTGAAAATTACATTAATATAAGATTAACTATTTTAAATATCTAGTAGAATTTGTAAATATGTATACAACATTTTCATCTTTTATGGAAATAACCAATTACTAACTTATTAAAAAAATGGTTTCGTTTCGCTGCTGGATTGTATCTTTACTTAAGGGTTTACTTTATTTTCTTTAGATTAAAAATTACAATATGTTTAAAATAGCTATTCCATCATCTGTTATCATTTTATACTATACATAAAAAGGTTAACCCATAAATTTAAAAATATGAATTTTAAATCGTATATTTCTATAAAATTATTAAAAATATAAGTAATATCTATATTAAATAGCTACCCGTTTCTGTTGATGTGAAGACAAGATTAATGGAATTTGGTTTAACTATGGAAAAGTGAAAATGGTACATTAGTAACATGACAAGTATCTTAAATCAAAATAAATATTTGTATTGTTTTCTAACAAATAATATAACGCTAAAATAATAAGTATCATATATCACAATAAATATTTATGGAATGGTGTATTCTTATAGTGAAGTCACTATTTATATTGAGGTTTTGATCCTTAATGAAGGATTCTGTTTTAGAAGATTTGTTGAGTAGATTATTGAGATTTTCCATTAGTACACAAACATCTCTAAATTGTGCCTCACACTGTATATGCTTAATATATCTACAAGTGAAAACTATGGAAGGAAATTATAAATGATTTATTGTCTCGTTATATAAAACTCTTTGAGTCAAAATCCTAAATGTTTGGCGCATTTGGGATTTCGTTTGTAAAAATGAGGAGTTGATATGAGTTTTCTGCTGATTATTGAACAAAGTTAGAAAAAAAGTTTTAGTGAATATAATCACGCATAGAATTAAAAAAATATTATCTTAAAGGAATGCAATCAGAAAAATGATTATTTCAAATATAACAACTACTGAAAACTTCGCTACGACAATGCGCATAAATACTAAGTATTTAGCAAAATGGGGGACAATTCTGAAAATTAATGATGAAATGAAAATTAAAGATGAAAGGAAAATTAAAGATGAAAGGAAAATTAAAGATGAAAGGAAAATTAAAGACGAAATGAATATTAAAGATGAAATGAAATGATGAATTGACCTTAATAATTGAAAGGTTGATGAAAGTACATCTGTTGGTTGAGCGGAATAATTTGTCACCATTTGCCTGCAACAAGTATTACAGCTGTGTGTTGGAAAACCATCTAATTTAAAGAATTAAATATATTTATAAACGATGTAGAAATTCTTCAATCGTGTTTTATGTATGTTAAATATCTATTTCATTCTGAATTTTCAGTGATAAACTTTAACACTTAGTTGTATAATGGATTTAGATTTTACATTCTAAAAGGTAATATTTCAATGTTGTAAAAACTTACTAATTTTAATTCAACTCGACTTTGGAGGCTGGTAGATTCGCAATTTTTTCTATTCCACGTTTCTTCATTTTCACCGTTAGGTCTGATCATGGATGGCATATTGGTATTGTTAAATTCGAAGTCGATTTTTTCTACATGGAAAGAAATTAATAAAGGTGACGAAATTGGTCAGTCAATATAATATTTTATCATTATTTCTTTGTTGTTTTATTCTTAATGAGGTTTATTTAAATTTTTGAGTTGTTCTAAATAACTTTAATATCATTTAAGTGTATGACAAATTATTTTACAAGTATATCTTGCAACATATTTGTTGTCTTGTTTACAGATCTATTGCTCTTCTTTCTAAAAGTGAAAATAATTTGAGGATAGAAAGAGGATGAAAGTAAGTTTTTCAAAGGTGGAATTTTATTAATATTACTCCAGAGCTGCTTACAAAGTCACAATAGTGTTTTTTAAGATATTAAATCTATTTTTTAAAGATATTTAATATATATATATATATATATATATATATATATATATATATATATATATATATATATATATATATATTTTTTAAGATATTAATTATGCAAAGGTACAGTGTACATTTTTTTGACTCGTTATAAATAAAAAAAGTGAAACTGCTTTGAAGTCCATCAGTCAAGGAAGGAATTCGATATACTCTTACTGTGTATAAATAAAAAAGTAAAACATATAATATGAAAACAATGCCAGAAAAACAACATAATCACCATCAGGCAACATATCAATAGGATAAGCCGGATTGGACATGGCTATTGGTGGTGGAGTCAGCATTTCGACCTTGAATATTCTTTGTGTGATATTCCCCCTTTGTTCAAAATTTACTAAATTTTGGTCACCTGCAAAACAGTGGATATCGACCAGGTTGACATTCATCAGTCATATAAGCGGAAGAAATTTATTTTTATGGGATCAGGGTTTGTCAATCATGTTGCGAGTTAAAAATGAATGTAGAACTTTTAGTTTAAACATCTATTCGCCTGTCACCAGGTCATGACTTTCAAATATTAGCTGTGTACCTACAACATGCTCTCCAGAATAATGTGTCTTTCTTGGTGTCGGAAATGTTTTTTTTGGTCTCATGTTGGCTTTAACAAAATATATTTTTTGGATAATTAAAACATGGAATTATGTTAGAAAAAATTAAAAGCGTTTATAAAAATATACATAATCCTCCATTTTATTTCCCAAACAAAACATTAAAAATTATTACGAAACAATTGATTATTCGGAAATCTTTTTTTTTTTGGTCTCATGTTGGCTTTAACAAAATATATTTTTTGGATAATTAAAACATGGAATTATGTTAGAAAAAATTGAAAGCGTTTATATAAATATACATAATCCTCCATTTTATTTCCCAAACAAAACATTAAAAATTATTACGAAACAATTGATTATTCAAATATAATAAAATTTAATTATTTTTGGTTTTTCAGTTGAAAAACTTAGTTTTAAACTTTCAATCATAAAAATACATCATTAAATATGCAAAGGTTTCCACAGCATAAATATTATTAAATTTGTAACAAGTGAGAAGAGTTAAGATGGTTTAATAATAATTAGTTAAAGAAGGAATGTCATGGAATAAAGAAGGAACAAATACGAAATGAATTATGCAAAGGCATTCTAAAGTATAAACATTATTTAACTTGTAATAAATAAAAAGCATTAATATGATTTCAAGACCATTAATCAAGGAAGAAATGCAATATACTAAATACATTTTTAATATAAAAATACGGCGCAAACTCATCTTTCCGAAGATAGAAAACATAATATTTCGGGGGTGAAACACATAATATGGTTGAAAACACCTGTATTAAAGTAATTATAATAAAAAAAAATTATACTAATTCAGAGATTCCAAATAAAATGTTGCATATATACAGCACTGCAATCCTAGGCACTGGGGGTATGAAATATTTTATAATAATCTGGATGAAAATGTATTTAATACTGCACAGTGGTAAACAGCCTTAGGCGGGCGGTCAAAAATGGATAACACGGAAATAAAGCATTATATTTGTATTAAAATGGTTGTAAATGATAAAATAAAGTGTTATTTACACAATATTTATCAATCATTTGATTACAAATAACAAGAAAAAGAAAATTGAAGTAAGTAGTAGCAATGTATATGTTAATTAATATTAAGTATTATTCATTGCAAGATTTGGCCTTAAGTAAACTAATAGTAATGTTTAGTATCATTAAATAAAAAAAACATAAATAATTACTAAAAAAACGACATTGAAATTGAGGAAAAAGCTTTGATTTTTTTAGGCAAAATAATATAAATACACTCAGATATTCTTACAAAAACAATTACAAGATTTCTTAAACTATTAATAAACTTAATGTCTGACTATTCAAAGACATTTTGTCTTTTTGGGAAGCTTCTATTGGCTGTTAATGAAAGGTTCTGACTGTAACATAAGTCTGTTCATTCAATCGGTATTAGTAAGTTCCCGAGCCTTTTTTTGAGTATGGTCTCGTCTAAATACTTTCAAATTTTTATTATTAGGTTTTGCAGCTATAGACACTAATGCATGCTTTACAATTTCTGATCCATTAATTAGTACTTTCTGGATGGAAGCTTGGAGATTGTATCATGGATATTCTTGTACCAAAAATCGAGCGGATTCCAAACTGTTTAGTTTACTACATGACTTTACATTAATATTGTATCCCGAAGATAAATATTATCTTTGTTATTAATTTCTTTGGGTGTTGCTTTACAAATATAATACATAGCAAATGGTTTTCCACTTAACGCACTACAAACTTTATCGTTGACAGTTAACTTTTTCTTTTGTTGTTAAAATGGAGAAAAAAATTGTAAATAAGTCCCATTTCCTGCCATTCATATTGGTAAAGTTTAATAAGATTGAGGGCGAGATAACGTTTGAATGTATTTCCAAAATAATTAATTTATATAAAAAAATTAAATTCTAAGCGATGTATTTACGACGCTACGATGGAGAATAATGGCTAATAAATTTTATTTAACACTTAATAAATAAGGAAAGTTAATATATTTTAAAAACCTTTAGTTAAGGGAGAAATGTAATATATTTTTACAACTTATGAGTAACATATTAAATGTTTAATATGAAATAACGCTAGAAAAATAATATACTCATCATATCATGACTTAATAAAGACATTATTAGGTGGTGGTGGTGGGGTCACCGCTTCGATGGTGTGTATTGTCTCCGTTATATTCCCCCTTGGTTCAATTTCTCTCAAATATTGAATATATTTGGCATTAATTTTGTAGATATTAATTATTTACAATTAAATTAAATTACGTGTTGTGGTATTATTTCTATTTTATTTGAATTCTTTACCACGACCTAGGTTCTGTTGTATGACAACATCTTCAGGTTGCCAATTAGGAAAGATTGACTCTTTAAACTTCCAACAGCATTTAAATATTACACAAAACAATAGCGAAAGCCAGGTTTGTACTGGTTTTCCCACTGATTACATTAGTGAGTTTATAATAGGGTAGCAGTTTAGTGTTTATTATATTTTCGAAAGTTATACAATATACAAGTATTTTAGTGAGGGTAGTATATATATATATATATATATATATATATATATATATATATATATATATATATATATATATACACACATATATATATATATATATATATATATATATATTTATATATACATACACACATATGTTTGTGTTGCTAAATTTAAATAAAATAATTTTTTTTTAATTATAAGCTAAATAGTACCATGACATATAAAAATAATTAATTGACTAAAGTAAATTTTGAAAAATTAAAGTGAAAAAAACATTAAATATCTGTTCTTTTAGATGTTGACAGTAGTTTTGTGGTTAGTATTTATCACAGATTTTTGCTGACAATCCTATTTTTACAAACTAAACAGTGACAGCAAAGGAAAAGAAATGAATGTACCTTCAAATGAATTTCAATTAGTTAAAATGAAAAAAAGTTTATTTCTTTCCCTTTAATTAAAACCATTTCTAAAATGTTTTATTCATTATTAATATAACTGTTAAATAGTTTATTGTAGAAAAAATGTTAAATTGTAATCTCATGTTGTGAATGTTGTTGTGAAAGTGGTCACAAAATTAATACAATGAGCAGCTTTTAGCGTAACATATAGTGAACATGTTAGAAAATAGTACACTACAAGTGGAAAAGAAAATAACGAAATAACCGTTATCAACAACAATAGTAACATGAAATCATACAAAAGTTTCAAGTTGAAAACCGTCGCCTGAAGTCAGAAGATCTTTGACAAACAGATATTCTAACTTATTTATTGCAAGTTTAGAGTTTGAATGGACAGCCAGAAACAAAATTTAAACTGTTGAAGATACATTATAGGTGGATGACAAAACTGGATGATATGGAAGCTACATTGAAAGGTCCAATAGTAGAAGCAGGAGCTATAGAATTAAATCACAAATATTAGGAACAGAACAAGAGACTAATATAAAGAAGAAAGGAACAATAAATTTATATATAAGTTAGACTTATTGAATCGGATCTGGAAAGAGAGAACTGTTGCCAATATGTTGACTTTTCATATAAAATCTATAAAAATGTTTTGTAAAATTTTTTTATGGTCAGCATGTGGAAAAAATATTTCACAACATTTGAAAAAAACTTGACTTAAATGAAGAAAAAGAGAAAAAGTTTGTTCTTCGATAAGCAAACAACGAAGAATATGAAAAATGTGTGGTTGAAATAAATAAATTGATGATATTTTAGAAAATGTAGTTTCCACCTTAGATTAAAACAAAAAAGCAAAGATACGGTACACTCATACTTTATGTAACTACAAAACGGGCACAGGTACAACTACACGCACACAACTCTCACAGCTGCAATCGCAAATGTAGGCATATATGTAAAATTAACCGAAAGAGACAAAGTGATGCATTGTGATTGTAGTGCGAGTGAATCAAGGTATTATAGCAAATTCACAATTTTCACCAAACGGACCGCTAGTAATACATCTTCTCACGGTGCGGTGCTTGTGCATACTGCTGTCATTCAAACATGACGGTAATAAAAGAAAATATTTTTTTGAAAACTTATGACATTTTTATTTAATTACTATTTTAATCCATTTTCAAGTAAATATTGTTTATCTTCGTTGAGCTAGAGACATTGATTTTCATTTCATTAGATTTTTTGGGTAAAACTATATCGGTTAACTTGCAAAAAATGTAACGACTATAAAACCGTACTTCATGTCTGTTCACTTGGCCGGTTTTTTCAATTCCCGCAAGTTTTGCTGTTTATAGCCATTCAAGTTAGATTGGAGTAAACATAAAGCAATTTAAGTTTCGTAATGTATTTTTAAAGTTTCAAGATATAAAGGTTATAAAATGCACATGTAAGTGACGCTGTATTGATTTGAAGATCTAGATAGTATGTGGGATAAGTTGGAATTATTTTAATTATGAGTGAGTCATTGTGCTTTGCTCATTGATAGCCTGATACTCTTATTCGTGATCTCAGTTCTTCCCGTTCCTGCTTGCGCTGACTGCTACATTTACTGTTCATCTAGAGAAATAATTATAGCATTAATTCATAAACGATGTAAAAGGTGTTATTACCTGTACCATCAATTATGATCAAGCTTTGAACCGCCTAAAAATTCCACAATTGTAACCCTAAAAGTATTGCCGGACGATTCTGAATTATGCATACAAATTTTTGAATGGTCTGTTATTTACTAATATTGATTATAATCATTTATGAAATTATTTCTTGAATGATCTATAATTGAATGCAATGGAACGGAACAAAGGCAGCAATGGTACTTCACCGATGCAAGCCTTTATATTTCTGGAGATTTCGTGATGAGCCAATCAGTGGATGAGTGAGGGGTAATTAACTTTTTAACTTTTACCTTATGGATTATGTATGGAGAAAAATTAAGAAACCTTAAACAAAAAAAAAGAAATAAAATTTTAGTTTAAAAAATTAAAAAAATATGCTTTTCTAGCAATATGGTCTAAAAAAATATAAAATAAGATTTAAATATAAAGATTTTGGTCAAGAGATGAAATGCTCTGATGAAAAAAAAATAAATCAATGTAAAAAAACCGTGGGGTGTTTGATATTAGTTGTTGTAAATTTGTTTATCGTTAGCTGTTTGTAAAGGTAGAGTCATTTATTATGAAAATGTAAATCGAGAGGACCCCACGCTTTTTCTACATGAAAGTCATCAAAGCCATCATTTCGCTTTTGACCAAAATCTTTATATTTAAATATTATTTTTTATTTCATGTTGCTACAAAAGTTTGTATTTTTAATTTCTTAAATTATAATTTTATTTTTGTAGTCTTTTTACTGAAATTTTTAACTGTTATCGGTTCTTGACGCATGTAATAAAAAAAGTCAGACGTCTGAAAGTGGGTGAAAATATAATTGAAAGATTCCGTTACATTGTCTCATACACACAAATGAAGTTAATAAAAGCATGTTAAAAATAAGAATCCTATTCTATTAATCAATTAATGCAACAATACCAGGTTTAAATAAAATTTTTAAATATATCCATAAAAGGTAAGGGTCTTCTTAACTCCAGATGTTATTCTAAACCCTTAAATCTGAACAGTTGCATCGACACGACCTGTGTTGACTCCAGGTCGCCGTCCACATGTGAACTATGGCGGGTAGCGAGCCTATATTCGGACGTGCCCTCACTCATGTATGAGTGTAAGGAATCTTAAAAATGACACAAATTTTACTGATTGTAGAAATCGTAATAATGGTAATAATGTCTTCTTGACAATTATTAATTTCTCTGTTATAGTATACGTTGATATATTTAGTACACATAAACATAATGAAAATTATATTCCTTATATTTTTGCGTGGAAATGAAGATTTTTTACCAGTTGGGTGTTAGGGTCAAATTTACCTGAGAGCACTTTGGCATCATTCATTTCTCGGGACAATAATATTCGTCATGCTTGCTTGCTGTACACTTCATTAGTGCAGGGCTGATTAGAATCTGTCTTCATTATTTGGAGCCCACACGAAGCCAAATACAGCTTGATGATTGAACATATATAAAAGACGTTCCACCACCAATATCTGTATATGAGATAGTACAGTTACTCCCCGTTTCCCTTTTATTTCCTACCAATTTCCTCTTGGATATGTTAAGTTTCCATTCCTTGCAACTCAAAAGAAACTTTGTACTTATGAAATTGATATTTCAGGTATTGCACGAGTCATAGAAGGGTAATAGCTGGACCTGATAGCTTCTACCTTCACGAGTAAGCTTGTACTTGTAGTCATCAGTCATTTATAATTCAACATCGTCTGATGTTTCCTCTGACGGCATAGTTATCGTTTCGAATTGTAAGTCTGCCCTTCAGGCCACAAAGGGAGGCAACAACTGATAATAAATTTCTGGAGTCTGTATATTGTCATAAGCAGAATGAAAAATGTTTGAGTCGAACCTGTTCTAAAATTGAATAAAATTAATTTATAAAGAATTTGAAGGCACAAATAGAAGGTTCTGTTTTTACAAAAGGAAAAAAGACGTAAAAACTTGTAAAGAAAATGTAAGAGATGAAATAGGAAACCTACCTACAACATTCGAAGTAATGATATCAAAGTTCTCAAAGCATCAAAAAATATTCAGCGTCAAAATGTAGGTATATCAACACTGAAAGATAACTTGATTGAAAAATAGACACCGATGCACGTAGATTGAAATAAAAGTTAAGCCACTAAACATACTTCCGAGTTTCGGGCATATCGTTTAAGTAGATTAACACTTCAAATTAGTTTACGTAGGGCTGTCGGTTACTGGAAAGGCTAATAAGGAAAATGTGTGCCTCAACATTACCGCATTTGATCATAAACATTAGATCGTGACACTGCTATGATAAATAGTTAAATTTCTACATTTTTTCTAGTAAGTGCAGAACCAAGCGCATTTTAACATTTTAACTAGAAATATAAAATATTTATTTTCGAACCTAAAGTACTAATTCTGGAATTACAGTAAAACCAATGGTAAAAAGGTGCACTACATGATGGAGGTACTGTGTGTAAATTCAGACTGTGCTTTAGCACAAGCGAAGACACTATCGATTTCAAAACGCTGCACACAATTTGGAGTTGAGGGATCAACCAAAGCCATGTTTTCGCATAACACTAATCGTTCATTAAATGGCACAGCTCTACATTTTTTCTAATAAGTACAGAAGCAAGCATATTTTAACATTTCGACTAAAGAGAAGAGAGAGAAAAAGAAAAGAGATATGACAGTAAAGCTAGAGGTGGAGAGGAGCATTAGATGGTGGAAGTGCTTTGTGTGAAATTATACTGACGAGTGAAGACAGTATCGTTTTCAAAAAGCTGCACAAATTCTTTCCAAATCGAAACTTAGGTAAACGCTCACCACTAACAAGTACACTGAGATAATTTTTTCGGAATTTGCTTCGCGAACTTAATTATTCGACATGGTATAATGAAGAAATTAATATAAAATTCAAAATGTAAATCAAATCTTTATTAATCAACGCTCAATGGTTTTAATTTTCTATAATATGTTGCATAGCGAAATTAAAATATGTTATAAGTAATGCCGGTAAAAAAACTACAAAAAATCTTAGTAACAATAAAACTTATAAACTTAGAAAAGCATTTAAACTGACTGCTATTCAAATATTGGAAACCTCATAACCGATGTCTACATACGCTTCGTAGCGCGTGCAATAATAAAAATATTTCTTTATTACGTATTGTATTAATTATACTCCATAATTGAAGATGTACCGTCAATTGGGGTTACTGCGGAGTCTATAGGGTGACCGGCTTTTGGAATGTAACCTGTGAGTCAATATGTGAAAATATACATTAATATTCTCGATTTCGAAATCGGTTTTTTGAAAAATATATAGTAGTAATTGCAGGTACCAGGTACCTACTTCTTATTTTTTCCTCGATGCAATAATCAAATGTAAATAATGATTTTCACATTAACAGCGAACTTCGGCTCGCGATAGCGAAAGTTTGCTCTCCAAAAACTTATCGGTTAGTGAAGTGGCCTGTAGCGACAAATGCGACTTTCAGCATGACGAGAACAATAGTATAGCATGCACGATGTACATCAGGGAGGAGGTTATAATACTCGAGTACGAAATGGACACCTGACACAAACATTTAAATTATCTTCTTCCTCATAAGTCTGTCTGTGGAAACCGATAAATAAAAATATGAATCAGTTTTTTAAATCAAATATTAATAATTATTTCAACTTAGTTAAAGTATGATCTAATTTATTTATAATGGAATATATTAAAAGGATTTCGTAAAAGTCAGTAGTCCACAGTTACATTTCCAACTTGTCAGGAAAATGAATATTTATGGTGAATTATATTGTCTGTTAAAGGCGTTACATTATATTGGTTAGTTACACGATACAGGTACAAATAAATATCTGAATTAAATATGACGAGCACAGCATATTGTAATCACAAACCGCATTAATTTTTATAGATATGCATACAGATCATGATGCGTAACTCTGTTACCTGTTATTGGACACGGACAGCTTTGACAAATTTTCATTTAAGTTCATTTAATGCGCGAAAATATATCTAAGTACTACTTGTACAAGTCATAAGAGTGTCTAATTACAGGGTAAAAAAACAAACACAAATATAGGAAATTACAGAAGAACTCACATTGATGTATCTTTTATTCTGCAAAATTACAAGACGCTGTACACGTGTAGAGGCTGCTGACACGAACAATTTGTGTTCGATGTGATTTGTGTTCGACGTTTTATGCTCGATGTGATTTGTCGAGCAGAGGAGGCGAGAAGGGGGAGGGTGGCTGGGTGGGGGTAATGGGCGAATTTACGTTAGGCTGGGCGCGTATAAATGATTAAATGATCGGCCGATTAAATTTTTTTTGAGATACACGTTTCCAACTAATCGTTTGGCGATGAGGTTAAATTACCAATGATTTTGTAGAAGAGGCAGCCTCATGCGTTGTTAATTAGTTTATGGTTGTATGACTTCTAATGAATGACGCGTTGAATTGCATATTGAAAATGAAAGACTTCGATCCTGAAAAATGTAATTTCTTTGGTAGGTTTCGACGCGTTCTTTGTGATAAAATATTAAAATTGTATGGCTACTGTCAAGTAAGAGTGAGATTATGGCAGTAAAATTGTGAAGTTTGTACAAATAATTCCATGTGAAGAAAAAAAAAATATAAATAGGTAGGTATATTCCATTTTTTTTATTTTGCATAGCAACTACTATTGCTAGAAATATTTTTTGATAAATCAATTGAAATTATATTAGTTAATGTTTCTGTTAAACGTGAGAAAGCTTTCAATCATAAGGTTATCATTAAATTATTTATAATATAAAATTCTTAGACGAGTATGAAAAATACTAACAGTCATATCATGAAGGAAAGTATCCTTGTAGCTTTGTAAAATACTAAGCAAAATATTAACTAAGATCTTGGGTCATTTGCGAACGACGCTAATTCGATGGAGCGATATGCGTTACAAAAAATAGTTTCAGTGCGAATGTTTACATTCTCTCCTCTACGTTGCCTGTCACCATGATGCCCAATAAAATGAAGAAGTATATCACAGGTTTTTATAATCCTATCGCAAAATTTCCGATTTGTGTCAAGACCTGAAGTATTATATTCTCCATTTATTTTCAAGAATGCTAAAAGTATATTTTATCATTTTGAGTGCTTTATATAAAATATATTAAAAATTCGTTTCAGAGGTCTTAAATTTCTTTTCGCATGAGACCTTCCCGATAAAGGAAAGATTTTGTTGTCAACAAATATATAAGTATCCGAGGTATTGTTGTTTCATGGATGTCACTTGTAAATACCTTCTTTGAGGAATATTTGAATTATTTTGCAGAATTCCTCTTCAAAAATTAGTATTTGTAAATATTTTTAACTCATTGCAACTATCATGAACTCCATATCAACCATTGAAAAACAATAATTTCTATCAGTAAAGGTTATTACGCTTTTGAACAATGTTGCTTGTAACTATAGCACAAGTATCTATACTCTGTATATATATATATATATATATATATATATATATATATATATACATATAGGCTGTGTGAAAAACGATTCTATGCGGCCGATCATTTAAACGTTCATGTGCACCTAGTCTTATTGTACAATAAGGCGTGTCTAAGTGTAGGCGAAAATGACTCAGTTAGCATCAGCCAATGGGCTCGCGCGCCGCAGCACGTCACACTATAGGTATACATTAATTGTTTAAAGTTTGCTCACGTAGACTTGGACTAGATTTGAACTGTTGTTTAACGTCCGATCCAGTTGTTTTTTTTCATATTAGGTGATTATTTATTTATTTAAAAACTAAATATTTAATGAAAGGTCGAAAATCGGAAATTTCGTGTCTTATTTTAAGTTAACAAATTGAAGTTTCTTAGTACATGGTACAATGTGTACGTAATGGCTCACTGTAGAACACTCCTGTGGTTTCAATATATATCGGGAGGTGTACAGGGTGATGTAAACGGAATTTTGAAAATAATTATTGTCACGTAAAATTTTGTAGTAACAGGAATACGTCATAAATTTTACTGATTAATATTTATAGATTGTTGATTTATTGATTAATGCGAAAAAAGATTACTTTTAATGAAAATATTTCGGTGCTTCATTGCGGGGAGACTACAGCAATCTATTATATTAACACGTAAAGAGAAAAAAGTTAAAATGTATATATAATATGTGCTAGAAATACATTAAATATTATATTAAAAATAAATTAAAAGATTCATTTACTACGTTTAACAATAAAAGATTCATTGTTTACATTCATATTGTCAATGTCAAACATAATAGTCTGTGGTCAAACAATCGCACAGAGTAGAGATTGTCGCCAAATAAGTTTAAAATTTCAGATTTACTGAATGAGTTCAGGTAAACGAAGAAAGTTCAAACGTAAATGAATAAATAAACGCATCTTCATAGAACTATTTCCCACTTCTTTGTTTCGAAACTATTGCGGTTGTGATTAGACGCTGTGATATTTGCATTGTACATGTTGGCGTTGTAAAATGAAGCGATATTCGGGTACTCAAATATAGTTATAATACTCAAAAACCAACACGGATATGTTCGGTGACCTAACATCATGAAAAAAAACCCTTTCAATTGACATTGTAGTTACATGACGATGACGTTACGATAAACACAGTGTTGATAGACGCTCGACGCTTTAGTTCCACCTCCGATGTCTGCTGACCTAAATTACGAGGAAATAATATTGAATTGTAAAAACATTTGACACTTGAATACTTGCCAACAACATCGCAACATTGTTTTTTTACCGAATCAAAACAGAATACCACATATTTACTGTTTATATCCCTGTATTATGCAATACAGGGATATACACGACATTGCAGATTGTTAACTGGAAGCTGAATAATGAAAGTATGAAAAAAGTATCAGAAGCTAATGCCTTTCTTTTTACTCAGTCTATTTGAAGTTTCCGAGATTCCCTATATTTTCTCTATAAGAAATTAGCTCCATACTTCGATCTCCTCTTCGATGCTTTCAAAACCTTATAATTTAAGGTTATGTCACTGATATATCACTGAAAGTGTTTAAAATGGATCGATTCAAATGATTAATAAATTAAAAGTATCAAACATATCATTCAGTACAGCCGTGGACATAGCAAACTTTTATAATATGCAATAAAAAAAAATATTAACATGAAACAAAATTAACATCTAGCTATTCACATAAAAATCGACGGAACAGATTAAGGCGAAGAAGACATGGTCACCATGTGTGAAGTTAAACCGTCTTATTTAAAATGGTATTAATATTTCAAAACGGGACATACTTTACATGTTTCTATTAAAATATTTATTGCATAAAATTGCATAACGTTTTTGACGTGAATACGTCTTTAAATTTACTACAATACTGGGGCAATCCAAAAAACCTAATAATAACAAAATCGGGGGATAGAGTTTGGCGTTGCAGTTTCGAATCTATCTTCTACATAAAAAATTAAATTATACCACTGGATAGCTAAAGGATCAAAGAATTCATTACGATAAGCGAGAACAGTCACGCATCGCGCGCGGTGGAGGGGGAAGCGCCGCTATTTTGAGGTTATTTTGCTGCGTATCGAGATTTGCATTACGATAAGCGAGAACAGTCACGCATCGCGCGCGGTGGAGGGGGAAGCGCCGCTATTTTGAGGTTATTTTGCTGCGTATCGAGATTTGCAATTAGTATAACTTTTAATTCGGAAAAGCTACGATGTTCGTTTAAGTTTTAATCGTCAGCTGTCGTCAACATCTATGGATTGTATATAAAAAAATAGTTTAAAGTAGTGACAGTGAATATAATAAGGTGTTAGAAAAAAAAATGTTATCAAAAATATATAATGTCGGCCTATATGCGTCGAAAAGCCAAATACAGAGATCGTATACGGCTGGAAAGGGCTTCTCAAGAACAATCGAATGGTAATAATAAAACACCATATGAGTCAACCAGTGCCGGGAACGTAAAAGAATGAATGCGGCCGAGCGGATCAACGACGGTGCCAGTACATCTGCAGCTGGGGCGGTTGATTTCGCAAAATGCTGCAATTACGCAAGTGGATGATGAAATCGCTTCTACATCGACAACGGACTGTATAGACCTAGATTGTGTTCGATCGTCGATTATGAAGACTCATTGGGCCGCAGTAATTTGGTAATTAAGTCATTGCCCGACTTCATGCTCAGCGAGTTCAATTTGTCTTATATCGAAACTTCTCCAACAACGTTAGGTAATATCTGTATTGATTTAACGTTTACCAAAAATTAATCATGTTGATTTTATCGGAAAAAATGAAATAGACGAAGTTTAGATCTTAGGCTGCAAGTGTTTTTTATGCCTAAAAGTTTCCTTGAAGGTCTATAATTCGAGATATTGAATTTAGAAATTAAAATATGTCAAAGTCACGCTAATGGATACATAGCGTTTAGATCTTACGCTATAAATATTTTTATTACTTTTAAAAGTACTTTCCTTGAAGAACTATAATTCGAGATACTGAATTTAGAAATTAAAATATTTCAAACTCAAACTAATGGGTACACAGCGCTTAGGTCTTACCCTGAAAATGTTTTTTTTACGTCTGAAAGTATTTTCCTTGAAGGCCTTTTATAGTTTGAGATACTGAATTTAGAAATTAGAATATTTTGAAGTTAAACCAACGGACATAGCATTTAGATCTTACGCCGAAAATGTTTTTTTTATGCTTGAAAGTACTTAAATTACGAAAAAATAGGATTTTCAGAAGCCTACGCAAAGGTTGTAGGAAGACTGTAGAGATTATCCTAGAACTTATAATTTTAGAAATAGGCAATATGCAATAATTATAAAATATAGCAGAAACTAAATTTACTTTGAAAATATTGATATTTGTAAATAGTTTAACGAAAATACTACGAAATCTTAAATGTTTGTAAGTATCTAAATGAGTACGGAATCCTCATGGTGTGAGTTTTACACGTGCTTGATAGATTTAATTTTTTTTTATATATACAAATTACATTTACGTATTCGTCTTTTATGTATTCGCGCATCGTTCATTTGATTGCGATTAAACTTTGGTAAGTTGTTGTGCGCACGCTGGGAAAGATTTCTGAAAAAAAGTTCACACCAACGAAGTCGCCGGGTAGGTTGATCGCGATGGTCCATCCAGATTTGCGTATGGTCCATCGGATTGAATTTAAACTTTTTAAACTTCTTAGTGATATAAATAAGTATTGGCAGTTAGTGACTTGACTGGAAAAATATATTTTATCAATTTGGCAATTAATGACAGGGTCATATATTGTTTATTTTTAAAAAATGATTATATTTGGCGTTAATTTTGTGGAAATTAATTATTCATAATTAAATTAAACTACGTGATGTAGTATTATTTCTATTTTACTTAAATTCTTTACCACGACCTAGGTTTCGTTGTATGACAACATCTTCAAATGGGCAAAGATTGTAAATTTTCGCCATAGATTTTCCCTGATAAATTCAAATCATAAATTGATAATTTGGGGGTCGCCAATTACGCCATCCATATAAGAGCCGATAAAATACCAGTCGGACAGCATGCCAGACGCTACAACGCACCTACCATCAATGAAGTAGCGAAATAATTGGAGAAGAACTTGATACGCATGATAAAATTCTTCAGCTACGGAAAACACAATTGTATATGTCGTTAAAATATGTCCATCTTACGGCGTGTTGCAGTTGCCCATAATTTTTGGGGAGGAGAATAACGAATATCACGTCAAAATTATGCAAACTAATCCAATTACAGGTGTTGTTATATACACATTGTATTTATTGTTATATTCACACATAGTACCATATAAAAAAAATTCACCCCTCTTATATTCGTAAATTGGAATTACATATTTTTTCTTATCGTTTCTTGCATTTTATTTTCTCTTACAGGTGAGCAATTCAAAAAAAAGTACCAGAAATTAATTATTATTCATATTCCATAATGGAAACTCAAAACGGAAAAAAAAATTTTCAATGACTGTTTCACCATTACGTGGTAGACATGTATGCAAAAATCAAATATCCTTTCCAAAAAGCCTGAAGTCTCTTCTTTATTTTATTAAAACAAATGCCATTGCACTCAGAGGAGTACGTTAATTTATGAGATGCGATTGCGAACGATGGAAACATCAGCGATATTGGCAAAACGCCAGCAAAATTTATAATCATAATTCCAGAAAAATTTACTGACAGCTCGCGAGATATGCATATACCCATAAGACGCTATATCAAAATAAAGCCTTCCTCACGCCCACATTACCATTTGGTTCAAACCGAAAATACACTGAGCTCAAATTGATGATTTCATTTATGTAGAAGTATCAGATCATGAAGAAGATAGATTGTTGTTCGAAATTGTCACCAAAAATATGGTGTATGGACCATATATGGTAGACGACAAATGTACGAAAAAGTATCCCTGAGAATTGATTCCGGAGACTCGCACTGGTAGTATATTGCACATCCTTAATACAGACGCCGCAAATCAGGTGATGAGTATATGTATATGGTAGTATTCAGTATTTATAATACTGACGCGCACATATGGACAGATGGAGTTATTGCGATGTGAGCACAGATTGAGTTATTCAATTCCAAATAGGTCGATATAACAGCACCAACGAGGCAATTCACAATCGGCATTCTAATGTTTTTCATCTTAGTGTTCACCTTGGAAATGGACAAAGAGTATATTTATATAAGAGAACGTACGAAATGTTGCTGCTGTAGCAGCGCATAAAATAGCAACAATATTTTAATCCCAAAGAAAGGAAAGGTTTAAAGAGTACTTGAGCGAAGACATTGTGCATCGCATTCATATTGTTAGTTATGATAATACCGTTCCATTTTCAGACAATATTTTTAATGAAACCCTAACAGAAACCGAGGATATATGCTTAACCGTCAATAACAACGCATTCATTAAATTTAGCATTATTGCAGCACAACATTCTACGTATTACTTTTATGATCGAGATTTAATAAGGGAACAATAGTTCAATGCAAATAACTTGAGTGCAACTGTCCGCGCAAACCAACAAGTCTTAATTGCAGTTCCAAAATTTGCGACATAATTACAAATTCGGCAGCTAATGGTAAAGACGGTCTGTTTTTCCTTACCTGGAGGCACAGGGAAAGCTTTCGTCATCACTTTGCTATTAGCTTAAATTCGCTCTCAAAATGGAATTACTTTGGCTCTCGGGTAATTAGGAATTACGGTTACATTATTGAATAGTCATAGACAGCGCATTCGACGCTCAAATTGCCATTGAATATACATTTTGCCAAAGCTCAAATATGTAACATTTCCAAAGGTTCTGGCATTGTGAAAGTGCTGCAAACTGGCAAGCTGATTGTTTGAGATGAATGCAATATGGCACATAAAAAATCACTTGAAGCGTTTGATAGAATTGTTCGTGATTTACAAGCAAATGCAAATCCTTTTGATGGATCTTTATTTATTTTAGTAGGCAACTTCCCATATGCTCTACCATTTGCAACTAAAAAGTGCAAATGCAGGAGTTAATTAACAAAAGGTTTTAGAACAATATCTTGACAAAAGTATTTTCGTTAGTTCTTTTATTAATTTTTAGTGCAAGTCTGTACGTTTAGGTTTTATGTGAAAACTTGTTGAAAATTTTAAGTAATAACTGCTAGGGTTATCATTATTAATATAATTTTTCTATGCTGTCAGAAAACGGAATACTTGTTCGTTCTTTTCAACCTATATCTACATATTCAGCGACAAGTATTTTACCATGTAAAACAATATTATTTCATTATTTAAAAACGTCAGGTCAAAATAATCCACTAAGTCGCAGACGAGCATATCAAAAACGAGTGAGTTCTGCATTTTCTGTCGATTAAAGCCATTTGCTAATTTCCCATTTTCAGTGGAGATGATTGGTAAGTATATCGATAGACATGTCTTAATGAATCTACTAAACTCGCGTAAACTAGATCATGAAACTTTAAAATAAACTCTTTCCCATTCCCTAACTTTTCACGGGATTTATTTTGCCTGGGCGACGAATATCAAATGCATTTTCTATTAAAATTGACATTTGCCTACTGACCATTCATTATGGAAATATGTCAATGACGATGGCTCATCTTTTAACATAATGGACAGATTGAAAGCAGGCACTTGTCTTTCAAATGTTATTTTTGGTGGGTACAATGGTCTATAAACGTACTGTGTTACAAACGTATTAAATGTATTGCTTAGCATTTATTTAGTATCGGAACGCCTATTGGTAATTCATTGCTAATTGTTTTATTGTGAGTTTCGGTGGATATATAAATAATATAATTTGCCACAAATGGATCTGCACAATGTTTTTAAATGTCGCGAGTTGTGATATTAAACTATTGACATTTGCATACCGTCGTAGCTACGAAATGCTGAGTTTTCCCCACGTGTTCGTAACGAAGTTGTTCAATCATGTATAAAATTTGGAGCATTAATATCGAATAGTGGTGTATGCATAGATATAATGGATAGGTTGAAGAAAATGTGGAGGAAATGAAACATCACCAAAGTCACTAAGACCACGCTCATTAGAACCCTTGTTTTATTCATATTTTTGTATGCTTAATAGACCTGAATTTTGTGAGAAATCGAGAATATGAAAACATGCTTTAGAGATATGGTGCTGGAAGAGAAGGCTTGGAATATCATGGAACTCCGGATAAATGTTTCCATACTTCAAGAACTCGGCATCAGACGGCGGCTGTCCATATTAATAAAAACTGCACCAACTTAGTCTCTCTTTGGTATGTATCTTGGGGATACAGGGCTTTGGACACATTGAGGAGAGACCATGACTCCATTAAAATGATGGACCATTCATTTGTCAAATAAATTTTATATTTTAATTTTTAATATTTGTTTAATTTAATTTAGATTTTACATACCATATTTATAATCGAGCTCCAGTCCTTTTATTATTTTATTTCAAATGATTATTTGCTTGCTAAATAAAGATATTCTTGTATTACTCCAAAGAAGTATAACTTCTAACGTGTGCACATAAGTTCACACATTAATTTTTACGTGATATAACTACAAATTAACGATTTTCTTATTTTTACCTTTTAGTTACGCCGTGAGACCTTGCTTCTTGCCAAATTTCATGATTTCATGTCAAGGGGCAGTACCTTATTGGTTTTGATTTACTTGGAGTGTCAAAATATGCAACATAAATGACCGTATTTTTAGGATTTTTTGATTGCGTTGATCTAGAAGCTTGATTTTTTTACAGCTCCAAGGGACCATACACTTAAGTATTTGAGTAATTTTACTTTCAAATTGATACCTCCACGCGTTCTAGAGAAAAAGAGTTTTGAAAGACAGACAGAAGAACAACGAAGTAATCCTATAAGGGTAGTAACCCTTTTTTCCTTTTGAGGGACAATAGCCTAAGAACAACCCAGAAATGCATGGAAAACCTGTCGCTGAAGCGACGTGCATAACCAAACTGCAGTTGACTATCAGTAAACACACATTGAGATTCACAGGAAAGCTACTGCTCATTATCAGCAGGAGTATCCTGAAGTACATAGGGCGGCTCAGTCCTGATACAAGTCCTCAAGCTAAGCACATTTCAATAATGTCGTACTATCTTGTTGCCAGTATACGACACCAACCATATTGTGTTATCGGCGATATGAGTCAAAGTGTCAATGGTGTAATGCACTTAAGTCGAAGGATTAAACTCTTGGAAAATGTTGTGGTAGTGGAAAGCCATACCCGGTGCATATGATAACTGATATTATACGCTCCTACTTTACACGAATACTGGTACAAATATCGGTATTGCACGAACACAATAAGACTTACTAGCACATTTCCATACCAAATGTGACGTTGATACGGAAAGAATTAAGAGACGTACATTGGAATTTATAGAAATTCGCTCTGTTGTTCAATAATGGAAAACTCCATTGTAATCATTTGATAGTCAAAGTGACATGCGATTGGTCATAATAAATATTATATATAGGAGTACCATAATTACATGTATATGAAAGTGTCACTGCAATTTTTTAATATCCGTTTTGTGCAGACTTTTCTTTCATATATATATGTATATATATATATATATATATATATATATATATATATATATATATATATATTATGGACTAAATATGTCCATATATATATATGGACATATTTACTATTTCTACATAACATGTTTTATATAGATTTCATAAGACATTGGACTGTGTCATTCCTGTTGGACTTTAGCTTAGAATACAATACAGGAATATAATCATCCAGTAAAAGCAATTGATATGATATCACCATGTATATATGTGAGTTGTGATTGCTTTTTAAATCGAATAAGGGATTGCAGAAGACAAAATGAAACTTTTGAAAAAGAAACACGCATATGGATAATGGCATTATACATGGCATATGGATAATGGATACATGCATTGATTATTTGTACTAATATACGAACAAGTTTGTTTGTTTAGTTGTTTGTCCGCACTAATCTCTTTAACTTAACTTTTAAAAAATTCCTTTTGTAATAGAAAGTCCATACTTTGAGGAAGGATAGTCTATATATTGGGATAGGTTATATAACCTCATTCTAAAATTCACAGGGGCAGAGCAGTGATAAAAATGTAACAGAAATCGGAGAACATTGACTAAGAACGTATTTACATTTTTGACGAATAATTTATATTTTTGTATATAATATAAAACAATGATTACATTTTATAGATTTCATGCATTTTTTAATGAAAATAGGCTTCTTTAACTCTTTCTTCTAAAGAGAGTCAAGTTTAGAGCATAACTTCTAAAGAATTTTACTTAATCTTTAGTTATTTAACTTCTTGGTTATTGGTGACAATTTTTGGCAGCTAAGTTTGAAAGGTAATTTTTATTGATCAGAATGAATTGATTTTATATAATTTTGGTAAAGTTAGTGATGAAACATATTGCTAGAATCTAAGATTAGGGTATCAATTTTAATATTTGGAAATCATTTGTTTTGTTTCCACTTTGGGGTTTTTATCCCAAAGTTTTTTTATAAAGTGACCATAACCCTTTATAATTGATATATTCTAATGGCGCGCAGTACTTTATAAGCAATTACACGTAGCCTTAATACAAAAGTTTAAAAAAATGTGTCGGTACAAATTTTAAGTAAACTTCTAAAAAATTTATCTTAAAACAAAACTACACAAACGATACGTGTTTACGTAGATATATACAAGTACCTAGACAACAAAAGAGGACTTTTGAAATACTATGACGTTTTTGTAGATAGTTTATTTCTAATGCTTACCGATCAGAAAATATCCCTTGGAACAAAGAACAGATATGTACCCTGGAATGTATTTTAATTCCATGCGTATGATATAAGGTATTTTATTATTTTCTACTTATTCGATCATAGATGGCATCTCTATACAATTTTATTTTGTCTTGCTAAATATTTATCTAAGAAATGTTACTTTTGATTCCACCTTTTAAGTGATTTAATAAACAAAAATCTTGCTAAGTAATTATTATTTTGTTTTATGTCGCATAGATAGATACACCATCTTGTATAACATAGCACAATAAATCATTGTGTATCATATAATCGGTGTGTATCTTTATGGCGAGTATATATATATATATATATATATATATATATATAACTTCGAGGCAAATTACATAGACAATTTCGAACAAATGTCCATTAAAATTTTTCTTAGCAGTTTATACATTAAAACTAGCTTTTGCCCATAGCTTCGCTTGTGGTGATATTTTCGATTATTGTAGATTTTAAGGTCTCGAGGTAGGTAAGCAAAAGATTTAATACGACCATGGCGCCATTTTTTGGCATTGTTGTATTATAAAATTTATCAATTAAAAAAGTTCCATCCTGCAAGAATTACTCTATTTCTTGGGCTTACTATCAGGGAACTAGATATATAGTAAATAATTCATACTAGAAGAAACTTCTATGTTACCTTGGGTCAGTGACCTATTTTACAGGAATTTTTTTAGATTCTTAAATTTAAACAGAAAACTTAATAAGCCAATTAAAATAAAAATTTAAAAAATTTAAAACTCTTAATGTAAATAAAATTGGAAAAAATATTTTAATATTTATAAAAATTTAGTGCAATCACATTTTTGAAAATTTACTCAAAAAAAATTCAACTTTTTTATTTAGACAAATACATTAATAAATTTTAAAGTACATTGTGTAATGTGGGTTAAATTAAGTAATACACTTTTTTATTAAGGTTTTAAAAAGTTTTGAATTATTTTTCTTTTCAAAAAAGCACCATTGAGTAGATTCGGATTTGTGGTCGCCCTTGTTCGGCGTCCCGCTTTTCTCGTACTATGTGTTGACACATTCGGACACGAATTATATAAAATTCGGTTGCGATATATAAAATATCAATCAATATTCATTTATACCGTTGTTCAAATAGCTTCTCTCAATGTCTCACGAGAAGAAACTCGTTAGCGAGACAGCAATTATGTAACAGACAGGTTTTGCCTATAATTTTTTTATTAATGACTGATTAAATCCCAAGTCGCTTAACAGATCCGGTTTAACAAGGCGAGCCTCTAAATAATTTTCGAAACGAGTGGCAGTATGTAACACCTTATCTGTTAGTGCGTTACCTAAAATACTTTAGTGCGATGTGAAGATTAAATTTAAATCAATTCAGAAATAAAATTGTTTTGCTATCTCAATCAGTGCGTTTTTTTTATAACATTCCTAGTTTCAGTAAACACAATGGTTTCATATTGTTACTTTAGTCTGTCGTGTAACTATGACCGTAACGTTGAAGGGAATTTCATCACTACCTCTGCTTGTGAACGCCCTGCTTTCAAATTCGAAAGCATCACCGTTCAGCTGCTGCATCGACGCAGTACCGCATTGCTGGTAATATAAATAAATAATTCTTATTTTTTTAATTAAATTTATTTAAAGCTATTATGAGTAAATTTTCAAAAATATGATTGAACTAAATTTTTATAAATATTGCAATATTTTTTGCAATTTTATTTACATTAACATTTTTACAATTTTTTTTTTAAATGTTTATTATAATTTTCCAACAAAATCCTAGGTTTATTAAGTTTTCCTACTAAAATTTAAGCATCGGGTCAAAATAAAAATATGTGAAAATTGAATGAAAATAAATTGTAGATTTGGCATAACTTTGAAAATGTACAATTTTGCGTTTCTGAAGTTATTTTTTTTATACTATGAAAATAAATGAAAATTTTAATTGTGGTGACAAAAAAATTCATGTAAAATAGGTGGATATGCTAAATTTACCTCTTAGTAACACAAATCGAAAATTTCATGTCACTAACTGAAGATTTCTTCATTCATTTCTTCTCGCATGAATTATTTACTATATACATAGTTCCCTGATAGTTAGCCTAAGAAATAGGTTAATCCTTGTAGGATGGAATCACGTAACTCGAGGACTTAAAATCTACAATAATCGAAAATATCGCCACAAGCGAAGCTGAGAGCAAAAGCTAGTTTTAATATATAAACTCCTAAGAACATTTTTAATGCACATTTGTTCTCAATTGTCTAGGTAATTGGCCTCGAAAGTATATATACACACCATAAAATACACCAATAACACTACAGAAATGAAAGTAGTATACGTAAGTAATGAGTGAATATTTTTATAAAGGGAACATATGTATGTTAAATATGTCTACGTGAACTGAATGCTTAAGTAATATGAAACATTTTTGAAAGAGAAAAGAAAAAAAATTACTTAGATATTTACAGTTACGATTATCTAAAAACACCGATGGTAGCTTCAGTCGGAATCATCATGATATACCTACGTTCTATGAAACAACACAGCGACATCTAATTGACTTTTAGTAGAAAGTTTTGAAGATATAGATGGTGCGGTTTATTTTATATATAATAAAATAAACCGCACCAGCTATATTTTAAAATAAACTTGTACGGAGATGCCATCTATGATTGAATACGTAAAAATAATAAAGTACATTATGTCATACGCCTATGTTTAAAATATATTCCAGAGAATATTTTCTGGTCAGTAAGATCTTGAAATAAAGTATCTACAAAAATGTTATAATATTTTAAGTCTTCTTAAGACGTACATCGTCCGTGTACGATATATTTTTGACGATAAGTTTTACGATAAATTTTTGAAGAGTTTATTTAAAATTTGAACGGATAGGTCTTTAAAACTATTGGTTTTTCTGAAATTCAAACATAAAGAAGTAATAATATGATTTTGTTCAAAAAGCACGAGTCGTCTGTAGATAAAATGTATCTTTTTATCGGTGCCAAGTGTCTTTTACGCAGAATTATTTCGTTGGAAAGTTATCAAAATTTCTTGAAAGTAAATTTTTTATAAAATAGAATATTTTATAATTTTGTTTAAATAATCTGCCGATTTCATACTTCGCTACATTATATCTATTCCATTTTTTAAAATAAATATACTGATTTCATATTTCACTACATTCATTGCATTCTGCATTTCTCATGGAGGATGATTTCTACGAATCAAAACTATACATGATAAATCCGAGGGAGTTGACTGGAAGTTAGAGATGAGTATTATGAAACTCATCCTGCGTGTGTGTATATGTATGTCTTTGATTCGCCAATTAGTCGAAACAGTAATTGGAATATTATCATTTTGAATATAGCCGAAAGTAAGCTATAGAAAGGTACCTTGCTTTCTCGCTAGAAATAGGCTTTTTGAATGATGTAACCAATTTTAGTTGTTCACAGAAAATGTTTGTGACAAAATTTACTAGTAATTTCATACTTCGCATAGGAATGAAGTTCGCATGTTTCTCTTAAAACTGCACGCACTAAAAACGTTCGGTTTGTGCGTTCAGACAACAAAGCATTTATTAAATTGCAGTTTTCGGTTCAATATATTTGTTTAAATATTCATAACTATGTTATGGATACAGGTCAGGTGTTATGGGCTGTCAAGCTACGTGTAATTGCTTATAAAGCACTGTGCGCCACTGCAATCTATCAATTATAACGGGTTATAGTCACTTTTTAAAGAAGCTTCGGGATAATAACCCCAAATTGGATACAAAAGAAATGATTTACAAGTATTAAAATTGATACCCTAAACTCAGATTCTAGCAACACGAAACGTATCACTAACTTTACCAAAATTATATATAATCAATTCATTCAATAAAAATTACCTTTCAAACTTAGCTGTCAAAAATTGTCACCAATAACCAAGAAGTTAAATAGCTAAAGATTAAGTAAAATTCTTTAGAAGTTATGCTCTAAACTTGACTCTCTTTAGAAGAAAGAGTTAAAGAAGCCTATTTTCATTTAAAAAATGCATGAAATCCATAAAATGTAATCATTGTTTTATATTATATACAATAATAGAAATTATTCGTTAAAAATGTAAATATGTCCTTAGTCAGAGTTCTTCGATTTCTGTTACATTTTTATCAATGCTCTGCCCCTGTGAATCATAGCATGATATCAAACTATGAACTTTCTAACACAAAGGATTTTTTTAAATCGGACGTCAAGCTAAAGAGATTAGCGCGGACAAACAATTAAACAAACAAGCTTGTCCACAATTAAATGAAACTACGTGATATAGTATTATTTCTACTTTCTTTAAGTTCTTTACCACGACCTAGGTTTCGTTGTATTACACCATCTTCAGGTGGGCTATTATAGCAAAGATTAACTCTTAGGAACATTCAACAGCATTTATATGTTTCAAAAACAATAGCGGAAACTGGCTTTGTGTGGGTTTCCCACTGCTTATGTTAGTGAGTTTATTGTAGGGGAGCGGTGTAGGTTTATTATATATCCGAGAATTATACGATATACAAGTGTTTTAGTGAGGGTAATTAATGAAAATGATGTTATTCTATGAGGTTATACAATGCAAATGTCCCGCTGTATGTAATAAAATTAAATGGAAGTTATTTTTACTAATATATTTGTACAACAGCAAGGGTATCTGGAAGTTAAACAAGGTTGTACCACTAATTCTACATGTCTCCCGTTTTATTTATTTTATTTTTCTTTTTTTATTTTTTATTTATTTACATATATATATATATATATATATATTTATTTTTATATATATTTATATTTAAATGTGTAGTTTGGCTGAAAAAATTTGAAGAGTACTGTAGTATCAATGCTGTCTAACTATATTATGTCTAGAAGATATTAAGTATGTGTGTATTTAGTTGTTCATTTAATATATTACCCTTGGTGTTTTTTTATGTCTGTTTATTTCTGATGTTTCTAGGATATTAAATTTATCGCCTTTTGTATTTATTTGTAATATGTAGGGGGCATTATCAGCATGAGAGTGATGGTTATTTTCAATGAGTTTGTTATTTCGCCAATGTATATATATATATATATATATATATATATATATATATATATATATATATATAAATGAAAAGTCTGCACAAAACATATTTTCAAAAATTAAATAGTCGCAAACACTTTCATATGCATGTAATTATGCTGCTCCTAGGTCGTGCATATATAATATTTTTTATGACCAATAGCATGTAACTTTTACAATCACATGATTACAATGGAGTATTCCATTATTGAATAACGCGAACTTCTATTAATTTCAATGTACGTCTCTTAATTCTTTCTATACCAACACCACACTTGGTACGGAAATGTGCTTGTAAGTCTTGTTGTGTTCGTGCAATACCGATATTTGTGCCAGTATTCGTGTAAAGCGCATAATATCATTTATCATATGCACTGGGTATGGCTTTCCATTACCACGACAAATTCCAAGAGTTTAATCCTTCGACTTAAGTGCATTACATCATTGACACTTATGACTCAAATCACCAAAACACAATACGGTCGTTTTCGTATACGGGCAACAGAATTGTACGACATTATTGAAATGGGCTTAGTTTTCCATGGACGGTCTCTTCGTTCATGTTGTATCAGGTCTTAGCCACCCTATGTGCTTCAGGATGCACCTTCTGATAATCAGGTCTGTGTTTACTAATAATCAACTGCAGTTCTATGCACGTCGCTTCAGCGACAGGTTTTCCATGCATTTTTTGGGTTGTTTTTAGGCTTTCGTACCTCAAAAGAAAAAAACGGTCACTACCCTTATAGGATCACTTCGTTGTTCGTCTGTCTGTTTCTCGAAATCCTTTTTCTCAAAAACGCGTGGAGGTATCAAGTTGAAATTAATCAAATACTTAAGTCTACGGTGCCTTGGAGCTGTAAAAAAATCAAGCTTCTAGGTCAACGCAATCAAAAAACCCTAAAAATACGGTCATTTATGTTGCATATTTTCACCTCGCACGTAAATCAAAACTTATAGGATACTGCCCGTTGACCTGAAATCATGAAATTTGGCAAGAAACCAGGTCAAAATATAACTAAAGGAAAAAATAAGAAAATCGTTAATTTGTAGTTATATCGCATAAAAAAAAATATTTGTGAACTTTTGTACACACGTAAGAAGTTATGCTTCTTTGGCATAATACAAGAATATCTTAAGCAAATAATCAAAGGAAATGAAATAACAAAAAGACTGGAGCTCGATTATAAATATGGTTGCTAAAATCTAAATTAAATTAAATAAATAAATTTAAAAATTAAGATTTGAAAGTTATTTGACAAATGAGGTGTCCATCATTTTATTTTTCTGCTGGCTTTTTATTATAAGCCAATCATCTGCCAGATCGTTTCTAAATTATTGTCTTTTATTTTATTTTTTATTATTTATCATTATCTTTTAATGTAATGTTATTATCAATAATAATACAAACAATAATAATTGTTATTATTTATTAAATTAATTATATTAAATTTAAAATTAAATTTAGTTATATTAAATGTTTAAAATTAAATGAACCTACGTGATGTAGTATTATTTCTACTTCCTTTAAGTTCTTTATCACGACCTAGCTTTCCTTGTATTACAACATATGTGAATAATAATTTTTTTACAAAATTAACGTCAATTATATTCAAAATAATAAAAGTTGAAATGAATACTCAGCATTCTATTTAATACAAACATGTTTATATAATTTTTTGTTAAATCCATTAAAACAATGTAAATAAAGTTTAATTAATATTAAAAAGAAATGAAAATGCTGAAAATTTTGTGTAATTTATTAATTTTAAATATTTAATGAATGATAAAATAATAATCAATAATTTATAATGCAAATCGAATTGGAAACGGTCTGGCAGATAATTGTCTTTCAACAGAGAACCAGCAGAAAAATAAAATGGTGGACCACTCATCTGTCAACTAAATTATGTAAATATATATTTAGTGAGCAACTTCAAGGTGTCGATTTCCTATAGATTTTATGTTACTTCGTTATGTCAAATTTATATCGCATTCGTAAAATCTCACTCATGATTTTTTCATAACTTGCCTAAAGACATATAACTTCAGAAATATTTTTTTAGATATGCGCCTGTGAAAAATATAATAGGCAATATATTTTCGTCCCAAAAAATTAATTTTATAAATAGTTTAATAGGAATATTATACACCATTAAATGTTTATAAATACCTAAATGTGTATCAAACTCTCGTAGCGTGGGTTTCACTCGTCCTTGACAGGTTTTTTTCATATTCATATGCAACTTTCCGATGTAATACAGGGTTGCTTTGTTAATATTTTTTAAACTTGTTTAAGTTGTTTTTTCCTTGTTTATGTCATTGTATCTAACGCTTATTGTTTTTTTTTTCTGAGATCGGTATCTCCGAAGACCTAGAAGGTGAAATAGGTATTTGAACAATCAGCGAAGGCGTTTTACTAGATAACCTTCAGTACTTATTTTGTATACAATTTCTTGTAGTAAGTTTCAATAAAGGAAAATAATTATACAATAAAATTGATAGTTAAAGGTTAAAATAGAAATCGCAAATAACAATTTATTGCTTTTTCTTGTTCGGTACGTTCTTGATAGATAGGTCGTGGTCGTTATGTTACGTGGGTAGATGTCGCTCGCCTCAATATTTCCTGCTATCCTTTCCTATTTGTCATCCCTCTAGTATATTCGTGCAAAGGACGGCTCACTGCAGATTTTATCTGGTCGGTACACGATGTGAGTGGTCTTCCACGTGGTCGGGTACCCTTCACTCTACCCTATACGATAAAACGCGTTATGAACTCCATGGTCTCTCCTCGATTTGTGTCCGAAGAACTTGGGGATACGTATGGAGGAGAGACTAAGTTGCTGCAGTTTTTACTAATGTGGACAGCCGCTGTCTGATACCGAGTTCTTGAAACATGGAAACATTTGTCCGGAGTTCGGTCCATGATACTCCAAGCCTTCTCTTCCAGCACCACATCTCTAGAGCATATATTTTCTTACTTTCGATTTTTCTTTAAATCCAGGTCTATGAAGCATAGAAAAATATGGGGAAACGATGGGTTCTTATGAGTATGGTCTTAGTGGCTATGGTGATGTTTCAATTCTTCCACATTTTCTTCAATCTATCCATTCCGATTTTTGTTACTGTCATACGTGATCTCAACTCATCTACGCATCCGCCACTATTCGAGATTAATGCTTCAAGTTTTATGTGTGATTGAACAACTTCGTTACGAACACGTAGGGTGAGCTGACTGAGCTACGTCGGTATGCGAAGGTCGATGGTTTGATATCACAACTCGTGGATCAGGAGCGACTTCACAGTCGCCGTGTTTATATACCATTGTCGTCACACAATTTCTACGAATCTTAAACGCATTTAAATATAATATATTTAAATTGATTCATGAAGCTCCGGGCGTCTTGGCAACATGAAATTTAATCACATTTTATAGATCCATTTATGGCTAATTATATTATTTATATTTCCATCGGACTCCTACGTAGATCGTGGCATCTAGTCAACTTGCCCAACCACAGTCTAGTTAGACCTGGCCTAAGATCTAAGACCATTTATGGCTAATTATATTATTTATTTTTCCACCGGAATTCTCAATAAATCAATTATCAATGAATTACCAATAGGCATTCCGATACTACATAAATTCCAGGCAATAAATTTAACACGTTTGTAACGCAGCACGTTTATAGACCATTGTACCCACCAAAAATAACATTTGGAAATAACAGTAACTCCATGCTTTCAATCTGTCCATTATGTTAAAAGATGAGGCAATTTTAGCAGAAAATGCATTTGATATTCGTCACCCAGGCAAATAAATCCCTTGAAAAGTTGAGCAGAAATATTGGCATAAAGGGAAGAGTGTATTTTATGATCTAGTTTATACCAGTTTAGTACACTCATTAAGACATGTCTAATGATATATTTACCAATCATCTCCACTGCAACTGGGAAATAAGCAAATGGCTTTAACTGAAGGAAAATGCAGAACTTACTTGTTCTTGACATGCTCGTCTGCGACTTAATGGAGACTTCATGCCTGATTATTTTAAATGATGAAGTAATATTGTTTTACATGTTAAAATACTTGCTGCTGAATATGTAGATATAGGTTGAAACGAACGAGGAAGTGTTCGGTTTACTGACAGCACATCAAAATTATATCAATAATGATAACCCTAGCACTTATTACTTAAAATATTCAACAAGTTTTCACATAGAACCTAAACATACAGTCTTGTACTAAGAATTAACAAAAGAACTCACGGAAATATCTTTTGTCAAGATGTTGTTCCAAAACCTTTTGTTAATTAGCTCGTGCATTTGCACTTTTTAGTTCTAATGGTAGAGCCTATCAGAAGTTGCCTACTAACATAAATAGATCTCCGTCGAAAGGATTTGAATTTGCTTGTAAATCACGAAGAATTCTATCAAACGCTTCAAGTGATTTTTTTGTGTGCCATATTGCATTCATCCTAAACAATCAGCTTGCCAGTTTGCAGCACTTTCACAGTGTCAGAACCTTTGGAAATGTTACATGTTTGAGCTTCGGCAAAATGTATATTCAATGGCAATTTGAGCCTCTGGTGCGCTGTCCATTACTCTCCAATAATGTAACCGTAATACCTGATTACCCAAGAGCCAAAGTAATTCCATTTTGAAAGCGAATTTAAGCCAATAGCAATGTGATGAAAGTTTTTCCTGTACCGTCGGGTACATCAAGGAAAAACAGACCGACTTTACCATTGGCTGTCGAATTTGTAATTATGTCGCAAATTTCGGAACTGCAACTAAGAGTTGTTTGTTTGCTCCGACAGTTGCACGCAAGCCATTTGATTTGAACTGTTGTTCCATTATTAAATCTCGATCATAAAAGTAATATGTAGGATGTTGTGCTGCAACAATGCCAAATTTAATGAATGCTTTGTAATTGACGATTAAGCATATGTCCTCGGTTTCTGTTAGAGCTTCATTAAAAATATTGTCTGAAAATGGAACGGTATTATCATTACTAACGGTATGAATGCGGTGTAAAATGTCTTCGCTCAAGCCCTCTCTGAATTTTTCCCACAGATCTTTGGGGCGGATGGCGAACATGTGATCAAAATGATAGCGAGTGATATTCGCATTTATCACAGATGGCAGCTGACAGAAGCGTACTTCAATATAATTTCGCAATGTTGGTAATTTTTGAGTAAATTAAGTTTTTAGCAAGCTTCTCTGTGTTCTCTGGCATCCTACGTCATAAATTTTTCTCAAATTTGCAAATAAAGTTGTACGTTTGACATTAATTAGCAGCATTTTTAAATATTAGCATTCAACATTATTTGGATGTACTGTGTAAATATGGTCAAATGGTCAGATAAATACAGATTTTGATAGTCTTCAACTCGCGTGTCCCATTTACGTCATTAAATTTTTTTTGATGTAGCATTTTATGTATAGTATTTCGGTACTTCTGCATGCTATAATAAATTGATAAATACATCTTCTTCAAGATTCTGTTGCTATTATGTGCGCTTCTGCAGCAGCAACATTTCGTACGTTCTCTTCCGTGAAATATACTCTTTGTCCATTTCTAAGGTGAACACTAAGATGAACAAAATTAGAATGTGGATTGTGAATTGGGAAATTCAAAATGCGCTACATAGTCTCGTCGGTGCTGTTATATTGACCTGTTTGAAATTGAGTAGCTCCATCTGTCCATCTGTGCGCGTCGGTATTATAAACACTGAATACTACCATATCGCTGCCCTTGTTGACGTTTTTCATTCGTACTTTATAGATTTGACAGAATTTCAACATTCCATATTGATATTCACTTTAAATGATTTTGATAACAACGGTGAATATGGAACAATCCACTTTTTTTGGTTTCAATATCGGCATTTCTCATTCTGATTATAACTGTGCGACCTTCATCACTTGATTTGCGGCGTCTGTATTAAGGATTTGTGATGTATCACCAGTGCGAGTCTCAGGAATCAATTCTCTGCTATACTTTTTCGTACATTTGTTATCTACTATGTATGGTTCATACATCATATTTTCGGTGACAATTTCGAACAACAATCGATCGTCTTCATGATCTGGTACTTCTGCACAAATGACATCATAAATTTGAGCTGAGTGAACCATATGACAATGTGTGCGTGAAGAAAGTTCTCTTTTAACATGGCGTCTTGTGGGTTATGCATATGTCGCAAACTTTGCTGGCTTTTTGCCAATATCGTCGATGTCGTCGAGTGCAGTGGCATTTGTTTAATAATTCATTGCTGATACTTTTTTGTTGTATTTTTACCTGTAAGAGGAAATAAAATGCAAGAAACGATAAGAAAAAAAAAATTTAATTCTGACTTACTAATGCAGGAGGAGTAATTTTTTTTATATGATACAATGTGTGGATATAACAATAAGTAAAATTATCTGTAGTTGCATTAGTTTGCATAATATTGAAGCGATATCCGTTCTCCTTCTCCTAAAAAAATATGGGCCACTGCAACACATCGTAAGAGTGACGGATTTCAACGTCACATAAAATTGTGTTATTCCTTCGCTGAAGAATTTTATCACGAGTATCAAGTTCTCCAATTATATCGCTACTTCATTGATGGTAGATGCGTTGTAGCGTCTGGCATGCTGTCCGACTGGTATTTTGTCGGTTCTTATATGGATTGCGTAATTGACCGCCAATAAATTATCAATTTATGATTTGAATTTATCAGGTAAAATCTACGGCGAAGATATATAATCTTTACAAATTGCCCATTTGAAGATGTTGTTATGCAACGAAAACTAGATTGCGGTAAACAATTTAAGTAAAGTAGAAATAATACTACATTACTCAGTTTCATTTAATTGTGAATAATTCATTTCCATTGGCTCAAGCCAAGATCGTCTACCGAAAATTATAGCATTTGTGGTGTTTCAGGTCAGCGATATGAAGATTCTGGTCAAATTCCTGATGTTCCCTCTGTTGACGATGGCACAAGTCTACATGATCTGTTGGAACGCCGACAAGCTTCTGCCGATGGTTAGTATATTGCAGTTTTTCCCAATATTGTCTTAATACAGGATTGTCATTTTATCGTTTATTTACTTGGAAGATACATTGATATAAATATATCGATCGATATATATATATATATATATATATATATATATATATATATATATATATATATTCCGGTAGAGAAGAAGAGCACTATGAAACTATCATTCAATTTGATGAAATACGCCGAATAAGCTATATGACCAAACGAGCACAACTGTCGTTCCGTCTATATTGAGCCTGTAATGAAATATTTTAGATAAACGAAATTATCGATAATTCGTATAAATTATATGATATAATGTTTCATCCGTAGAATTCTAAATTTTATCAGCTGACCTTTAGAAAGGCTTAACTTTATGTTTTAATTTTTTATGAATTTCTGAACCCGACTCGCATTAAATGTCTTTGTCTTACTAATAAATATACCGTTGTCCTACTAAGAGATGTATTTTTGGTGACTGTGATTTTCTACCAGCAACAGTCACAGAAAAACTATTTTCAGTCAGAAGAAGCTAATCCAGACAAAGATAAACTTTACAGTCAGAAGAAGCCAATCCAGACAAGAACTCTCTCCCTAAACGCTTGAGGAGATTATACAAACTCAAAGTACAATTGCATCTTCACATTCAGAGATGTTTGCGACAATTGCTGTTTTTTCTGATGAATCACCTGCTACTTCGTGCAACACAGACATTGCTATGGGGTTTACGACACCTCCTTTTCTTCTAGATACAAAATTAGTGTATAATCTTAGATGTGCGAACGCTGCGAAATCCGATCAAAGTTTGTACTTTCAGATGGCATAATAGACACTTGCATTTCAGTGGACATCGATGTGTCTCCAAGCATTAATATACACACCCAAAATCCTTTGATGATTAAACTGAAAGTAGCTCCAAACCGAACTACCCAACGAAAAAGAAGTCAAAAACTAAGATATTTAGTAGTACTCCGATCAAAGAAGAACAAAAAATTAAAACGGTTATAAAATATGTACTTAAATCTGGGAAAGCTGTAAAAATCATCTGAAAGGGAGTTTGCAATTAAAAAATAAGAAATAAAAAAAAAAATAAATCTATAAAAAAAGAATATAATTGTGTGTGTCTTCTATGCAACGACCCATATATAAACCCTTTTATCGAGAAATGATTGTCAAATGTCAACTCATGTTGCATACACTTCATACTCCGTATTGGGGTATTATTCTGAGATAATTGCTAAGAAATTTTGTTCTTTTAACTTCTTTATCACTGTGGGACTGAATGAAGAGAACAATTTAATATATAATAATTGATTATTTATAAGCTTCCTACAAAATTATGGTTGGAAACCAAAACTTAAATGACATAAAGACAATTTTTTTTGGTTCCACTATCTTAAATTATTGATATATAACTTTCGTTAAGGAGTGATCGATTAGTTCCTTCCCTCCAAGTTTAATTAGAAGGAGTAGATGAAGATAATTTATTTTTGCTGTTTATAGTATTGACTGATTAATTCCAAACATAATGTTGATTGAAGATCAGAATTTAATTACAGGGTAAATAATGAAAATTTTATTTATTTTTTAAGGGTAAGGATTTAAGGATAAAGAAGTACAGTGATAACAAAAAAGGTGGTGGTGATTTGTTTTTTACTAGTGGCAAAGTATTTTTATTCCTTGTTTTCGTTATTTTATAAAAAAATGTTATTTTCCGGTCTAATTTGATACATTCTAGTTTGTTTCGTACTAATGTTCCCGAAATATTAAAAAATTAAAGTGTGTTCGTTTTGTCCTAGGCGTGCCCGTTTTGCCCATAAGACGGTCCCGCTTTAGGCCACCTATCGGGCAAAACGAACGCTTAAACGATCACGATTAAACGAAACGATCGAAAATTTTTTTAAATTAAATAATTACTAGATAAATTTAGTTTCCGATAGCAATAAAAGTTTTTTATATTATCATATTTCTCAACAATTCTTTTTAATTTCTTAATAATTGTTTTTCCTTGAAGTGCTGCTTTGGACCTCCTTCCCCTACTACTTATCAAATGACTATTAATACGAACAATCTGCACCTGTATTATAATACGGAGATATAATATTTTTAAAAAGAGCTATAGATTAATATCGGAATTTATTTAGTTTTGAATCACCACACTTGACTTTAACTTAGGATAACTTTCATTTATACAACTTTGTTTTATTAACAATAATTTTTACATAATCAAAATTAATTTTAACCGTTTACTACATAATCTGTTATACACGCAGAATCTTAAATTTGATACAAAACCCTTATTGCAATAAAATGGAAGGCAGTTGTCAAATTAACCTGAAATTGATTTGTCCACTGCGAGGTTCTTTATTGATAAGAAAAATGAAAAACTAATAGCAGATGTAGTAAGCAATCATATAATGTTAAGGTAAAGGAAGCCATTTTATTTATAAATTCACTCTCAGTGTTTGCAATCGCCATTAGCGCGTACACAAAAAACCGAAAATTTGTGTCGGAAAAACACTTAAATACTTTAGCATTAACATTTTATACTAAAATTATCCTGATAGTTTTAATACAAAAGTTATAGGTTTTCGAATCTTAATATTATTTTGGTTATTAATTGTTACAGTACATCCGGGTTTTTGAAACGCAAATGTGTTCATCTTTTTTGGTTTCACCTTTTAGGAATTAATGAATTTTTATTAGTAATCCTAAAGTTTAACTCAAATAGACTGAAAATCCATCCTTTTTTTTAATTCTAAGAGGGGATTGTATAGATGTGCTTATAAGTGTTGAATTAGCATGTTCATCTTCACACGGAAAAATTCCAACAACTAAGCTTTTATCAATTTCCTGATAACCGAACTTTTCTTTATAAATGGGAAACCTTTTAAAATTGCTTTCCAAAGCAGCAATAACTTTATATTTCTCAGACCAACGTGTCTTGCACAAAATAGGACTTTTCAGCTCATATTTTCGTCTAAGAACAGATTCTTAGAAAAAGTTAACGATGTATAATCGTGATGGATATTGTATTATACGCATTTCGATTGTTTAGTTAAAATAATTAACCACCAAATTAACTTCGTAGCTTGCGCAATGAAAAAACAAAGTTTTCTTTTATATTTCTGCACTATTTGCATACATAGAAACTTGTTCCATTCTTCCTATCGGTTCATTTTATATTACGCTATACGAACAAGCTTTTTTCACATCATGAATAATTCGAGATTTGACATAGTACCGCAAAATATAATTATTTTGTTTTTAATACGCGATTGATGAGTTGTATTTAGAATTTTCCATAGTAGTTTCACTATTTAAGTTTTCATCGCCTGCTTCAATCTGTAATTGAATCGAGGATTCAGATAAACCTTCATGCTGCTCTTGGGTTTATAATGGGGAATCATGTGTATCATTGAAAACAATTAATTGTATTTTTGATAATCACCTTTTTGAATTGTTTTATATGCGACTAATTCATTGTTAAATTGACTTACATATTCTCTATAGCATTTCTATCTTCGGTTACCCCGATTTAGGCTACTTAATGGAGATATGATCCCTACAATGTTCATGCTTTGTTTTGTAATGACTAAAATGTCCAATTAAAAACTAATCTAAAAAGTCAGTTACTGTATTTGTTGAAAGTCGCTTGGAATATTTAAGCCAAGGTATATAATTTTGCAAGCAACTGTAATTCCGACAATTGGTAACTATTTAGTACATTCTTTACGTGAAAAATCGATAAACGATAATACGCGCTTCCCCGTTCCACCAATTTGCTAAGATCATTATCTTTGTTAAGATCATTAACTATGGACGCCACTTCACATCTTTGCATTGTGATGATGATAGCTCCACTTGACATGCTAAAGAGGCTTAAGTTAACCTTCCTCTTCATTTAAACTTTCAATGCCTCTTTTTTCTGGCCTTTCCCCATAAATGAATTGTTAATTTGAAAGAAATGGGTAAATATATGCATGCATAAAGAAGTAACTTCAAAAAGTTCCGATAAAAAGTTTACAGTAACAATTTTCAATGATCAAAAATATTCAAATTCAAAAATGATAAAATAACTTTCACTCCGTCGTAAAAAAACTATGACCATAGGTTTCACCTTGAAATATATTAATTTCTAAATTCAGTATCTGGAAATAGAGGTCTTTAAGCAGGTACGGTGTACGTAGGTACTGGGCATGAACAGCAAATTTCGTCAGATGTAAAACACATTTTCAGCGCGAGATCTAAATGCTATATCCGCTGGTTTTACTTTCAAATATTTTCAGTATCTGGAACAAGAGGAATTTCGCCAAGCGTAAAGACACATTTTCAGAGTAAGAGCTAAATGCTATATCCGTTGGTTTAACCTTGAAATATATTAATTTCTAAGTACAATATCTGGAATTAGAGGTCTTCAAGGATAATAGGACAAATTTCGCCAGGAAAGTTTCGTTAAGAAAAATGCTACATCCGTTTGTTTGACTTTGAAATATTTTAATTTATAAATTCAGTATCTCGAATTGCAGGCCTTCAAGGAAGGTACCTTCAGGTGTAAAAAGCATTTTCAGTGTAAGATCTAAGCGCTATGTATCCGTTAATTTTATTTTGAAACATTTTAATTTCTAAATTCAGCATCTCGAATTAAAGTAAGATCTAAACGCTGTGTATCCGTCAGCTTGACTTTGAAATATTTTAATTTATAAATTCAGTATCTCGAATTGCAGGCCTTCAAAGAAGGTACCTTCAGGTGTAAAAAGCATTTTCAGTGTAAGATCTAAGCGCTATGTATCCGTTAATTTTATTTTGAAATATTTTAATTTCTAAATTCAGCATCTCGAATTAAAGTAAGATCTAAATGCTGTGTATCCGTCAGCTTGACTTTGAAATATTTTAATTTATAAATTCAGTATCTCGAATTGCAGGCCTTCAAAGAAGGTACCTTCAGGTGTAAAAAGCATTTTCAGTGTAAGATCTAAGCGCTATGTATCCGTTAATTTTATTTTGAAATATTTTAATTTCTAAATTCAGCATCTCGAATTAAAGTAAGATCTAAATGCTGTGTATCCGTCAGCTTGACTTTGAAATATTTTAATTTATAAATTCAGTATCTCGAATTGCAGGCCTTCAAGGAAGGTACCTTCAGGTGTAAAAAGCATTTTCAGTGTAAGATCTAAGCACTATGTATCCGTTAATTTTATTTTGAAATATTTTAATTTCTAAATTCAGCATCTCGAATTCATATAAGATCTAAACGCTGTGTATCCGTCAGCTTGACTTTGAAATATTTTAATTTTTAAATTCAGTATCCGGAATTAAAACATATTCGATAAATTTGTTGACTTAAATTTTATTGTTATGAGAAATAAGTGAAGCATATTTTGCGTATTCTTAAGTTAGAACTTCGTATATCATATTATTTAATTTTTCCCGATAAAATCGACGCGATTAAAGTTATTAGCATAATTTAATGACGTACTATTTGACAGTTTGAATCAATTATTATTGCTGTGTTGATGCAATAAGTACTTTAATAAAAACGTTTAAACTATGCCCTGTTTTGAAATGTTATTAGAATTTTAAATAAGACGATTTAACTTCACAAATCGTGACCATGTCTTCTTGACCTCGATCTATTCCGTCGATTTTAACATAAACGGTTAGATGTTGATCGAAAACGATTTTGGTAACTTTGTTTCATGTTAATATTTTTTTTATCAATATTATATGTTATGGAAGTTTGATATGTCCACAATTATATTGAATGATATGTTTGATACTTTTAATTTAATAATAATTAGTGCTATATCAGTGATATAACCTTAAGTTATAAGATTTTTAAAGCATCGGAGAGCTGATCGAAGTATAGAGCCAATCTCTTATAGAGAAAATATAGAGAATTTCGGAAACTTCAAATAGACTGAGCAAAAAGAAAGGCATTAGCTTCTGACAGTTCTTTTATACTTTCATTATCCAGCTTGAATTAACAACCTGCAATGTCATGATGCAAGACAGGGATATAAACAGTAAACATATGGTATCTTGTTTAGATTTGGTAATAAAAGGTAATGTTGCGATGCTGTAGGCATAACTCCATCAAGTGCCAAATGTTTTTACAATTCAATATTATTTCCTCATAATTTAAGTCAGCAGGCATCGGCGGTAGAATTGAAACATCGAACCTCTATCAACTTTCAACACTATGTTTCTCATGACGTCATCGTCGCGTAACTACGATCTTAATTGAACGGGGTTTTTCCATGATGTTAGGTCACTGAACATATTGGTGTTTATTTTGGAGTATAATAATTTTATTTGAGTACCCGAATATCGCTTCATTTTACAACATCGATATGTATAATGCTAATATCACAGCGGCTAATCGCAACCGAAAAATTTTCGAAGCAAAAAAGTGGGAAATAGTTTTATGAAGATACGTTTATTTATCTATTTAACTAGTCGTGCCACGCGGTTTCGCCTTCGCAGAATTATTCTAACAATTTTTCACCCAGTGGTTGAAAATCGACCGTAATTCACTAAATTGTTAAGTTTGAACGTTCTTCATTTACATGAAACTCATCCAGTAAATCTGAAATTTTAAAATTCTTTGGCGACAATCTCTACTCTGTGCGATTGTTTGACCACAGACTATTATGTTTTTGACATTGATAGTATGAACGTAAACAATGAATCTTTTATTGTTGGACATAAAAAATGAAGCTTTTAATGTATTTTTAATAAATAATTTAATGTATTTCTTATATAAATTTTAGCTTTCTTCGCTCTTCCTCCGTATAAACTTTAACTATGCTAAATTTCATACTCTTCCGTGCATGCAATATGCTTAAAAAAGGGTACAATTTTTTTCTCTTCACGTGATAATATATAGATTATGCTGGTCTCCCCTCATTGAACCACCAACAATTCCATATTTACATTAAAAGTGAACTTTTTTCACATTAATCAATAAATCAACAATCTATAAATATTAATCAGTAAAATCTGTGACGTATTTCTGTTACTACAAGATTTTACGTGACAAAAATGATTTTCAAAATTTCGGTTAGTTCATCGTGTACACCTCTTGGTATATACTGGAACTGCAGGAGTGTTCTACAGTGAGCCATTACGTACACATTGCACCATGTACTAAGAATCTTCAATTTGTTAACATAAAATAAGACACGAAGTTTCCATGATATGACCTTTCTTTAAATATTTAGTTTTTAAATAATAGATAATCATTTAATGTAAAAAGAACAACTGGATCGGACGTTAAACAATTGATCAGAACATTTCAAATCTAGTCCAGTTCTACGTGAGCAAACTTTAAACAAACAATGAAGGCCACGTAGGTAAAGTCGTAAAATATATGCCTGTGATGTGCGGTGGTGCGCGAGTACATTGGCTGACGCTACCTGAGTCATTAACGCCTACACTTAGACACGCCTTATTGTACAATAAGACTAGGTGCGCATGAATGCTAAAATGATCGGCCGCGTAGAACCGTTTTTCACACAGCCTTTTAACATATGCGCGTATTAAACGATTTATAAATAGGTGGCAGTTCAAAAGCTGGTGTTCATTTCCTACTTTTAAAATTGCGCCAAGAGAAACGCCGAAATAATTATTGAGTACATCCAATCTTAAGCGCAAGATTAGATCATTGCTCTAGGTCTTGTTGAGACTTGAGTTCCGAACCTGAAATTTTTTTTAAACTGAACCAGAGAGTCAATCAACAACTTTGATACGTTACGCGCACTGATTATACTTTATGTAACACGTCAATATGTCTTTCATGACAGTTTATCAAATACCGAATGGTTTTTAATTACTTTGTAGTATATATGTATAAAATATAATATCAGTTTTATGTGTTCCATTTTATTTTTATGCAAACGCTACATAATAACATGATTATTCAGTGATACTTTATGTTTATTGTGTTTATGTATGTTTATTGTGTTATGTCGTATTCTATTGTCGATTCTTGTGGCATAAATATATTCACAAATGACGTTTAGCTATTGTCAGTATTCGAATTGTTTGATGTGGTACTGTTTAGTGACTGCGGTGAGGTGGAAATTGGGGACTATTTGCTTAGATTTACGTGATATCGAGGTAGAGTCTGGTATACCTAACTAAACCCAGCTGATATGGGCGACACTGGCACTGTCTATTGTGGTTAGTCCTCAATATCATTAATTACTCATAGGAATATAAACTTTTTAAAATTTTTTTGAATCTGTAATTGTTCAAAATATCTACCTTTATCTGATACCTTTATCAGTGAGAGCATAAAATGTGTGTCTTTATTCACTACTTTTGTTTCAGTACGCTTATAAAAGTTTTTTGTACGACTTTGTATAGTTTCGATTTTATTTGTGAGCACTGATGGTTGTATGCAATTATATGGACTAGATGTGTTTACTGAATGTATAGTTGATGACTCGCTGCATTTGATGACGTAATTATATTTCATTTACAGAGGTAAACGGGTAACTGATCAAAATACACGTACTTCTTACGTTTTTACGGCTTGTCAGACCTTACGTCTTATTTCAAATTATTTTTTAAAACTAATTCTTAACTTTAACAACCGCTTTTAGGCGCTGCATTTGAATATTTATTTAGCGTTATTACTATTAGAGAAATAGTAAAAGATAAGTGGAAAAATTATAGAGATATCTTCAACCATTCATTTGCAAGAAAAGAAAACAAAATTGGTTTAAAATAACAGATTTTTTTACGAACGAATTGATTTCCCAAATTTTCTTTGAGCTATAAACAAACACTCGTAAAAAAACAAAGAGTGTAGATAATTATGCTATAGTTAAAAGCAACATTGTTTGTTTTTCAATGGTTGATATAGGGGTTCATGATAGTTGCAATGAGTCAAAAATATTTAAAAATATTAATTTTTGAAGAGGACTTTTACAAAACAATTCAAATATTCCTCAAAGAAGATATTTACAAGTGACATCCATGAAACAACAATACGTCGGATACCTATATATTTGTTGGCAACAAAATCTTTCCTTTACCAGGAAGGTCTCACGCCAAAACAAATTGACTCTGAAACGAATTTTTAATATCTGAGCACGCAAAATGATAAAATGACTCAAATGAAATACTTTTAGTATTCTTGAAAATAAATGGAGAATATTATATCGAGGTCCTGACACAAATCGGAAATTTTGCAATAGGGTCAGCCTGTGACATACTTCTTCATTTTATTGGGCATCATGTACTGAACTTTTGTAACACTGACTTTTGTAACGTATATCGCTCCATCAAATTAGCGTCGTTCGCAAATGAGCCAAGATCTTCGTTAATATTTTGCTTAGTATTTTATAACGCTGCAAGGATATTTTCCTTCATGACATGACTGTATATAGTTAGTATTTTTCGTACTCGTTTAAGAACTTTACATTATAAAAAAATTTAATGGTTATCTTATGATTGAAAGCTTTCTCACGTTTAACACAAACATTAACTAATATAATTTAAATAACTAATATAATTGATTTATCAAAAATATTTCTACAAATAGTAGTTGCTATGCAAAATAAAAAAAATGGACAATACCTGTCTATTTGTATTTTTTTTCTTGCCTTCACAACTTTACTGCCATAAACTTTACAAATTTACTGCCATAATCTCACCATTACTTGACAGTAGCCATACAATTTTAATTTTTTATCACATAGAACAGATCGAAACCCACCAAAAAAATTAAAATTTTCAGTATAAACGTCTTTCATTTTCAATATGCAATGCAACGCGTCGTTTATTAGAAGTTATTCGACCGACTAATTAACAACACATGCGCGGCTTCATCTACAAAATCATAGGTAATTTAACCCCATTGCCCAACGATTGGGTTGGAAACGTGTATCTCTCTGCAAAGTTAATCGGCCAATAATTTAATGGTTTATGCGCGCCCAGCTTAATATAAACGTACCCAGCCACCCTCCCCCTTCTCTAGCCTCCTCTAACAAATCACGAGCATAAAACGTCGAACACAAATCACATCGAGCACAAATTGTCCGTGTCAGCAGCCTCTACACGTGTACAGCGTTTTGAAATTTTGCAGAATAAAAGGTATATCAATGTGAGTTCTTCTGTAGTTTCTTATATTTGTGTTTGTTTTTTGTATCCTGTAATTAAACACTCTTATGATTTGTACTAGTAGTACTTAGATACATTTTTGCGCATTAAATGAACTTAAACGAAAATTTGTCAAAGCTGTCCGTGTCCAATAACAGGTAACAGAGTTACGCATCATGATCTGTATGCATATCTATAAAAATTAATGCGGTTTGTGATTACAATATGCTGTGCTCGTCATATTTAATTCAGATATTTATTTGTACCTGTATCATGTAACTAACCAATATAATGTAACGCCTTTAACAGACAATATAATTCACCGTGAATATTAATTTTCCTAACAAGTTGGAAACGTTTTTTTTTGGCGAAATCCTTTTAATATATTTCATTATAAATAAATTAGATCATTCTTTAACATATTTAAAATATTTATTTAAAATTATATAATTTAAATGTTTATTTAAAAAACATTATAAATAAATTAGATCATTCTTTAACATATTAAAAAGTTGATTATTTTTTTATGTATTGATATTGACAGACAGACTTATTCCAAAAAGAAAAAGATAATTTTAACGGAGGTTTGTAAATGTTTGTGTCTCGTATCCATTTCGTACTCGAGTATTATAACCTCCTGCCGGATGTCCATCGCGTATACTGTGCTATTGTTCTCGTTATGCTAAAAGTCGTATTGGCGCCACCGGTCACTTCACTAACCGATAAGTTTTTGGACAGTTAAATGTGTATATCACAAGCAGAAGTTCGCTTGTTAATGTGAAAATCGTTATTTACATTTACTCGAGTATTATAACCTCCTCCCAGATGTCCATCGTGCACACTATATATTCTCGTCACGCTGAAACTCGCTATTGGTCCTACTGGTCACTTCACTAACAGATAAGTTTATGGACAGCAAAATGTCGTTATCACAAGCAGAAGTTCGCTTGTTAATGTGAAAATCGTTATTTACATTTACTCGAGTATTATAACCTCCTCCCAGATGTCCATCGCGCATACTATATGTTTTCGTCACGCTGAAAGTCGCTATTGGCCCTACCGGTAGCTTCACTAACCGATAAGTTTTTGACAACAAAATGTTGCTGTCGAAGCCGAAGTTCGCTGTTAATATGAAAATCGTTATTTATATTTGATTGTCGCGTCGAAAAAAATAAGAAGTAGGTACCTACACCGGCAATTACTACTATATATTTTTCAAAAAACAATAAATGACGCCATTTACGATTTCGAAATCGAGAATATTAATGTATGTTTTCACATAGTGACTCACAGGTTACATTCCAAAAGCCGGTCACCCTATAGACTCTGCAGTAACCCCGATTGACGGTACATCTTCAATTATGGAGTATAATTAATACAATACGTAATAAAGAAATATTTTTATTATTGCACGCGCTACGAAGCTTATGTAGACATCGGTCATGAGGTTTCGCACATTTGAATAGCAATCAATTTTAAATGCTTCTATAACTTTATATGTTTTTATTGTAACTGAGATTTTTTTGTAGTTTTTTTACCAGTATTACTTATAACAATTTTAATTTCACTATGCAACATATTATAGAAAGTTAAGAGCATTAAGTATTGATTAATGAGGATTTTATTTACCTATTTAACAGAGTCTCGCAATCACAAGATTTTGAATTTTATATTAATTTCTTCATTTTATTAGGTCGATTAATTAATTTTGCGAAGCAAATTCCGAAAAAATTTATCTCAATGTACTTATTAGTGGTGAGCGTGTACCTAAGTTTTGATTTCGAAAGAATTTGTGCAGCTTTTTGAAAACGATACTGTCCTCACTCGTCAGTCTAATTTCACACAAAGCACCTTCACCATCTAATGCTCCTCTCTCACGTCTAGCTTTACTATAATTGTTCTTCTCTTTTTTCTCTCTCTTTTCTTTAGTCAAAATGTTAAAATATGCTTGTTTCTGTACTTACTAGAAAAAAATTAGAGCTGTGCCATTTAATGAACGTTTAGTGTTATGAGGAAACATGGCTTTGGTTCATCCCTCAACTCCAAATTGTGTGCAGCGTTTTGAAATCGATAGTGTCTTTGCTTGTGCTAAAGCACAGTCTGAATTTACACACAGTTCCTCCACCATGTAGTGCACCTTTCTACCATTGGTTTTACTGTAATTTCAGAATAAGTACTTTAGGTTCAAAAATAAATATTTTATGTTTTTAGTTAAAATGTTAAAATACGCTTGGTGCTGTACTTACTACAAAAAATGTAGAAATTTAACTATTTATCATAGCAGTGTCACGATCTAATGTTTACGATATAATATAATGGGGTAGTGCTGAGGCACACATTTTCCTTTGTAGTCTTTCCAGTAACCGACATCTCTACGTAAACTAATTTAATAAAACCTAGATGATATGCCCGGAACTCGGAAGTATATTTAGTGCCTCAGTTTTTATTCCAATCTACGTGCATCGGTGTTTATTTTTCAATCAAAGAATATTTTTTGATGCTCTGACGACTTTGATATCATTACTTCGAATTTTATATCTAGATTCCCTGCTTCATCTTTTACATTATACATTTTCTTTACAAGTTGGTCCGTCTTTGTTCCTTTTATAAAAAAACCTTCCATTTTTCCCATTACATAGCGTCTAATGCTTCTTCATAAACGAATTTTACTCAATTTTTGCACGGATTCGACTCAAACATATTTAATTCAATTTACCTTACTTAGGGGGTACAATGTTTTCTTTAATCAGCAGATTATATTTCTTCAGAGTTTCATCATTGAGTGTGTTAACAATGATAACACTCGTGTTGATTGAGAGTAGAATTGGTTTTACAAGAGTTCTTTAGGCACTTCATTCATGCATAAATAAATATTTAAATACCTATACATAATATTTCTCTTAAACTATTTACAAATGTTAATATCATTTTTCATCACGTAAAAATATTCCTCGGTACATCTTTCACAGATGTAAAAATAGGGTGAATTTCACAAAAACTACGATATTTTCAGTCATCGCTCTAGTTTCCCTGAAATTTTTAGGTAAACTTCTTGCAACGCTGTTTTATTATTTTAATTTCAACAGTTTCAGAGTTCAGAGGGTTTAAAGGATTAAAGTTAGAGTTCAGAGGGTTTAAAGAATTTGTTTTATGGATATTCTAAACAACGTGTCTAAAATTATCTTCAAAAAAAACAGAGAAAAATCGTTTTTGAGTCCTTATGATTCGCTTTTTCCATTCGATAACCCACACGACAATAGAAATTTAAAAAAATCAAAATTTAAATTTACTCGTATATATTATGCCTAAAATATTCGAATGTTTTTGTGTGCTTAAAACATTCGAAAATATTTAGGTATAAGAAATAGGAGTCAAGTTGAGTTGTGTTATTCTATATATATATATATATATATATATATATATATATATATATATATATATATATATATATATATTGTGTTATTTCAATATAAATATTTTGAAGTAGTAAGTTTTAAGATTTATGACGGTTAATATTATATATATATATATATATATATATATGTATATATATATGAGGGTTACATAGATTTTAAGCAAAACGACTGTGACTGACAGATGGATGGACGCGTGAGTGACCTGGGATCGGTTTTTTAGGATTTTGTACGTCAAAAGGAAAAGAGAATGGAACCCAATCATAACGAAATCACTGACGTATCAGTCCGTCTGTTTTTTCTGAGAAACGGTTTGACGCAGAAACATGAAATTTGGCTGAATGATTTAAGCATACTATATCACATATATATCCGAAAAGTCTGCACTCCAAAATATATAATGTTATAAAACTATTATAAGTTAAGAGCAACTTATTATTTTAAAATTATTTGTTTCAGAATTTTATGTAAGGCATTTTTGGAGATATTGCTGAAAATACCTCAAAAATATGCCCCCTCCCCCCTCCCTCTATTCGGAAACAGTTACAGCCAAAATTGTAAAATCGTAGCCAGATAATATAAAAAGGATATTAATATAAGATAAATAGCTCATTAAAATTATTATATATCCTTAGATGCTCAAACATATATAGCTATGTAGGAAATGCTCGTGTGCGAGTTCTATTAACAGATTTATTCCTCCTTGGGTTCGGAATCCAAAAAATATATTTATCGTGTGTAATTTCATTTTCCCTGAATTTTCCTTCAATTGCCTTTCATTGCTTCTCCATGCAGTAACTGTTTGTTTTTATTTCATTTCCGACCAATCGCGATCAGCGCCGACCAACCGCCATCAACTAATTACATTGAAATTTATTTCTTTATACAATTTTCCGTATTACCTTTCATTTAAGGCCTCACTCCGGAGTCCGTATGCCGATCCAATTATCGGGAACAAATTGTTAAAATCTGATCCACTTACCACAAAAGTTCGAAACTGATTGTTTAAAACTATTTTTAAAATAAATAAATAAAAAAATGTTACCTAAAATTTTCTGAAGGCTAATCACGTTACAACAAATATTCCTTAGAGAGGAGAGTTTAGTGAAAATTCCAAGGAACACTTTGAACCTTTGATTAAATAATTTAAAACTGTCAATAATGAATATGTTTTACTCCCTGATATTCAAAAACAATAACGTGAAAAGTCTGAAAAGAAAATATTAAGTATAAATTAACCTCACGACTGAAGTAATATTATTGGCTGCCTTTTAAATTTTGAGCGAAAGTGGCCGCCATGGCCACAACTGATCTCATGCGACGACCCACAATACCGTATATTCAATAGGTATCACGGGACTTGTGCGGCCGCTGGTCAGTGCGGCTGTCTGCGGTACCATACATGTCGGCACAGTTACGACACCCATCTTTATAGATCCGAATAGAACAAGACAACCAGTTTGTTTTAACGATTTAAATTAAAATTACAACAGCAATGTTGAAGATAACGAATTATTTAATTTACTTGAATTATTCACATTATAACACTTAGAAAAATATTTTGAGCACTTTTTAGTATTTCAATTATGAACTTATTACTTTGTTAATACACATAATACGTTATGTACTGCGGTTACGAAACGCACATTGGACGAGATATTGATAGTGTCTAACCGCTTGTTTTTGTTTATTATTTTTATTTTTATTTTGCCTATATCCCTCGAATACATGTTTGTGCTAAATGACATTAAACCTTTGTTGAATTTGAATTATTTGTATCGTTTCTAACTGTATTGCATTTTGTTACATAAAGTCGTAACCTTAATTAAAAATCAACAAATAAAAAACTACTTTAGTGTCCGCTATCTCGCTGTTGCGCCATACCCTGATGCGTATTATAAACGTATAAGTAAATTGTTACCTTTAACAAACGTTATCTAACATTGCATCATAATTTTATGACACATGTGTTACTACACTGGACTTATTAGACTACACTTAGATTACAATTAGACTTGAAATTACATTCATTAGACTTTGTGTTAAACTTGAATTACAGTTAGACTACAGAAATCATACTCACAAATATTAATAAAGCTCTGTGCAATTGACGCTGCGCTATATAGAAACAAAAGACAATAATATTACTGTATTGAATAACACATGTAAAATTTAAGAAATAAGCAGAGTTTAAGAAACATGTTAAGATGTAATCTTTAAAATTACAAACGTGACACACATAAAATAATAAAGAGAACTATAAATGCATGGCTACCGTATTTTTTCAATTAAGTTTACCTAATTAAATACATATAAAGTCAGTTTCCTATAAATCTTTTCCTTTTTAGTGTTCCGTATATAAATAAACATTATAAAGTCGACCCACTATCCGTACTCCCCTTTGTCTGTCACCGCCTTTGTCTCACAATTTCTCTAGTTATAAATCTATGCATATGAAATTGCAACAAAAAAAACTTTAGTTTGAAGATCTAAATTATTATGTGGCAAATTATATTTTATTTTTACGTACCTGATATTTAAAAAGTAAAAATTTTGTTAAAAAATGTCTTCTAAAATAAGACTGAGGTTTTTTGACATGAAATGTCTTTCATTTCGGTCAGAAGGGAGTCACTTGGAAAAACATATGAAATTAAATATGTTATGGCAAGATCGCATATAACTTTGCAAGTATAGCAACTATGGGCATTATTTTAGTACCATAATTTAGAGGATAAAAATAATTACTCGGTAGTGCATATGTCGCTGGCGTAAATGGGGCGGCAGTCGCATGCAGCACGACTCATTCGGAACTAAATTTACCATCGTGCGCTGTGTTCAATTAGTTCTCCAGTAATTAATCGAACAATGTACTCAGCAGTACATTGGTCGATTTGAGCGGGAGTGGTTGTGTTTGATAGAGCTACGTTGTTATAGGGGTAGTATATGAAACTTATACTTGTGACCATTAGAAGTTGTAGAATTTAAGAAAAGTGTTGTTTTTTACAAACAAATTGACGACTGCTCTACTACGGTGCCAACATGTGACGTACAAAACTGACGTGCAAGAACTCGGGTAACAAGAGAGAGATTTAGACCCTCGAAGACCCGCTTTGACTCCAGAGGAACGTGTTTATCTTCACATGGATCGCGTTAGACTTACTATATAACACACTCACCAATACGCTCAAGAAGTTTCACGTACTTTAGTGCGGCTTGCTTCATTGAAACAGCCTACGCGTATTTTTTTCATTTTTCGATTTTTTATCTCAAAATAAAAAATGGAACCCTAATAAGTCTCGTCACGTGTCTGTCTACCTGTCACAGTCATTTCTTTCAAAAACTACTTGACGTAGTAATTCAAAATTTGGTATAGTAATGAATCACGTAAACCTGCACATATTTTAATATGTAAATTAAGAATTCAAAGAATCGTTTTTTAAAACTCAAACACTTTTTTTAATCCATTTATTTATAGCATGGGGTTTGAAAGGGCTAATAAAAATATTTTTTGTCCAAACGAAAATGTTTTTCTAACCACGTTCGCGACAAATTAAGTTCCAAAGTGATGTTTGGCGCGTCAATCAATTTATTAACCACTGGTTAAAAAAATATAGAATATTTCTTTAACCCGTGGTTAAGACCATAGCATTTGATCACAACTCTAAAAAACTATTACGGTTAGTTTGCATCAACAATTGCAGGAGATATAGACAATTAGGGAAGCCTATTTTTTGCGTGCTCCAAAACACATTTTGGCTGGTTTACTGTAATTTATGGCTACTCTATTACTTTTTAAATAATGCAATAACCATAAATTTTAGTATTGAATTTTATAGTTCTTGAAGAGTGATAAAATTCATTGTTTACATCATTTATTTTGTTATAAATTGTATTATGCATAATTTACTGAAAGGCTCACAAAAGAGTTACAGTCACGTAAATGTATAATAAAAATAACACAGTATAAAACTAGACTCTAACTCTAATTATGTGTGAACAAAATGGTCAGAGCATTTGTGTATATATTTTCAAGGGTTACTTGGGTTATTAAATACATAAAAAAAGGTATTGTTAAAGTTACCCAGTTATCTATTATTAAAGTTAGTATTAACTTAGAATTATATTATTTTCTTCACACAGAACAAAACATTAATTCTATCGTAGCTGGTTATAATTTATAAATAATACATTTTGTATGTCCTTTTTAAATATTAATAATTTCGATTCAAAAATGTCCAAGGAGGAACGTTGAGAAACAACATGGTTATGCAATGGGCGCATTCGAATTATGGGGTTATATTAAGGGGTATTATTGTTATAAACTTTTAGTACGAATAATATCTGTAATGGCATACGGGATCTGAGTCGAGTGTTGAAGCTGAGTAGAGAGAGGAGATAGGGACAATCAACATGTGAATGTTTGATTTTTCACAAATATAACAGATAAGCGCTTTTTCTCCATGCAGCTAGTGATGAAAAATTAAATCTCTGTGGTTGGATTTCATGGGATCCATACTCTCGTCAAAGATGAAGTCTGTAGCAAAGAGTATTCAAGAACATCTTTTGTAATTTCTCAATTCCATGACTGCGATTTGTGGATACCAAATAACTGACCCGTCCATATTCGAGGATACTTCTGATTAGTGAATAATATGAATATGTAAAAGTGTGATGGTTTTTAAATTCTTTAGTGGAACGAGAGGTGAATTCTAGAAGTTGGGTACATTTATAAACAATGTGATCGTAATGATATTATGCATTTATTAGTTCTTAAACTGTGCCAATTTTGTTACATCATACTCTAAAAATGGCTCGACATGAAGTACCACCACTTGAAGATTTTGGAATAAACAATTTGTTAAATACAAGTATAACTAGCATTACGAGGGCTCCGTGTACATTTAGATGCATATTAACATTTAATCGTACATAGTATTTCTATTAAGCTATTGACCAATATTAATATTATTTCTGACCATGTAAATATTAATATTATGCCTCATATATATTGCCTAGCGTATCTTTTAGAGATATAATAAATATATGTTTCAAAACATAATTTTTTTTATAGTTGATTAAGTCGTTTGTATGGAGTTTCAAGGAACTTTTAATAGACCCAACTACGTGATGACGCTGAAACTAGCAGACCAAAGGACATGGCCAATTTCTGCCTAGTTGTACCTAGTAATGTGCGCGAATGTAAAATAGACATGAAAAAACTAAAAATAAATTAATGAATTATGGTGAATTTTTTACATCCCTAGGAGTCGGCAGTTATTATTTACGTGAAATACAAAATGAATTGTTTTGACGTTTATTTTTCATCACCATTTTCACATTCCATTCTGTCTATGGAAAGTGAGCCGATTAATTTAAATGATGTAACTTTATAAAGTTAAAAAAAATTATTATAATATGAATATTATCTAAACAAAAAAAAACAAAAATAGTATTCTTAAAAAATCATAACGCATTGGATAGATTTATTTTATAGTTCATAATACTGATAAATAACAGGAAAGGTCTGTTTACTTACATCTTTGCTTTCTCGTCGTAACGTTTTTGCTCGTTGGGTACTGTGCGATTTTTATTCGCACTTTCATTTCTTTTGCCTAATATTTTGGATATTGTGTGACACATCATTATTAGTTACGTCGACTGTAATATAGCCATGCAACAACTGCGAAGGCGTGTTGTGTCTTTGTTGTCCACTCCTTTACGAACAAGACTGTGGTGGTTGCATTAAATTCAGATAAGGACAATATAAAGTATTTATACATATACTCCATTTACATTATTAGTTTATTACTTCCGCAGAGAAGACATAACCTAATTTTACCCAATGTGCATTTGTAACTCTAAATACGTGTAACAAAACTGCAGACAGATGACAGCGCCATTTCAGTCACTTGGTTGTGCTTGCATTTATTGGTGTTAATTTTGTGTTTTTTATTGTTTTCTATTATTGCTATTACGTCTTGATATTGCAGGATTGTTTATATATAAATATATATATATATATATATATATATATATATATATATATATATATATATATTATTTTTGACGGCACTCCGAACTGCTTAAACTTATTTCTTATTTATTGATTTATTTACCAGAATTACGAAACAAAATATATATTTTATAACTGCAACTTGGGAAGACTAATATACATTTAAAGAACTAATTTCATGATACAATAAAGTAAAACTAATAAAATATTGACACTAACATTACAGTCTAATAAACTCTACGTCCATGATGTTTTATATAAAAAATGGAAATAGTACATCTCTAATAGATAAATTTAGAGCGCCGGTTATTTAAATACTGTAAAAAAATGTTGTCCACAAAATTTGGCAGGTGCCTTACAATTTGATAAAGATCTCACAAGTCTTATACGCATAAAGCTAGGTGCTTGTAATTTTTCAGACATATATCTAGGTATCTTGGTATGTGATAATATAATTATAATAGTAAAATTCAAGAGAGTCAAAAAAAAATCACGCCGACTATTTAAATAACAAAAAAAAATGTTTCTTCCACCCAATACATAACAGACGTCTTACGATTTGATTAAAAATCTTACAGTCGTATATGCATAAAGCTAGGTGCTTGTAATTTTTCAGACATATATCTAGGTTTCTTGGTATGTGATAATATAATTATAATAGTAAAATTCAAGAGAGTCAAAAAAAAATCGCGCCGACTATTTAAATAACGAAAAAAAATGTTTCTTCCACTCAATACATAACAGACGTCTTACGATTTGATTAAAAATCTTACAGTCTTATACGCATGAAGCTAGGTGCTTATTATTTTTCAGACATATACCTTATTATATAATAAAATATTTGTAATAATCAATTAACTTTAATTACCTTTATTAACTTTAATTAACGTAAATTTTTTATTAACTTTAATTAACGTAAATTTATTAACTTTAATTAACATAAATTACCTCTTTAAAATTGAATGATTTGAACAGTCCTTTTTTAAAGTTTCTTTTCGAACCTTTACCTTGCACTCGATCGCGAGTAAGATTAATTTATTGTTCTCCTTAGAGACTTTGCCATAAAAATTATTTGTTTTCTTAGAAAAGCATAGTCCAGCGTTATTTCCCAAAATCCAAGGTTACCTCCACTACGAGAAAGAACTGTGACCATAATAAAATCGACTGCGTTTTGAAGGCTTACAGGTACTTTTTATATTTATATCGTAATTCAGGAATACTTAAGCTCTTTCACTTAAATGTTTCATTGGAACGTTAAAATTATATTATTTCCAAATAATTCATAAACTAATCGACAACTCCAGAAGGTTGACAGGATTTTGCCGCACTCGTAATTTATGACTATAAACCTTTCAAAAATTTGTTATGATAACCAAATGTTTTTTAATGTGGTTTCGAGTTTTCAAATTTTCTCCATTACTACAAACCAAAAAATCATTCTGCTCATATTTTGTAAAAAGTCCTCAACGAATATAAGTTATAAAAAACTGTCATAACCTTTATATTTATTAAGATAAAAACAAAAATCAAGACTGTAATAACCTAATTATAGTCTTGTTCTTAAATTAATATTCTTGGTCTTTGTTCTGCTTTAACAGCAGAGCTATTGTTTTGTACTTGTTTAAAAAGACTTATACTATCGTATTACGTAATGATTTATATGGTTTATAAGCACTTAATTGTTTTTTTCTGAATTACCACTATGTTTACGTCTTATTCGTTTACGTCTTATTAAAAGTCACGATGACATAGTCTCATTATTAATTCTACTTTAATCTTTCGGCGGGCATGGGGTATCGCTGATATCTAGAATGTTGATAGAAGAATATATCGATTCTTAAATATAAGAGCATCGGAAGTGACAAAAGGCTAATTTTAAAAAAGACGTTTGTTTTTAATTACTTTGAATTTTAAACGTCTTAGAACGTGAATTATTAAAGAAATATTATCTTTTATAAGTTTCTGTTTACTGTAAAAATACAGCTAAACTAATAGTCGTAATACTATAGATGATATCAACGGTATGGTATTTACAACATGACTGACAATCATTTGAAAAATAACGAATACATATGTTTAAAAAACGTTAAAAATATATCTTAAAAATCGAAAAGTTATACGAGCATGTAAATTGATAAGGGAAATGTAAGGATGATATAAATAAATAAAACAATTTAGTAATTATTAATATCTTGTATTTTAAAAAGACTCCATTAAACATTCTCTTAATTTTCAGAGTAATAGCAGCAGATTTCAGAATTCTTTCTTTTGATGTCAATAAAATTTATAAAAGCAATTAAAAAATTAAGAGTATCCATTTTGAACTACTGTATCCATTTTGAACTATATAATCATAAGATTAACAAGTAATAAAAATAAAGAAATAATATTTTATAACTAAACACAAAATAATGGATTAAATAATAATAACAACTTTCATAGATTAGAATTAAAGTAAATAAAAATAGTATACACAGTAAAATAACCTCTTATAACATTAATAAAATGCTTTAAAGTTTATTGAGATTTAATTTCACTTTTTTTATAAATTCTTGTCTTCATTGTCTCTCTTAAGGCAAAGTATCATTTATCGCACATTTTACGCTAAGTACAGATATTCCTCATAAACTATTTCTGGGATTACGTTTTCCAGACGAAGCCTTCAGAAATCATCACTGTGACACAAGTGGTATTGTAAAAACAGTAACAATATTCTTTCACGATCCCAAGATGTAGTGATGTAGCGCGTTATAGACTGTTGGCATGATTTTATTTCTTTGCCTTGATTTGGCGTAACGTAATTTATATTCAAATTTCGTTCACTAAAAAGGATTCAGAATTATGCCTTCAAGTAAACTCGTGAAAAAATTTAGTCCTTCAAATCCAAATAGGATAAGAATATAAAATTATATTTTGCTACATTCTTTCTATTATTGCCAATTATCTTTGGTATGAACGAGCTGAGAAACACGTCAAAATAGGCGTGTTGTAACTGGCAACTTTGATTGGATAACTTTTTTCTAGTCTTATCAGCAAAAGTCAGTCAAAACATATGAATTTTAACGTATTTTATCTAAAGAATGTTTAACAATTTTATAACCTTACCGTGCGTTCATTCATCTTTCAATAAACGCATGGTGCGCTCTAAAATTATTTTTTACCACATTTCCACTCCATACCGTAGCTTTATATTTTACTTAATGTAGCTGGAATATCACGCACAGTATATGAGAGAAAAAGCTATCGATATCAAAAGTCTTTGGCGTATTTACTAGTTTGTGGTATTTAAAAAAAAAATTGAACAAATATTTATTTCAAAACATATGAACGTTAATTTATTTTATCTAGGGAATACTTACATTAAAACAACTCGCCGTGCATTCATTCAAATTTTGTTTCAATAAACGCACGATGCGCTCTAATATTATTTTTTACCACATTTTCACTCCATACAGTAGCTTTATATTTTATTGAATGTAGCTGGAATATTGCGCATATTACATAAGAGAAAAACCTATCGATATCAAAAGTCTTTTGGCGTATTTACTGATTTGTTATTTTAAAATAAAAATTGTGTTATTGCTGATTTCAATGTGTTACAATAGTCCCATTAAAATGGCATAAAGATAGGGGAACTAGAATAATCGAATTACACAAGATTTTTTTTCAAAATCTATGGCGTAGTTATCCGCTATTCCGCTGCATCGTTACCACTTTTCCATTCCGTACCGTAACTTTAGCTGCCTGGGCGTATAATGTATTTTGCTACTGCGCATTATGGTTGTTTCCAGAAAAAAAATCAGAAAAACATGTTTTCTGAATACTATGTAATTTGAATAGTGGTAAGTTAAATACGTTCATTTATTACTAATCAAAACATGTCCCAATTTCAGTTTCAAAACATGAAAATGAAATTGGGAGATGTTTTGATTAGTTATAAAATATGGGCCGACTGCAAAATTTCAATTCAAAAATATGTTGAAAATATATTTTAGGCACGCAACATTTTTATAGTGTTTAGTAAACATATTTAAATTTAATTTCAAAGAGTAAACGGAAATGATAGTATTGAATATATTTGGCGTTAATTTTGTAGAAATTCATTGTTCACAATTAAATGAAACTACGTGATGTAGTATTATTTCTACTTTCTTTAAGTTCTTTACCACGACCTAGGTTTCGTTGTATTACAACATCTTCAGGTGGGCTATTAGCAAAGATATTAGCAAAAGATCTTTGCTAATATCCCACCTGAAGATGTTGTAATACAACGAAACCTAGGTCGTGGTAAAGAAATTAAAGAAAGTAGGCATAATACTACATCACGTAGTTTCATTTAATTGGGAAATGATAGTATTAACCAATTGATAAACGCAAAAGAAAATTTTACGTGGATACAAGTGAAAGCGTGACGGGTTACCCAAGTGTGAGAGTATCAATTGAGAGCCGCCTTCGCGTTCTATGTCTTGGCTAAAAGAGATCGCGTGACCCATGCCGAAGCTGTGGACGAAAACTTTATTATTTTTCAGTTACAATAAATCTCTTTTAATTTTTTCGCCGTTATTACATTTTTTTTAAATCGTGGTGTACTTCAAGTAATTTGAGTTGTGCGTGCCAAAATTAGTTTTTTTTTGAGTTGTGCGTGCATGTAAAGTTCTGTAAAATTCAAAAATTTTCTGAAACATTTAACAAAATCACAAAATTTTTTTTTGAGTTGTGCGTGCATGTATAGTTCTATAAAATTCAAAAAATTTCTGAAACATTTAACAAAATCACAAAATTTCGTTTGAAAACTTAATTTAAAAAAAATGTACAAAACACGTCACGTCAGATTTTAAATCATTTAATTTAATCAATACATTATTCCACTATTGCTGATGCCAGTCACGATGACGATGTGCATAAGCAAGTCATTGTAGCTAATGTCTGGCCGTTAGCAAGGGAACCGCACCGGCTGTCGTGAGTGCATGGCAATTTTCTGTAAACAAAACATAATTGTGAAGCTCGGTACCGAACGAGGGGTCTCTGTATGCGGTTTATAAACTGCCTCTGGATGTCTTTAACCAAAATATAAGGGGCTTGATAAATTACCTGTACGATTTTACTGTCATCTCTGGAGGTTGTTACATGTTTCCAACCTTATCCCGATGTCAAATGTATTCACTTTTTCCATGGAAGCAAGCATTAACTCTATTAAGAAAAGTCTAGCTTATACCAAAGACTCCAGCAACACGTCATTGCTGCGACTTTCCTCCAAAAGAGTACGATTTCGTGCTCGATGACATATCGTTGAGGATTCTAATAAAATTAGTTTTGCCTAAATAAAAATCACAAGAATCGTTTATAATTTCCGAAATATTCGTAGAAATGTTATTTAAACAATTCTTCAAACAAAAAATCTTGAACATTTTTTCTGTTTTTTTGCCATAAAAAGTTATTTTCAGGAGATGAATTTTCTACATTTAAAAACGATTCGTAGTGTTTTTCAATTATTAACAACATAAATCGTTTGATTTCTCATAGCTCATAACTTTTTGAAAGAACTCGATAAAAAGAATTTTAAAAAAGCATTTTTTGAAACAAAATACTAATTTTAAAATATTTTTCTTGAAACTATTAAACAAAGAAAGTGCGACTTATAAAACTCGTTAAAATACATAAAAAAATGAACCTTTGTCGATCACTGGTAGTATTGTGAAGACGAAGAAGTAAAATAAAAAACTTTAAAGCATGTTCGGAAAATTATTTTACATTATATGGATTTCAAAATGAAAATATTTTTTTTCTTTGATAGCTTATAACTACTAGAAAAAGGTGACAGGATTAATAAAAAAAAAATTTAAGAAGAAAATATCATTTTTAGATGCTTACTTCATAGTTATTGAAAACATTTTTTCTACATTATAGAACGAATAAAAAATAAAACAAGGGTAGTAATAAAACAAGTGAAGGTAAAACAATTGAATGGTTGATTTAGAAAGCAAGAAAGATATCGCCTTCAATATCAACTTCATATGAAATACCACCTTCAGTCAACAAGAGAAGAAATCCTCATGCTGCGACAATTCACCTATCAGAAAAAGCCAGAAAACCTAACACAAACACGTGAAGTTTCAAAAAGCTGTAGATAATGTTTAGTTGTTATTTATCCAAATCCAATTATTTTTCGCGGAGATTCATAGAATCAAAGGAGTTTCAAAAGGGAGGTTCCAAAAAATAGGGAAAAATTTTTTTCGTGGCCCCTTTTTTTGAATTGCAGTGTGGAAAATTTTTAGGCAACCGTACCCCAAAAAGTTTTTCTCGGAAACCACTTGACGTAGAAATTTGAATAGCTAACACTCAAAAAAAAATTATATCTAAATTTAGGCGGCGAATTAAATTCTCGAAAATTGTTTAGTAGTAAACGAGTATATAGCGCGGGGTAAGGTTTATAAGGGTTAACAGCAAAGGCCTCAAAAACGAATATATAAAATATTTTCCATAATTTTAGGTACTATATCTTAAGAAGTATACCGAAAAAAAATTTGCCTCCCCCTTAGTTTTTAAACTATTCAAACTAAAATTAGGAAAAAAATGCGAAAAAATAGGTAATTTTTAAAAACCTACTCTATAATCCATCTTATATTTTTTTTTAAATAGGCAACATATTTTAATTCCTATGAAAGACATAGTAGGCAATATACTTAGGTCGTGAAAAAATAATATTTGTAAATAGTTTAACAGAAATACTGTGTACTCTTAAATGGTTATATTTATTATCCATTATATTTATATACTTTAATATATACAGTTGATATATATGTGGCAGACTTATTGCTAGAGCAATCTCTTACATCCAACCAGAAAGTTTGCGTACACATTTAGAAAGTTTATAAATGTCTACATTTATACGGAAACCTTGCAGTGCGAGTTCTGAAAAGGTTTTAATTTGTGGTATTTATGGATTGAAGGTGTTTATGTATTCATACCTACAACGCGGGTTAAGAAACATTAACCGTTATCTGGATGTAGATGATTCGCCATCTGGATCCTGCCGGCTTCTCTTCGTACTCCCGAAGGCACCTAAAACGGTTGGTCCCGGTTACTGCTCTAAAGTAAGCATTAAGATGATACAAAGTCTTTATGCGAGCCTTGACATAGGTGGGTGACTAAACAACACACACTTAGCAAGCGTTAATAGTCGCAAAGTGTGACTTCTGAAGCTCGAAGTTAGAAAAGATCCATTGTGCGATGGTTTTACGGTATTTCAAGTTAATAAGACTATTTGATCCTTTTTTCATACAAACATTGATGCAAACTGTTCTTAGCATTTCTTCAACTTTCTCAAACTTTCTTAGGTTGAACATCACGTCCCCTATATATATCACATGAGGTTCAACTAATTTATAGAAAAGTCTACGGAAACTGAAAATCCAACAGTAAACCTCAACATGGGAAAATTTTAATTATAATTTGCGTAGAAATTGACGTTGGAGATGGGCAATTTTAAACCTTATGCCTCTCAACGAAGTAATTGTTTGAATAGATAATTTTAATATTATACATAATTTAAATGCTACTTCTTTTTCTCCTTCCTGTATCCATCCACTCTGCCCGCCCGCCTGTCTATCTCAAGATATAATCTGCCCAACTTAATGATGCAGTCCTTTCAATAAATTAAGTTACTTTTTTCTGGGTTCTAATTTAGTTGTTTTCACTCTGTCCCTCGATCTGATAGAGAGCATTGTTCACTGTATGTCTCGCTGGTTTATTCTCCGCTTGTTAGCGATTTTTTCGTGTGGTCTCAGTTCTGTTCGCGGTGACTAGCTGAAAACAGACCTCATAGACTTTTCTTTTCAGAGTAATCTATGTTGCTTGCCGTTAGTTACCAAAGGTCGTCCTACAAACCCATTCAAACCCATTCTTCTATGTAATTTTGCACCTGGGTTTTTCTGAGTTGTCTTTGTGCTTTCACTAACTATACTATCTACACAGAGCTTCAGATTATTGATTTCTAATGGGTATCATTTAGAATAATATTTGAAATACTTCTTTTTTTATTTTTTTCCTGACGTAACAACCGTCAGTTATTAAGTTTATTTCTTTAACTCTTTCAGTAGAGATCTGCGACGAAAGCAATATAAAATATGCAGAGCATTTGAATAAAAAAGATGGCTAGTTTAATATATTCATAAAAATGATGACAATAGGCTAATAATAGATAATATATATATATATATATATATATATATATATATATATATATATATATATATATATATATATATAATATATAATAGATAATATTCATAAAAATGATGACAATAGGCTGAACTGAAAACAGTTATTCAAATATTAAAACCGTAGCAAATCCCAAAGTTGTACAGAGCCAAATAAACGAAAACAAGGTTTATAGACATCAAAATGAAGTGTCTGCTGTGAAGAAAGTAACAAAAATCTGGAAAGACCAAAATCAAAAGTTCATAGATGAAATGTCTAGGCTTCTTGATCTTTTGTACGGAGCTAAAACGTTAACATTGAGACTATGCGATCATTATAAAGTCAGTATATTAAAAGTGTAGTACTGAATGTGTCTAGTAAGAGTTCATTGAACTGAATACCACACAAATGTGCTGATTCTAAAAGTACCTAGAATAAAGAAAAATTATCATCGACATGCAAATGCAAATCCTAAAAGATCACTCAATAGAGCAAACACTGAATGGAGCATCTGGCAGTCAAAGGCGAAATGGAAGGTAAGGGATACTGCGGGCAGTCTTCAATATTATGAACCAATCTTATTAAATACATCACAAATTTCACACTCAAACTTAATCAATGTTAAAAATAGGGAAAGATGGAAATGTGTCGCAATAATAGCTGCTCAAAAATAGGGCTTGTAATAATGACCACTCTGTTAAAAGTGATGACTGAGAAGAACATTGACTTATGATGAAAAAAATCCTCATACCAATTTCTCAGAAACAGCTTGATCAGAGGAAAAAAAGCAAACTACCACGCTTATTTATCAAATCGAATATTCCGTTATGATAAGTCTAATGTGAGGGATATTATTATATTTGTAAAAATACATAAAATGTTTTGTGCTCTGAAAATTATGGCCCATGACGTAAGAGTGTAATTCCCGTTTTTTTCCTACTACTACTGCACTATGAAAAAAATTGTATCGCGATAATTATTTTCTTAATTGGGACAGTACGGGGAAATCCGGAACTATAGAAAATTTAAGAAACGTGTCTTTTCCATTTGTTCTTTTTTTATGGAGACAATTTTGACATAGTCAAATTTTTGGTCAATTGTGAGTTTTCCATAAAAATTAAAAATATTTACAAATTTTTTTTGTGAATCGACCCAGTTTCTTGATAGTATCATTTCATTGTACAGGGGGAATAAAATGTGGACAGGAGAAGATGGTAAATTTTTATATAAACTTTTTCATAGTTTACTTGTCAATTTTAGTATCGTAATGTAAATTTTGTTGAGGTGTATAACAAACCAATATTATAATGTGTAGAGGTTAGTACTTTATTTAAATTTTACGTTAAATTTTAAGTATGATGGATCTACAGAAAATAATATCATTTGCCGATACCACAAAAATTTCAAATAGCGAGCCTTTCTTCTATTGATAAAAATGTGTTTGCACATATATTTACGATCTCCGTGCTATTCATGAACTTTTTCCACAAAAAATGAAGAAATCAATTAAACAACTTAGATTGATTAATCAGTAATTTCATTTGTCATAATTAGTTTACAGGCTGTGATTCATCATGGCGGTTAACTAATACGCTTAAAATTTAATTAATTGAAGTTTATTTTTGTAATTGTCACAGCCCAGGTAATGCACTAAAGTGGTATAGGAAATAGTATCCTGACCGTGAGCTGCCTAATTGTGAGACAGTTTATACTCTGATTAAAAATTTTGAGACAAGAAGCGGATTAGTGCGTGACCAATAATGTTTATTTCTCCTGTTGTCAAAGAACAATTTCTTACAGTTTATGCGGCAAACCAAAGACAAAATTCTAATCTACGCATGACAGTTTTACCTGCTTACCTTTTTTCCTTTCATGCAATGAAATGATACTATTATGAAACTGGCTCTATTCACATAGAACAAAATTTGTAATTTTTTAAAATGTTTGTAAGAAACTCACACTTGACCAAAAATTTGACTATTACAAAATTGTTTCCAAAAAAAGAACAAATGGTACCTAAGACTGTTTACTTGTATCTGCTATTCGGATTTCCCTATTTCAAAAAAAAAATACATTGTATTTTGGTATTCGGCAACAAGAATTCGCCTGTTCAAATGATATACAATGTGATTTCTCAAAACGAGTGTTAATTGTCTATAGTCTTTCCATTGACGGGTTTCTGTAATAAAAATTAGATTGAAAGTCCAAAAGTGGACTACATGAAACCAGAAAATGGGCATTAAAAATGTGGAATGATTTAATTAATTATATTAGATATTTATAACATTTATTTTGCATAGTATTTTGTGCATACCATCAAAATATAATCTGATTTTTACATAGTCATAGAAGTAATGCTTCAATGTACATTAATTGTGGATAGTGTTTGAAATAGGAAGTAAGTGATGGATCTTTAAGTTAAGTATAATGAAAATAAATTCGTTAGCAAATTTTATCTTAATTTTCTAGGTGGAAACTCATACTACTAGATGTTTCATTTATCCCAAGTGTGTTTTTTATAGCACTTCATATAGCACCTTATGTTCAGCGATCAAGAATTTGAGTTCAGACCTAGACGTAATTAAGAGACGTTTCAAAAAAAATATTGTACGCAGTCCGTTTCTTTTAATGGGTAGGTGCTCTTAAGGGCAACTGCATTAAAAAATAATAGGGCTACTATTCTTTTGGAAAAGAGAAATGCTTTTCTTAAAAAAAAATTGTATAATACCAATATCATCAATTATAAAAAAACATTTGATATTCACGTTATCGAAAAATTAAAGTAAATATTTACTCACCCCGTAAAAATAAAAGATTTGTCCACGATGTTGGCATTGTTCGTTATAAATTTTATCTTTTCGCACATTATACACTTGTCCAATATAGTGTATCGAAAATTTTTTTTGTTGTTTTCCTTAAGGCAAGGCCTCGTAAAATTTGCATAATTGATCGTAGATAACTAAAATTATTTTAAAAATAAAATATAACTATTTCTTTCGAATTCCTGAATTCCTGAAAATTTGTCAATTTATGGTGATCTTTCGCTATCCTTAATTTCGGCTCCCGATCTAAATATAAAAAAATATTTACTTTTTTTTGTAATACATTTTTTGGTGCATATTTAGGTGTAATACATACACGACGTTTCGGTTTGCATGCAATAACATGTTACCGGCGACTTTAAATTTGTTAGGTTTCAACCTACAAACTCCCTCAAGTTTCAACTTCGAGAACTTTCTTGACTTAACTCGCGAGTATTTTCTTTATTTGGCAATTTTTATGCTATAAAAGTACAGTTGCGATTGCTACAGCGTTAAAAGCAAATTTTGTGATTTTTAAATAACGAGTTCGAGGCGTAGTGAGAATAATACTTGTGCTATATTGCTACCATATAAAAAACTTGACAATCGGCAGCTACCAACTATAAGGGACGTCATTAAATTTATTTTATTTGTCAAGAACGACCTGAAATTGGAGTATAAAGGAAAGGATCCATCCAATTCAGATATATGCGATTGTTTCCGAAGAGCCCAATAATATTTGGACCAAAGCTTCGATTCCAATCGTAATTAAGGAACGAGTTATTTAATTACTGACATTCTATTTCGAAAAGTACCTCAATTTGAAAAGATACCCCGAAAGCAAACGAAATGATAGTTTTGAATATAAACTGTTTTTTAGAGTCATCTGAGAAGCTTTTCGATGTTGCTGCTTGTAAATGAACTTCATTTGAATCTTGTTCATGTTTAAAACTTAAGAAAGTTCCCATCAATGAGAGAAGTTTTTGTTGGGTCAAAGAGATGACAGGAAAATGGTTATACGTGGTGGTGATAAGAAAGAAATGGCCATATTAATGAAACAAGGGCAAAGACAAACTGAAAGGCAATAAGAGCAGCAAACAAATTGTGTTCTACTCAAGAAACCGATTCTGCCTCAGCAAATTGTAATGAAGAATCTTCCCCAGAAACATATCCGATAACAAAGAAACATCCCCGATAAACACGCCCTCGACACCGTCTATTTCAAGGCCGAATTGGAATATATTGCCAACAGTTGCTAAGTTCTGTGATAGATGCGGTTTATCGACGCGACCTTCTGCTGCTGTTGCTTCTGCGGTTTTGGCTGACATTGGCTTGGTTTCTACCGAAGGTTTAACTGTGCTTATTGTGACAAAACTATATCTAAAGCCCGGAGAGAAGCTTCAGAAGATATTGGAGGCATTGTCATAAAAAGAATTTATTTTGATGGACGAAAAGTCATGATTCAGATAAAGGAGAAAATAGGGGATCATCACCATCGCAAATAAGTTTTAGAAGAGCACATCCCAATTTTAGCAGAACCTGGATCATTTTATCTGGGACACATAACGCCAAGTCGTGACACGGCTAAGAGAATTCTTACTTCGATCGCAACTTTATTAGTGGGTCAAGGTTGGAATTTAGATGACGTGATTTACGTTGGATGTCACGGAACCTCAAGAAACATCAGTTGGAAGGGTGACGTGATTCAATTTTTAGAGGAGCATTTGGAGAGACCGTTACAATGGTGTGTTTATATGATTCATGCCAATGACTCATGTCTTGACCTTAGATGGTTGGGTCCTAGAGCATATACTTTAAGATTATATATTTAAAGGATGGAATGAAACATGTTTTTCAACTAATTATGTGCTCCCGATTTTTACCCGAAAACGTGAAATATATTGCGGATTCTGTTATCGAAAGAAGTGCTTTTTGCGCACCTAGAAAACCTACTTGTCAGAATGTTGTTTGATGATAGAGTCCACATTCGGGAGCTGGCATTGCAAGAAATAATAAAAGCTAGAGAAGCTGAAAGTAGCACTCACTGCAGGATATTTAAACCATCAAAAATTATCTTTTCTGTCAGAGTTTACATAGAAATGATTGTGTGCCATGACTCAGTTTACAGTATCGCCGGTTCTTCGGCGTATTTCTAATCACGACAAAAGATAAGGGCTTGGAAATTGTTGACTTTCTTTGTCACACGCAATCTGTTGGACGATGTGTTAAACTGGTAACAGATGCCTCACAAAGTGTAACTGACGCCACTTCTAGAGATGGCTTTATCAGAACCAGGTTTCAATCTCAAGCAGAAATGCCCAATTTTGGACACAAAAATGAGTTTAAATTTTAAGATTTGGTCATTGATTATAAGCTCTATTTTGTTTATTTTATTTTATTGTGCTTTGTTTCATTAATTTCAATAATGAAATACCTTTTAAACTTGTTTTTCGTATTATTTTAGGCATATGGTTTCGGTCTCTAAAAATATAAAATTTATAAAACTTCAAAGTGCGGTAGAGCCCTCAAGATGACATCAAAATTTTCTCATACATGGACGAGATACCTATTGTCCAAAACGACTGCAACCCTAATATAGAAGGAAAGGAGACATATCCTTATTAAATATTTGTATTACATGCTTCTACATTTAAAAATGAAAATTATACACACATATGAACGTATATATGTGTATATATATATGTGTATATATATATATATATATATATATATATATACATATTTATATTTATATGAATAAACTAAAGGTCGCCACTTTAACTTATTTTATTTAAAAACCAGTTTTTTGTGAAATTAAAAAATTGGTATAAGTCGTTGACATGAAAATGTATCAATATTTTATTTCGATAAACGTAAGAAATTTGGCAATAATGCATAATTAAACTTCTTAGCGATGAATTTAACATTTCTAATTATTTCTTTCATTTGCATCGTTTTACAAAAGAAAATTGGAAGAAGGAAAAGGTATAAGAATTCAACAACAAGGTCAAACTTATTTCCAATTCTTAAATCAACATTTTTGCAATTTGAAAATTTTTGACAACAATCCATAATTTACCCAAATAATTTAACATTATAAAAAATACTATTATTTTTTTTTAAAATAAACTTATCGGAATAACTATTAATAAGATATTTTTTCATTTGCAATTTAAAAAATTATTATTTTCTTCTTATTGAATATATTTGGCGTTAATTTTGTAGAAATTCATTATTTACACTTAAATGAAACTACGTGATGTAGTATTATTTCTACTTTCTTTAATTTCTTTACCACGATCTAGGTTTCGTTGTATTACAACATCTTCAGGTGGCATATTAGCAAAGAAACAAAGAAAGAAGTTCTTTGCTAATATCCCACCTGAAGATGTTGTAATACAACGAAACCTAGGTCGTGGTAAAGAAATTAAAGAAGTAGAAATAATACTACATCATGTAGTTTCATTTAAGTGTGTATTTTCTTCTTATTAATAATATTACTTTAATTTTAATTGTGATTTGAAAGTAATATTCATAGATTATTTATTATTTAATATAGCAACCTCACAAATGTTATTTAAAATCATGTAATAAAACCACTTTATAGTATCCTGTCTTTTATTAGGTAAACAAAAGTGGATATAGACCCGTATGGCTATGTTGTAAATAAGATGTCATATGCCATCTCTTTCTAACAGTGTTAAAAATATTGTATGGAGTGTCCCATCTATTCAATATATTATCCATGGTTGGCAAATTGTATTTTACATTATTTTCACAGGTGTTAATTTGCACATAATTATGATTTCATAAACTTTAATTATTTTATAAACTAGGCGATTAATTAAAAAAACAACATTTTGTCTCATTACACATGATTAATGGGACAAGGGGATGAAGTTGCGAACTTTGGTTTATTTACATCTGTATACACTCATGTATTCAAGCCAGTCCTACCTGAAATATGTTGATATGTTTTGCGTGTGAGTGTAGCTATTTATTTATGCGATTGTCTTTTTACAGATTCAAAATGATGCCGCTGTTTATGGATAAACGTGATGCTGTACAGTTAACCATATCTGTACTATTTTTCTCCCTAGTTGCTGTGTCGATACATGATATAATAATATCTGGATGCAAACAAAATGTAACTGAGGTTGCTGGTTAGTAATAAAATCTAATTACTAATGAAATTTTGTTAATTTCTAATATTAATTTAACATGTCCTCGACTGATGCCCCCGTCATACTGCAGCACCCAAAATACTTAAAATATACAACCATAACAAATCTGAGACGTTACTATAATGTAACATTCTAAAACCTCAATGTATCTCCATCGTTCTTCATAAAACTAGCAAGAGATAATATGTTTGGAACGAAGCTTTTTTACTTCATTATTTATTAAACAAAATTATTTATATAAATACAATAATATAAAAGAAATTATGTGTTTTACACATTTCGCAACTAGGAAAGGCAATCTCCTTTATTTTGACATAATTCCTTCTTTTCATTAATGTTACGCACTCTACTACTTTTCTTGTTATAAAGATTCTTCAATTTGATTCACCTGTGTATATTAAAAATGAGAAATATTTTTGCACTTGGAAAGACACGTCTTTTATATATCAATTTATAGTTTTCCACATCATCACAGACAACACAGTCAAAGAATATTAACTACTACTGCGTAAAGAAGCGACACTCACCTCCCCCGCCAGTTTAACGTCACCCGCAGATAACGAGTACAATTCAGAGTACGCGTTCCTGGGTTGCCGCTTGCTGTGTGCGCATGTGTTGTGCGCTGTTTGGTGGATTTGAACTTATGTAATTCAGTGTTAATTGATAACTATTTATAATAATTCAATATAACGGTCCGTTATTGCCCTGTGTACAAGTTCTAAGAAAGCAATAAAATCACTAAGGAAAGGAGATTGTTTTGTCTCCATTTTTTTGTTTGTTGTAAATAATTTTGTTTGTTTGTATCTTGAGATGTGTGAAAAAAGGATTTTCATGCCTAATTCATATGTTTAAAGAGGAACATTCATAATTCCTTTAAATAATTTGCAACATACAAATGAAGAATCTCCTTGCAAAATATGATGCATATAGATCTAAAATATTAAAAACAATGGGGCTGTTTCAGACATACGAAAAGACAGACAGACATGAAGAAATTATGAGAGTTCCTTTTTTTCAAACTGAAACTGTAAAAATATAAGTTTTATTTAACAAACAAAATTCTAGTCCGTATAATATTCAAGACCGGACATGGCTCACAGGCTGTCCGGTCATTAGTTTCTATTGACGGACATATTTATCTCATTATATTTTACCAATAATTTTATTAATTTGATAATTACTTACGAATCCAATACACATGTAAACAAATATGTACCTATATCAGTCTTATCGTTACAATAATATCATTTATTAATTTGATAATTACTTACGAATCCAATACACATGTAAACAAATATGTACCTATAACAGACTTATCATTACAATAACAGCATTTATTAATTTGATAATTACTTATGAATCCAATACACATGTAAACAAATATGTACCTATCTCAGACTTATCATTAAAATAATAGCATTTATTTAGCAAGCTCTAATACTTTTTGTTAAAGGGAATTAGCAATTTTCTTTAGGCCATTTTCCTTTGAGCCACATTGAACCACAATAGGCCACAATAACCATGTATGGATGACACAGTTAAAAATTGTTATTGTAATGTAGCGGTACAAATCATTCATTGTTTTAAAATCGCAAGATTAATAACTGAGATAAAGTTATTTTTGCATATATCCTTTACTTCTAATACAAGTTAATGATATTTGTATTTACCACTAATACTTAGATTAAAGCATTATCTAAAAAAATACTATTTTAACAATAGTATAAGTAGTATTAACTGGGTCTAAATAGTATTAACGGTTACCATATCTGTAGCATTTTCATTGTCAGTATAGTAATGATTTTGCTTTTTTCCAGTTTCTCACATAACCTCATTTGACACATACAGCAATATATATAATATTTACTTAGTGTATATTAGGGTTAGTCTGTTACTTTACCTGTGTTGATAAATCGAAGGTAAATCAGAATTAAACAAAATATTTCAAGGAAGGTAGTAAAAATGAACTGCTTTACAATAATAAACTACACTAATGCCTATATGTACCACAGGCAGTCAGGACTGTCAGTTGGACTTACTAACAGTTAAAAACGTACTTCTATTTCTCATTAATTGGGAGCCGAGTCAAGACAAGAGTCTACTTTACTGATCGTGCCTTATTGCACGGTTCAATTGCTTAAAGTATCCAAACAAAATAGGTTTTTGACTATCAGTAAATTCGACTGAGAGTCCTGACTGTGTGTGGGGCATACGGGCATAAGTCAACTCTCCTATCAGTTACCAATTTGTTGTCCAAGAATAGAGCAAGATTTATGTTTTCGCAGTACCTACCCCTATTATGTACAGACACAGCACTTACTATCCTTTTGCCAACACACAATTACAATAGTGTTAAATAACTACCTTTCAACCTGATGTCATCCTCTTTCTGACCTGAGGTCAGCCTCTATCTTTATTTACATCCTTGTTTGACCCTGATCAATAAAATATATTTTTAAATGGCTAAAAAAAATTGTATTACATTGTGTTAGAAGTAGATAAGTCAAAGATAACCTTATGTCAGTCATTGATCTTGTGATTTGGCAATAATGAATGGTTTCAGCTACTATTTGACAATAACATTTTTTTGTCTTGGATCCTTGATGGCTGTCTCATTTGTGTTCATTAGGTAGCATTTAGAGGTCTAATATTGCCAGTTTGCTCTATGAAAAGAAATTGAAGTCCAAAAAGGATAAAATAAAAATAAGCAATTCTTGAAAATGTGGAGACGTTTTTATAATGTCGGAAATAGCAGTTTGGGTGAACTATGTGTTCATTTTTATTTTTCATATGATTTTCTTGTAATATCATTCCATTAAAATATTAGAATAGACAGAGAATTTTTCTGTCTTTCTCAATTTTTTTAACATTATTTTAAAATAAAACGTTTGTACCCTTTATGATTAAATCATGAATGAGCAAATTTTCACTTTTGGTTTATTACTACTTGATTTTTTTTTGCTCTATGTTGTGTTAAATATTGCTTTTTTGCGATTCTTATTTGATTTTTCTGGTTTTTAAATTACAAAAACAAACAAGTATAGAGGTTAGTTAATGAATGATTGATTGGTTAAATAGTGAAGAGGAAAGTTTAAAAGATGTAAGTCTACAATTGGTAAGAAGACATAGTACTATTATGTGGGGACATGATAAAAATGAAACCATTCTCAAAAGGTGTCAGCCGAGGAATTGATCTCATTTTTAAAATCTCATACACCTGTACGTGAGGGAGGGTACGTCCGAATGTAGGCTCACTATCCTGCATAGTTCGCATGTGGACCGCGATCTCGAGTCAATGATGGTTGTGTTGATGCAACTGTTCAGATTTAAGGCTTGACAATAACGTCTAGAATTGTTCGATCTAGTGTGTAACGTCTAGAATGTTTCCGAGACCCTTACAATAGGCCCTTTCAAATGATATACCACATTACACTGACACTCTAATTTAGTTTATAAAGTAATTTCCACATGAATATTATCTCTTGAAATATGTGCAAGTTAATATGATTCATTATTGTGGCAAATTTCTACTTCAAGCGGATTCTGAGATAATTTGCCGCAATAGATAGACACGTAAATGATGGAGTGAACCTTAATAAATAGGCCAATACATAAATGAAAAGGAATGTAATGGCCAAAAGAATTGCCACTCACTTCTTTAAAGTTCGATCCTTCAGTTCTTACTAGCTACTTATGCAAATCAATGACTACTAGTTGTTGCCAACAGGCATTTTTACATTGGACAATAATAGCTTGACACAAGCACAACAGCAGGGGAAAAAGGCATGAAAAAATCAATGTGTTTTAAAACTAAATGGTTCCAGTTTTTCCGCTATGCTAACGAGCTTCCCACTGCCACCCGTCATGACAAAAACCCACATGTTTTACATAATTGCAGTAGTGTGATTGAGCGCACATGAGTGATGTTCTATGAATCAGTAATCCGTATTGTTAACACGGGGTCTCATGTAATTTCTATGAGTATATTTAAAAAATCGTATTTAAACCCGGTATTGTTGCATTAATTGATTAATAGAATAGGTTTCTTATTTTTAACACGCTTTTATTAACTTCACTTGTATGTGTGTGAAAATGTAAAAGAAACTTTCAATTAAATTTTCACCCACTTTCAGACGTCTGAATTGTTTTACTATATGCGTTAAGAACTGATGACAATCAGTAATTTCATAAAAAAATTTTTAAAAAGAATAAAATTATAATTTAAGGAACTAAAAGTACAAACTTTTGTAGCAATATGAAATAAAAAATAATATTTAAATATGAAGATTTTGGTCAAAACCGAAAGGATGGCTCCGATGAGTTTTATGTAGAAAAAAGTGTGGGGTCCTCTCGATTTACATTTTCATAATGAATGACTCTACGTTTAAAAATTTTTTTTAAAAAGAATAAAATTATAATTTAAGAAACTAAAAGTACCAACTTTTGTGGCAATATGAAATAAAAAATTATATTTAAATATGAAGATTTCGGTCAAAACCGAAAGGATGGCTCCGATGAGTTTCATGTAGAAAAAAGTGTGGGGGTCCTCTCGATTTACATTTTCATAATGAATGACTCTACCTTTACAAACAGCTAACTATAAACAAATTTACGACAACTAATATTAAGTATCCAACCCCTTTTTTTACATTGATTTTTTTGTCATCAGGGATATCCTTTCGCTCTTTACCAAAATATTTATATTTAAATTTAATTTTTTAAGTCGTATTGCTACAAAAGCATACTTTTTTAGTTTTTTAAACTATAATTTTATTTCTTTTTTTGTTTAAGGTTTTTTGATTTTTGTCTATACATAAGGTAAAAGTCAATTACCATTTGATTCTCAAGATACATACTTCTTTTATATTGTTAGTTGTTTGCCTATCGAAGAACAAGTCATGAGTCATGACCTGATGATGAACTAACAGGTAGATAAACAGATATTTAAATGAATAGTTCTGCATTCATTTTTAATTCCTAGAAAATCTATAGCCTTAGAAGAATAAATACCTTCTACTTACGTGACTGATGACTGGCAACCTGGTCGACATCTATTGTTTTCAAACCTTATATTTGAAGTTGAGTGAAATTCACAATTAAATGAAACTACATGATGTAGCATTGTTTCTACTTTATTTAAATTATTTACCGTCACCTAGGTTTCATTGTATGATAACATCTTCAAGTGAGCAATTAGCAAAGGCAGACTCTTAGAAACTTCTAACAGCATTTTAATATTACACAAAACAATAGCGGAAGAGGGTTTTCCCACTGTTTACGTTAGTAAGTTTATGATAGTGGAGCGCTGTAGTTTTTATTATATTTTCGAAAGTTATACAATATACAAGTATTTTAGTGAGGGTAATAGATTAAATTGATGTTATTCTATGAGGTTATATAATGCAAATGTTCCCGTGTATGTAATAAAATTAAATAGATATTATTCTCAGAAATATATTTATACAATAGCAAGGATATCTGATGGTTGGAACAAGGTTATACAACTAATTATACATATCTCCCATTTTTTTGTTTTATTTTGTGTTGGGACTCCTTAGATGTGTGGCTAGGCTGAATCAATTTGAAGTGTACTGCAGTATCAATGTTGTCTAACTATACTATGTCTAGAAGATATTAAGTGTATTGAGTTATTCATTTAACATATTAACGTTGGTTTATGCCTGTTGGTTTTATGCCTGTTGGTTTTATGCCTGTTTATTTCTAACGTTTCTTGGATGTTAAGCTTATTGCTTTTTGTATTAATTTCTAATATATAGGAAGCATTGTCGGTATGAGGGTGATGGTTATTTTCAATCAGATGTTATGGAAAGTGAGATGTGTGTGGTTTGTTATTTATTCAGCCAGCAATGTCTCCTTTGTATCTGGTAGTTAAATCTATTCCTGTTGACCTATATATATGCTATTACAGTTGTTGCATTTAAGTTTATAGATACCACTCGTTTTATTTTTAATTATTTTTTCTTCACTATTATTTTTCTTCAGTAGCTCGACAGTCCTTGGTGGACTCTGGCTTTCTCAAGCAGACCGTTCCAAGCCCTCCTTCTGGGTGCCATTGTTTTCTAGTTTGTTTATGTTGAGAACATCGAAAATACTTTGCAAGTAGTCCGCCTATCTTAATTAGGGTCTTCCTCTTCTTTTTGAGCCAGTTGGTTTGGCCAGAAATTCGTGGCTGGCACATTTCATACGTTGCATTTTGATAAATTTTAATTATATCTGTTTTATTATATTTATTAAAATAAGCCATAAAGTTCGGCTTTAATTCTCCTTCTCCAAAACGTATTGTCAAAGAACCTACCAAAGATCGATCTGATGAGTTTTTGTTTGAAAATTGCAAGCGTTTTTCCCCAGTTTTGGACAATATCCACCTTTCAGATGCATATGTAAACTCAGATCTGATTAAGCTTTTGTCTAACAGTAGTTTAGTGTTATTGGATTTCAGAAATCTTCTTAGTCCATGAAAGCATCTGTTGGCTGCATCGATAAATAGGTGATATGTATTAATTTGGAATTCTCTTGTTTTCTCTAAGGTTTGCCAGATGTTAAAAATTTGCTCAGTTGTTGATTTATCTCTTCTGAATTTGCACTGGTAATCACCAGTGATGTTTTCGGCATAAGAAGAAAGTCTATTGAAGAGTATGTTTGAAAGTATTTTGTATGTGGTACACAGAAGACTGATTGCTCTGTAGTTGGAGCAGTTGAGGCCATCTCCTTTTTTATGTATGGGACAGACTGTACTGAGCTTCCAATCTTTGGGAAGTCTCTCGGTGTTTCACTGATAAAATTAAGTTTTGGATAATTTTCTTAGCGTCTATTCCCGAATTTTTGAAAAATTCTGATGGCATGGTATCTGAGACGGGGGCCTTGTAGTTTTTCGATTTTTAAAATTCCTTCCACAACCTTATCCAGCGATGGTGGTGAGTAGTTTGTTCAACATTTTGTGGATGGTCCACGTAGAGAAGAATCTGAAAATGCTCATTCCATCTTTCAAGGATTTTTACCTTGTCACAGAGGATCTCTCCATTCTTATTTCTGCAGCTGTTCTTGGTTTGAAGCCTCGGCAGCCAAAATTTATCTGATGAAAGAAAGCTCTGGTTTCATTTGATCCTTTAAGATGTTCAACATCTTTGAGCAGATCATCGTGATATTTCTTTTCTTCCCCCTGTGTATTCTTTTTTCTTCCCTTCTGGCTGCTTTATAATCTTCTACTGAGTTTCTTGAGTGCTTTCTGCTAAGCATTTTTGATGGACAGCATTTTTCTTTTTGGTGACTATATAGCATTCAACGTCAAACCAATCCTTCCTTTCTTGATTTTTGACACTGCCTACGATATTTTTTCCTGTTTCAACAACACCTTTCAAGAACACGCTCCACTTATCATCTATATCTTGAATCGTTTCGATTTTTTGATCTTTAATGTATCTGAAAGATGCGTCCGAAATTGCTTAATTTTTAAAACTTTCCCAGTTAAACTTTTCAGAGTCTTTTCCATCAAATTTACATGCATTAGAGAGTCTAGCCCTTAGTTTAGTTTTTAGCAAATAGTGATTTGAGTCGAAGCAGGTTTCTCTATATGTTCTAACATCTAGAATGTTCAACATGTGTCTTGAGTCGATTAGTAAGTGGTCGATTTATTTATATATTTCATTATATGGCGACTCCATGTCATTTTTTGAATTTTTTGTGTGGAAAGAATGACTTAGATATCACCATAGTGTGATCAGCAGCAAAGCCAATAAGTCTAAGCCCATTGTCGTTTGATGTGTGATGTAGACTGTACCTTACCGTAAAGGTCATCTAAATTCTCGTAGAATGCTTCCTTTTCATCATCATCTTTTTCCTCTGTCGGTGCATGGACGTTTATTAGACTATAATTGAAGAAAGCACCGCGTAGCCTAATTTTGCAAAACCTTGGAGATTTGGCCACAAAATCAATTATTAAGCGTCTGGCATGTTTCCTGATAATAAAGCCGCTTCCAAACATGTGTTCTTTTGGATCGCAACTGTAAAAGATTGTGCGCTACTTTTTTTCTATAATGCCATCCCCAGTCCATCTCATCTCTTGTATAGCTAGTGTGTCAATATCATAGCTATCCATCTCATATTTGAAGTTCTTAGCTTTTATAGAGTTCGAATGTTCCAAGTTTCAAAATTCAAGTCCTTAAGCCGTTTTCCAGGTTGTTGAGAAAAATACAGGTTCGGGTATTTTCTTACTTGAGATTTAGTAACCAGAGGTTTTCTACGGGGTGGGGTTGGTAACCTCACGCCTAACCCCACAATCTGGAAGACCAGTCCTCTGATATAATCCCCAGGGCAGGGCTATCTTCGCGTTACATTACTTAGTTTAATTAAACTGTAAAATTGGCCTATTCGTACATTAAAAATAATTACCAAAAATATTTAGGGCGACATAAAATATAATAGAACACAAAATATTATTTTTGATATGTGTATCTGTGAACCTGTTTATTTGTTCATGCATCACGCAAGAACAAATAAAATGATTTCGATAAAGTTGTTACTGGTGGATTGGCTCTAAGGTATATATATGTATATATATATATATATATATATATATATATATATGTTGAATATTTTGACCAAGCAGATCAACAGTTTTAGAAAGTAGTTTAAATTCTTATTCACGTTTAAATATGACATATAGTGGTCATATTTTGCTCTAAAAGAAACTAGCACTATATTCACATTGAAATAGTGACTGATACGTGTGACTTATATGTTACAGACTTTGAGATACGTTATGAATGAATACGAGAATAGATTTCTCAAATCAACGATTTTGAATACGAGCATAGATTTCTCAAAATCTAAACGATATAGTGCTATTTTCTTTTAGAGCAAAATTAATTTATTTATATTACTGCAGTGTTTTGATAAATTATTTTAATTTTTTTGTTAACAAACAAAAAATGTATTTACGAATATTGTCTTATATAATTCTTCTTTAATGTTTGTTTATTTGCTTTCCTTATATTAAACTTATTGGTATTTGGGAATCCTTAAAAAATCTGGTGGATTTTCATTTGTTAAGTTTCTATTGGTGTTTTAGTACCATTCATATAACACACCACATTTAAAAGTTGTTAATAATGTTGATTGGATACAATATATTTATTAACTTACCCCCGATAACACTAATCTCTGTAACAAAACCCAAGCAACCATTTCTGTAGCATTCCATGTAGATTCAATCAGCTTGAAATCTCGCAGCGAGTGTATTTTTCCTAGCTTAATTTTATTATTAAATATTTCACATTCCCTCTGCAATAAGTATAAGTTTATATTCCATTCCTTCCATGATTAATGTTTTTTTTTAATTGTTCATATGAGTTTATAAAAAAACATATTGACGATTATTTTCTAATATCATTAATATATAATTTACTTTTATTTGCTACATAACATATTTAGAAATTATAAATAAATTTTATTCATTACTATTTACTTATTAACACCAGTTGGCGCCATTCACCGTAACAAAACCGAAGCAACATTTTCTGCATCAGCGTCTGAAGATCCAACACAAATGAAATCCGGTGGTGAGTATCTCTACTAGTACACATATATTGGTACAACTGACATATTAAAAAAAGTGAAATAAAATTATATTAATAAAACCCTACCTTTAAAACTAAAAAAAAGTTAGGTTTTGTAGATAGGTACTAAGAAAATATAAATATAACCGTTTAGTGCGACCCCGGTTTAAGCGACCAATTGCTTATAGCGACCATTTTTTATGATAATACATCCGGTTAAAACGACAAACGCGCAATGTTTTGTGTACCTATGCACTCGCACCCCGGCCCCGCGCGCTTCACCTATCCTTATTAGCGCGCGTAAATCACAGTTAGTGTTTGTCACCTGTTATGACAAGTTCATAAAGTTCGACAAAATGAGTTCAGTGAAGCGAAAGTGTTTTACAATTGAAGAAAAAAGTGCAATATTACACCGATTGGAAGCCGTTGAATCAAATGCAACCCTCGCAAAGGAGTTTGGCGTATCTCATTCTACAATATCCACAATAAAAAAGAATAAAGATAAGATTGAGCCGCTGTTTAATGACAATGTTTTGAAATGCAAACGTGTAAGGACGTCTACTCATGAACAGGTGGATAAGGCATTGTTACAGTGGTTCAAGCTTCAGCGCGACCGGGGAATACCTTTTAATGGACCCTTGCTACAAGAGAAAGCAAACTTTTTTGCTAGACAGTTAGACATGCAAAATTTCATGTGTTCCATGAGTTGGATAAACCGTTTTAAAGTAAGACACAACATCGTTAGTAATAAGATTGCTGGCGAATCTTTGTCAGTTCAACAAAGTGATATAATCGATTGGCTAGAAAAAGTTTGGCCTACGCAATTTACAGATGATGAAATTTTTAATGCAGATGAGACCGGGCTGTTTTATAAATTGAGCCCGGACAAGACGTTGAAATTTAAAGGTGAAAAATGTAAAGGAGGACAATTATCAAAGGAAAGAATAACTGTGATGGTGGCAGCCAACATGAGTGGTACAGTTAAAAAAAAACTTCTCGTAATTGGAAAATCTCAACGTCCCAGATATTTGAAATATGTACGGCATTTGCCAGTGGATTATGAAAGCAATCGAAGACCCTGGATGACTGCTGACAATTTTACTAAATGGGTTCGCGCTTGGGATTGTGAACTTACAAAAAAGAACAAGAAAATCCTGCTGTTAGTTGACAACTGTCCTGCACATCCCCACATAGCAGACTTGAAAAGCATAACTCTAGTGTTTCTGCCTCCAAATACGACATCAGTGTTGCAACCCATGGATCAAGCACTAGTTTTGAGTACCCAAAGATTACTGTTCTTGATGCTATTCCAATGATGCAAGATGCCTGGACCCAACTCAACCGAGTTACGATTTTTAACTGTTACAAACACGCTGGTTTTGTCCGAAGCAATGTAGTATGTACCATAACTTCAAACGCAGATGATTTTAACCAAGAAGACGACATACCGCTGAGTGTTTGGGCGCCGGCTATTGATAGGCATCAGATACCCATAACAAATGAGGACTTTGAACAATACGCGTGTGTCGATGATGCTGTCGCCACTTGTGAAGATCCGTCTGATGAAAACATTGTGGAAAATATCATCGCCAACGACGCGAATAGCAATGATATTAGAATAGCGACGGTGATGATGGCGAACCAGTGGAGATTCATCCGACTTTGAGTGTGTCTGAAGCTTTGAAGGCTGCAGAAACACTCAGTGTGTTTGTTCAGACTAACTTTGATGATGATCTTATGAAAACAATGATGTCACGAATTCACAATGCCGTACGAAGTTCTTACTACCGAACAAAAGTTTGTCAAAAACAAACTCAAATAACAGACTTTCTACGTTAGTAACACAGAGCTTTGTCTGTAGTGATTGTGTACTTTATTTATTTGTATTACAGTACATTATGTACCTATGTTTGTAATTTGTAATGTTTAAGAACTATCAAAATAAATCATTTGTGATTTCTATGAAATGTTTTATTTAACTAAATAGGAAATCCAAAATTTCGCGTAATAAATATGTAAGAACATATGTATTCGTAAGTTATGTATGTATGTATGCACCAACTTAAAAAATAATCCTACCGTTTTGTGCATCATCCGGTTAGTACGACATAGTATCGCCGGTCCCTTGAAGGTCGTTATATCCAGATGCTACTGTATATATATATATATATATATATATATATATATGTATATATATATATAAATATATATATATATATAAATATATATATATATATATATATATATATATATATATATATATATATATAATATATATATATATATATATATAAATATATATATATATATATATATATATATATATATATATATATATATATATATATAAAACACTTGCAGGTGCGCAATGCTTTGGATAAGTATGTAAACATGGGCTTTACGATAGAAAAGCATGAATAAATAGAATTAAAATAACATAAATTGTAATAATAAAGTGTACTTATAGAATTTGTCTGCTTCCCTCTAACTTATTTCTTTATTAAGAATCTTTAATTAACAAAATGAATACACAAGAGGGACTTGTTATGGCTGCAAAAGTAATCTCTTGAAGCTACGGAAAGCATTAATAGTGGTGTAAATCTGATCACCACAGTCTGTAATAAATTATGCAAATAGGTAGAAATGACTTTCGACGTCTTTAAAATAAGAAGGGAACTAATTAAATAATATTGTAAAAGAAATAAATGTATTTAGTTTAGAAATAAATGTAAAAGTTTGTCAGTTGCAAAAAAGTTAGTTTTTTAATTACAGAAAGTGTTTTGTACAATGTTACGTGTGAAAATGGAGAATGCGTCTATATAAAGGTTGAAGAACTTACATTGGAACGGATTAGAAGGGAACGTGAATCTCTTCCAGTACAAAATGACACATTTAATCCGATATCCGGTAAGTTTTAACATTTACAACATTTAAAGGCTAAGTTTCAGATATGTTGATTCCAAATTCATTATTACTACCCACTGTATTAGATTTTTCCACTAAAAATTTAAAAGTAAATTATAACAATCTACGTATAAGGCTGTACTAGTGTTGCCCATCATTTTATGCGCGTAATATTTGATTTATGACTGAATTTAAAATTATTTAGATGCTGTTCGCCAATTATTACAATTGTGTAGTGAAAATACAAAGATTCGTTGAAAAATAAACCATTTTTGAGGTTTTAAATTCAATCGAGGGGAAAGATATTTCCCTATCAGATTGGTTTTTGTAGAAAACAATGAGTATTATTGAAAATGAAATCACAATTCAGTGTTTCCCTATTCATTTTAATGTTAAGTTGAAACCTCCGTAACTGTGAATTATATAAATAGAAGAAATTTTTGAAAAAGTTGTATGTAAATTTTTTGAAGAATAAGAGTCGATTTTATAGGTATCGATACCGGGGAGTATCGATAAATAAATTAATTTTGCTCTAAAAGAAAATAGCACTATATTCACATTGAAATAGTGACTGATACGTGTGACTTATATGATACAGACTTCGAGATATGTTATGAATGAATACGAGAATAGATTTCTCAAAATCTAAACACTGTAGTGTTTGATAAATTATTTTAATTTTCTTGTTAACAAACAAAAAATGTATTTACGAATATTGTCTTATATCATTATTCTTAAATGTTTGTTTATTTGCTTTCCTTATATCAAACTTATTGGTATTTGGGAATCCTTAAAAAATACTGGTGGATTAAACCACATTTAAAAATTGTTAATAATGTTGATTGGATACAATATATTTATTAACTTACCCCAGATAACACTAATCTCTGTAACAAAACCCAAGCAACCATTCCTGCAGCATTCCATGGTAGATTCAATCAGCTTGAAATCCAGCGGCGAGTGTATTTTTCCTAGCTTAATTTTATTATTAAATATTTCACATTCCCTCTACAACCCATGAGTTTATATTCTATTCATTCCTTGATTAATGTTTTTTTTAATTGTTCATATGAGTTTATAAAAAAACGTATTGACGAATATTTTCTATCATTAATATATAATTTCCTTTTATTTGCTACATAACATATTTAGCAATTATAAATAAATTTTATTGATTACTCTTTACTTAATAACACCAGTTGGCGCCATTCACCGTAACAAAACTGAAGCAACATTTTCTGCATCAGCGTCTGTAGATCCAACACCAATGGAATCCAGTGGTGAGTATCTCTACTAGTACATATATAATGGTACAACTGACATATTAAAAAAAGTGTAATAAAATTATGTTAATAAAATCATTTTTACCTACTGCAACAGAACCAAAAAGTTTAGAAGATTTTTTACACCGGAATATACAGTTACTATCCTTCTTTGCCTCCTTTCGATTTTACACTTGTTGTAGTTGTATTTAATTCCTTTCAACTCTGATGGGAATTGCTTTTGGACGTTTATTTTTAAAATACCGAATACTGTATTCTCTCGTCTCCCCCCCCTCTTGATAGAAGTACTTTATGTTGTTTGCTGTTAAACAGAAAGTGAAAAGTATAGTTCACTTAAAGCAAGTTTAAGCTCACCTGAGTAGATTGTACACAAACATCCTGCAACGTTTAGCCAATATCTGAGTCAAATCCGAAGGATTTGTCTAACCAGACTTGACGGTTACTTTACATTTTTATTCTTACATCTTTAAAATAAATGTGATTATTGGACATGCTGTTTTTAAACTTCTTATTTGTAATAGTTGTGGTATATTTTTAAAGATATATTTTATATATATATATATATATATATATATATATATATATACATATATATATATATATATATATATATATAGATATATATATACATATATATATATATATATATATATCACTTGCAGGTGCGCAATGCTTTGAATAAGTACGTAAACATGGGCTTTACGATAAAAAAGGATAAATAAATAGCATTAAAATAACATAAATTGTAATAATAAAGTGCCACGTAATGTACTTATAGAATTTGTCTGCTTCCCTCTAACTTATTTAATTTATTTCTTTCTTAAGAATCTTTATTTAACAAAATGAATACACAAGAGGGACTTGTTACGGCTGCAAAAGTAATCTCTTGAAGCTACGGAAAGCATTAATAGTGGTGTAAATCTGATCACCACAGTCTGTAATAAATTATGCAAATAGGTATAAATTACTTTTGACGTCTTTAAAATAAGAAGGGAACTAATTAAATAATATTGTAAAAACAGTTTAGAAATAAATGTAAAAGTATATGTCAATTGAAAAAAAAATTACTTTTTTAATTGCAGAAAGTGTTAAGTACAATATTACGTGTGACAATGGAGAATGCGTCAATATAAAGGTTGAAGAAGTTACGTCAGAACGGATTAGAAGGGAATGTGGATCTCTTCCAGCACAAAATGACACATTTAATCCGATATCCGGTAAGTTTCAACATTTACAACATTTAAAGGCTAAGTTTCAGATATGTTGATTCTAAATTCATTATTACTACCCACTGTATTAGATTTTTCAACTACAAATTTAAAAGTAAATTATAACAAACTACGCATAAAGCTAGTTGTTGCCCATCATTCCATGCGCGTAATATTTGATTTATGACTGAATTTATTATTATTTAGATGGTGTTCGCCAATTATTACAATTGTGTAATGAAAATACAAAGATTCGTTAAAAAATAAACGAGTTTTGAGGTTTTAAATTTAATCGAAGGGAAAGATATTTCCCTATCTGATTGGTTTTTGTAGAAAACAATGAGTATTATTAAAAATGAAGTCACAATTCAGTGTTTCCTTATTCATCTTAATGTTAAGTTGAAACCTCCGTAACTGTGAATTATATAAATAGAAGAAATTTAAAAAAAAAGTTGTTTGTAAATTTTTGGAAGAATAAGAGTAGATTTTACAGGTATCGATACCGGGGAGTATCGATAAATAAATTAATTTTGCTCTAAAAGAAAATAGCACTATATTCACATTGAAATAGTGACTGATACGTGTGACTTATATGTTACAGACTTTGAGATACGTTATGAATGAATACGAGAATAGATTTCTTAAAATGTAAACACTGCAGTGTTTTGATAAATTATTTAAATTTTTTTGTTAACAAACAAAAAATTTATTTACGAATATTGTCTTATATCATTCTTCTTAAATGTTTGTTTATTTGCTTCCCTTATATCAAACTTATTGGTATTTGGGAATACGTAAAAATACTGGCGGATTTTAATTTGTTAAGTTTCTATTGGTGTTTTAGTACCGTTAATATAACACACCACATTTAAAAATTATTAATAATGTTGTTTGGATACAATATATTTATTAACTTACCCCGATAACACTAATCTCTGTAACAAAACCCAAGCAACCATTCCTGCAGCATTCCATGTAGATTCAATCAGCTTGAAATCCAGCAGCGAGTGTATTTTTCCTAGCTTAATTTTATTATTAAATATTTCACATTCCCTCTACAAGCCATAAGTTTATATTCCATTCATTCCTTGATTAATATTTTTTTTAATTGTTCATATGAGTTTATAAAAAAAAGTATTTACGAATATTTTCTAATATCATTAATATATAATTTCCTTTTATTTGGTACATAACATATTTAGAAATTATAAATAAATTTTATTGATTACTATTTACTTATTAACACCAGTTGGCGCTATTCACCGTAACAAAACCGAAGCAACATTTTCTGCATCAGCGTCTCTAGATCCAACACAAATGGAATCCGGCGGTGAGTATCTCTACTAGTACACATATATCGGTACAACTGCAAATTAAAAAAAGTGTAATAAAATCATTTTTATCCACTGCAACAGAACCAAAAATTTAGAATATTTTTTGCACCAAAATATACAGTTACTATCCTTCTTTGCCTCCTTTCGATTTTACACTTGTAGTTGTATTTAATTCCTTTCAACTCAAAAGATGGGTTGAAAGGAATTAAATACAACTAAAAATGGGAATTCCCAAAAGATGGGAATTGCTTTTCATTGTTTATTTTTAAAATACCAAACACTTTATACCATCCACTCCCCCCCCCCCCTCTTGATAGAAGTACTTTATGCTGTTGGCTGTTAAACAGAAAGAGAAAAGTATAGTCCACTTAAAGCAAGTTTAAGCTCACCTGAGTAGATTGTGCACGAACATCCTGCAGCGTTTAGCCAATATCTGACAGTCACATCCGAAGGATTTGTCTAACCAGACTTGATGGTTACTTTACATTTTTATTTTTACATTTGTAAAATAAATGTGATTATTAGACATGCTGTTTTTTTCCTTCTTATTTGTAATAGTTGTGTTATATTTTTAAAGAAATGTTTTATATATATATGTATATATTTATATATATATATATATATATATATATATATATGTATATATATATATATATATATATATACATATATACATAAATCACTTGCAGGTGCGCAGTGCTTTGGATAAGTATGTAAACATGAGCTTTACGATAAAAAAGGATAAATAAATAGCATTAAAATAACATAAATTGTAATAATAAAGTGCCACGTAATGTACTTATAGAATTTGTCTGCTTCCCTCTAACTTATTTAATTTATTTCTTTCTTAAGAATCTTTAATTAACAAAATGAATACACAAGAGGGACTTGTTATGGCTGCAAAAGTAATCTCTTGAAGCTACGGAAAGTATTAATAGTGGTGTAAATCTGATCACACAGTGCAAATAGGTATAAATTACTTTCGACGTCTTTAAAATAAGAAGGGAACTAATTAAATAATATTGTAAAAACAGTTTAGAAATAAATGTAAAAATATATGTCGATTGAAAAAAAAATTACTTTTTTAATTGCAGAAAGTGTTAAGTACAATGTTACGTGTGACAATGGAGAATGCGTCTATATAAAGGTTGAAGAAGTTACGTCGGAACGGATTAGAAGGGAACGTGGATCTCTTCCAGCACAAAATGAAACATTTAATCCGATATCCGGTAAGTTTTAAGATTTACAACATTTAAAGGCTAAGTTTCAGATATGTTGATTCTAAATTCATTATTACTACCCACTGTAATAGATTTTTCCACTACAAATTTAAAAGTAAATTATAACAAACTACGTATAAGGCTGTACTAGTTGTTGCCCATCAATTTATGTGCGTAATATTTGATTTATGACTGAATTTATTATTTAGATGGTGTTCGCCAATTATTACAATTGTGTAGTGGAAATAGAAAGATTCGTTGAAAAATAAACGAGTTTTGAGGTTGTAAATTTAATCGAAGGGAAAGATATTTCCCCATCTGATTGGTTTTTGTAGAAAACATTGAGTTTTATTAAAAATGAAGTCACAATTCATTGTTTCCCTATTCATCTTAATGTTAAGTTGAAACTTCCGTAACTGTGAATTACATAAATAGAAGAAATTTTTAAAAAAGTTGTATGTAAATTTTTGGAAGAATAAGAGTCGATTTTACAGTTATCGATACCGGGGAGTATCGATAAATAAATTAATTTTGCTCTAAAAGAAAATAGCACTATATTCACACTGAAATAGTGACTGATACGTGTGACTTATATGTTACAGACTTTGAGATACGTTATGAATGAATACGAGAATAGATTTCTTAAAATGTAAACACTGCAGTGTTTTGATAAATTATTTTAATTTTTTTGTTAACAAACAAAAAATGTATTTATGTATATTGTCTTATATCATTCTTCTTTAATGTTTGTTTATTTGCTTTCCTTATATCAAACTTATTGGTATTTGGGAATCCTTAAAAAATACTGGTGGATTTTAATTTGTTAAGTTTCTATTGGTGTTTTAGTACCGTTAATATAACACACCACATTTAAAAATTGTTAATAATGTTGATTGGATACAATATATTTATTAACTTACCCCAGATATTACTAATCTCTGTAACAAAACCCAAGCAACCATTCCTGCAGCATTCCATGTAGATTCAATCAGCTTCAAATCCAGCGGCGAGTGTATTTTTTCTACCTTAATTTTATTATTAAATATTTCACATTCCCTCTACAAGCCATGAGTTTATATTCCATTCATTCCTTGATTAATATTTTTTTTAATTGTTCATATGAGTTTATAAAAAAAAGTATTGATGAAAATTTTTTAATATCATTAATATATAATTTCCTTTTATTTGGTACATAACATATTTAGAAATTATAAATAAATTTTATTGATTACTATTTATTTATTAACACCAGTTGGCGCCATTCACCGTAACAAAACTGAAGCAACATTTTCTGCATCAGCGTTTGTAGATCCAACACAAATGGAATCCGGCGGTGAGTATCTCTACTAGTACACATATATTGGTACAACTGACAAATTAAAAAAGTGAAATAAAATTATATTAATAAAATCATTTTTACCTACTGCAGCAGAACCAAAAAGTTTAGAAGATTTTTTGCACCGAAATATACTGTTACTATCCTTCTTTGCCTCCTTTCGATTTTACAGTAGTTATAGTATGTATTTCCTTTCAACTCCGATCAGAATTGCTTTTGATTGTTTATTTTTAATATACCGAACACTATACCCTCCTCTCCCCCCCGCTCCTCTTGATAGAAGTACTTTATGCTGTTTGCTGTTAAACAGAAAGTGAAAAGTATAGTCCACTTAAAGCAAGTTTAAGCTCACCTGAGTAGATTGTACACAAACATCTTGCAACGTTTAGCCAATATCTGACAGCCACATCCGAAGGATTTGTCCAACCAGACTTGACGGTTACTTTACATTTTTATTCTTACATCTGTAAAATAAATGTGATTATTAGACATGCTGTTTTTTCTTTCTTATTTGTAATAGTTGTGTTGTATTTTTAAAGAAACGTTTTAAATATATATATATATTTATATATATATATATATATATATATATTTATATATGTATATATATATATATACATATGTATATATAAATATATATAAATCACTTTCAGTTGCGAAATGCTTTGGATTAGTATGTAAACATGGACTTTATGATAGAAAAGGATAAATAAATAGCATTAAAATAACATAAATTGTAATAATAAAGTGCCACGTAATGTACTTATAGAATTTGTCTGCTTCCCTCTAACTTATTTAATTTATTTCTTTCTTAAGAATCTTTAATTAACAAAATGAATACACAAGAGGGACTTGTTACGGCTGCAAAAGTAATCTCTTGAAGCTACGGAAAGCATTAATAGTGGTATAAATCTGATCACCACAGTCTGTAATAAATTATGCAAATAGGTATAAATTACTTTCGATGTCTTTAAAATAAGAAGGGAACTAATTAAATAATATTGTAAAAACAGTTTAGAAATAAATGTAAAAGTATATGTCGATTGAAAAAAAAATTACTTTTTTAATTGCAGAAAGTGTTAAGTACAATATTACGTGTGACAATGGAGAATGCGTCTACATAAAGGTTGAAGAAGTTACGTCAGAACGGATTAGAAGGGAACGTGGATCTCTTCCAGCACAAAATGACACATTTAATCCGATATCTGGTAAGTTTTAAGATTTACAACATTTAAAGGCTAAGTTTCAGATATGTTGATTCTAAATTCATTATTACTACCCACTGTATTAGATTTTTCCACTACAAATTTAAAAGTAAATTATAACAAACTACGTATAAGGCTGTACTAGTTGTTGCCCATCAATTTATGTGCGTAATATTTGATTTATGACTGAATTTATTATTATTTAGATGGTGTTCGCCAATTATTACAATTGTGTAGTGAAAATAGAAAGATTCGTTGAAAAAAACTCATTGTTTTGAGGTTTTAAATTTAATCGAAGGGAAAGATATTTCCCTATCTGATTGGTTTTTGTAGAAAACATTGAGATTTATTAAAAATGAAGTCACAATTCATTGTTTCCCTATTCATCTTAATGTTAAGTTGAAACTTCCGTAACTGTGAATTATATAAATAGAAGAAATTTTAAAAAAAGTTGTATGTAAATTTTTGGAAGAATAAGAGTCGATTTTACAGTTATTGATACCGGGGAGTATCGATAAATAAATTAATTTTGCTCTAAAAGAAAATAGCACTATATTCACACTGAAATAGTGACTGATACGTGTGACTTATATGTTACAGACTTTGAGATACGTTATGAATGAATACGAGAATAGATTTCTTAAAATGTAAACACTGCAGTGTTTTGATAAATTATTTTAATTTTTTTGTTAACAAACAAAAAATGTATTTGCGTATATTGTCTTATATCATTCTTCTTTAATGTTTGTTTATTTGCTTTCCTTATATCAAACCTATTGGTATTTGGGAATCCTTAAAATATACTGGTGGATTTTAATTTGTTAAGTTTCTATTGGTGCTTTAGTACCGTTAATATAACACACCACATTTAAAAATTGTTAATAATGTTGATTGGATACAATATATTTATTAACTTACCCCAGATATCACTAATCTCTGTAACAAAACCCAAGCAACCATTCCTGCAGCATTCCATGTAGATTCAATCAGCTTCAAATCCAGCGGCGAGTGTATTTTTCCTAGCTTAATTTTATTATTAAATATTTCACATTCCCTCTACAAGCCATAACTTTATATTCCATTCATTCCTTGATTAATGTTTTTTTTAATTGTTCATATGAGTTTATAAAAAAAAGTATTGATGAAAATTTTCTAATATCATTAATTTATAATTTCCTTTTATTTGCTACATAACATATTTAGAAATTATAAATAAATTTTATTGATTACTATTTACTTATTAACACCAGTTGGCGCTATTCACCGTAACAAAACCGAAGCAACATTTTCTGCATCAGCGTCTCTAGATCCAACACAAATGGAATCCGGCGGTGAGTATCTCTACTAGTACACATATATTGGTACAACTGACAAATTAAAAAAGTGATATAAAATTATATTAATAAAATAATTTTTACCTACTGCAACAGAACCAAAAAGTTTAGAAGATTTTTTGCACCGAAATATACAGTTACTATCCTTCTTTGCCTCCTTTCGATTTTACACTAGTTATAGTATTTATTTCCTTTCAACTCCGATGGGAATTGCTTTTGATTGTTTATTCTTAATATACCGAACACTATACTCTCCTCTCCTCCCCCCCCTCTTGATAGAAGTACTTTATGCTGTTTACTGTTAAACAGAAAGTGAAAAGTATAGTTCACTTAGAGCAAGTTTAAGCTCACCTGAGTAGATTGTACACAAACATCAAACATCCTGCAGCGTTTAGCCAATATCTGACAGTCACATCCAAAGGATTTGTCCAACCAGACTTGACGGTTACTTTACATTTTTATTCTGACATCTGTAAAATAAATGTGATTATTAGACATGCTGTTTTTTTCTTTCTTATTTGTAATAGTTGTGTTATATTTTTAAAGAAACGTTTTAATATATATATATATATATATATATATATATATATATATATATATATATATATATATATATATATATATATATATATATATATATATATATATATATATATATATATATATATATATATATATATATATCACTTGCAGGTGCGCAATGCTTTGGATAAGTATATAAACATGGGCTTTACGATAAAAAAGGATAAATAAATAGCATTAAAATAACATAAATTGTAACAATAAAGTGCCACGTAAAGTACTTATAGAATTTGTCTGCTTCCCTCTGACTTATTTAATTTATTTCTTTAATTAACAAAATGAATACACAAGAGGGACTTGTTATGGCTGCAAAAGTAATCTCTTGAAGCTACTGAAAGCATTAATAGTGGTGTAAATCTGATCACCACAGTCTGTAATAAATTATGCAAATAGGTATAAATTACTTTCGACGTCTTTAAAGTAAGAAGGTAACTAATTAAATAATATTGTAAAAACAGTTTAGAAATAAATGTAAAAGTATATGGCAACTGAAAAAAAAATTACTTTTTTAATTGCAGAAAGTGTTAAGTACAATATTACGTGTGACAATGGAGAATGCGTCTACATAAAGGTTGAAGAAGTTACGTCAGAACGGATTAGAAGGGAACGTGGATCTCTTCCAGCACAAAATGACACATTTAATCCGATATCTGGTAAGTTTTAAGATTTACAACATTTAAAGGCTAAGTTTCAGATATGTTGATTCTAAATTCATTATTACTACCCACTGTATTAGATTTTTCCACTACAAATTTAAAAGTAAATTATAACAAACTACGTATAAGGCTGTACTAGTTGTTGCCCATCAATTTATGTGCGTAATATTTGATTTATGACTGAATTTATTATTATTTAGATGGTGTTCGCCAATTATTACAATTGTGTAGTGAAAATAGAAAGATTCGTTGAAAAAAACTCATTGTTTTGAGGTTTTAAATTTAATCGAAGGGAAAGATATTTCCCTATCTGATTGGTTTTTGTAGAAAACATTGAGATTTATTAAAAATGAAGTCACAGTTCATTGTTTCCCTATTCATCTTAATGTTAAGTTGAAACTTCCGTAACTGTGAATTATATAAATAGAAGAAATTTTCAAAAAAGTTGTATGTAAATTTTTAGAAGAATAAAAGTCGAATTTACAGTTATCGATACTGGGGAGTATCGATAAATAAATTAATTTTGCTCTCAAAGAAAATAGCACTATATTCACATTGAAATAGTGACTGATACATGTGACTTATATGTTACAGTTTTTGAGATATGTTATGAATGAATACGAGAATAGATTTCTCAAAATCTAATTACTGCAGTGTTTTGATAAATTATTTTAATTTTTTTAACAAACAAAAAATGTATTTACGTATATTGTCTTGTATCATTCTTCTTTAATGTTTGTTTATTTGCTTTCCTTATATCAAACTTATTGGTATTTGGAAATCCTTAAAAAATACTGGTGGATTTTAATTTGTTAAGTTTCTATTGGTGTTTTAGTACCGTTAATATAACACACCACATTTAAAAATTGTTAATAATGTTGATTGGGTACAATATATTTATTAAATTACCCCAGATAACACTAATCTCTGTAACAAAACCCAAGCAACCATTCCTGCAGCATTCCATGTAGATTCAATCAGCTTCAAATCCAGCGGCGAGTGTATTTTTCCTACCTTAATTTTATTATTAAATATTTCACATTCCCTCTACAAGCCATAAGTTTATATTCCATTCATTCCTTGATTAATGTTTTTTTTAATTGTTCATATGAGTTTATAAAAAAAAGTATTGACGAATATTTTCTAATATCATTAATATATAATTTCCTTTTATTTGCTACATAACATATTTAGAAATTATAAATAAATTTTATTGATTACTATTTACTTATTAACACCAGTTGGCGCCATTCACCGTAACAAAACCGAAGCAACATTTTCTGCATCAGCGTCTCTAGATCCAACACAAATGGAATCCGGCGGTGAGTATCTCTACTAGTACACATATATTGGTACAACTGACAAATTAAAAAAGTGAAATAAAATTATATTAATAAAATCATTTTTACCTACTGCAACAGAACCAAAAAGTTTAGAAGATTTTTTACACCGAAATATACAGTTACTATCCTTCTTTGCCTCCTTTCGATTTTACACTTGTTATAGTTGTATTTATTTCCTTTCAACTCCGATGGGAATTGCTTTTGATTGTTTATTTTTAATGTACCGAACACTTTATACTCTCCTCTCCCCCCCCCCCCCCCCCCCCTCTTGATAGAAGTACTCTATGCTGTTTGCTGTTAAACAGAAAGAGAAAAGTATAGTCCACTTAAAGCAAGTTTAAGCTCACCTGTGTAGATAGTGCACAAACATCCTGCAGCGTTTAGCCAATATCTGACAGTCACATTCGAAGGATTTGTCTAACCAGACTTGACGGTTACTTTACATTTTTATACTTACATCTGTAAAATAAATGTGATTATTAGACATGCTGTTTTTTTCCTTCTTATTTGTAATAGTTGTGTTATATTTTTAAAGAAACGTTTGATATATATATATATATATGTATATATATATATATATATATATGAATTTGTATATATATATATATATATATTTATATATAAATCACTTTCAGTTGCGCAATGCTTTGGATTGGTATGTAAACATGGACTTTATGATAGAAAAGGATAAATAAATAGCATTAAAATAACATAAATTGTAATAATAAAGTGCCACGTAATGTACTTATAGAATTTGTCTGCTTCCCTCTAACTTATTTAATTTATTTCTTTCTTAAGAATCTTTAATTAACAAAATGAATACACAAGAGGGACTTGTTATGGCTGCAAAAGTAATCTCTTGAAGCTACGGAAAGCATTAATAGTGGTGTAAATCTGATCACCACAGTCTGTAATAAATTATGCAAATAGGTAGAAATTACTTTCAACGTCTTTAAAATAAGAAGGGAACTAATTAAATAATATTGTAAAAACAGTTTAGAAATAAATGTAAAAATATATGCCAATTGAAAAAAAAATTACTTTTTTAATTGCAGAAAGTGTTAAGTACAATGTTACGTGTGACAATGGAGAATGCGTCAATATAAAGGTTGAAGAAGTTACGTTGGAATGGAGTAGAAGGGAACGTGGATCTCTTACAGCACAAAATGACACATTTAATCCGATATCCGGTAAGTTTTAAGATTTACAACATTTAAAGGCTAAGTTTCAAATATGTTGATTCTAAATTCATTATTACTACCCACTGTATTAGATTTTTCCACTACAAATTTAAAAGTAAATTATAACAAACTACGTATAAGGCTGTACTAGTTGTTGCCCATCATTTTATGCGCGTAATATTTGATTTATGACTGAATTTATTATTTAGATGGTGTTCGCCAATTATTACAATTGTGTAGTGAAAATAGAAAGATTCGTTGAAAAAAACTCATTGTTTTGAGGTTTTAAATTTAATCGAAGGGAAAGATATTTCCCCATCTGATTGGTTTTTGTAGAAAACATTGAGTTTTATTAAAAATGAAGTCACAATTCATTGTTTCCCTATTCATCTTAATGTTAAGTTGAAACTTCCGTAACTGTGAATTACATAAATAGAAGAAATTTTTAAAAAAGTTGTATGTAAATTTTTGGAAGAATAAGAGTCGATTTTACAGTTATCGATACCGGGGAGTATCGATAAATAAATTAATTTTGCTCTAAAAGAAAATAGCACTATATTCACATTGAAATAGTGACTGATACGTGTGACTTATATGTTACAGACTTTGAGATACGTTATGAATGAATACGAGAATATATTTCTTAAAATGTAAACACTGCAGTGTTTTGATAAATTATTTTAATTTTTTTGTTAACAAACAAAAAATGTATTTATGTATATTGTCTTATATCATTCTTCTTTAATGTTTGTTTATTTGCTTTCCTTATATCAAACTTATTGGTATTTGGGAATCCTTAAAAAATACTGGTGGATTTTAATTTGTTAAGTTTCTATTGGTGTTTTAGTACCGTTAATATAACACACCACATTTAAAAATTGTTAATAATGTTGATTGGATACAATATATTTATTAACTTACCCCAGATATTACTAATCTCTGTAACAAAACCCAAGCAACCATTCCTGCAGCATTCCATGTATATTCAATCAGCTTCAAATCCAGCGGCGAGTGTATTTTTTCTACCTTAATTTTATTATTAAATATTTCACATTCCCTCTACAAGCCATGAGTTTATGTTCCATTCATTCCTTGATTAATATTTTTTTTAATTGTTCATATGAGTTTATAAAAAAAGTATTGATGAAAATTTTCTAATATCATTAATATATAATTTCCTTTTATTTGGTACATAACATATTTAGAAATTATAAATAAATTTTATTGATTACTATTTATTTATTAACACCAGTTGGCGCCATTCACCGTAACAAAACTGAAGCAACATTTTCTGCATCAGCGTTAGTAGATCCAACACAAATGGAATCCGGCGGTGAGTATCTCTACTAGTACACATATATTGGTACAACTGACAAATTAAAAAAGTGAAATAAAATTATATTAATAAAATCATTTTTACCTACTGCAGCAGAACCAAAAAGTTTAGAAGATTTTTTGCACCGAAATATACTGTTACTATCCTTCTTTGCCTCCTTTCGATTTTACACTAGTTATAGTATTTATTTCCTTTCAACTCCGATCAGAATTGCTTTTGATTGTTTATTTTTAATATACCGAACACTATACCCTCCTCTCCCCCCCGCCCCTCTTGATAGAAGTACTTTATGCTGTTTGCTGTTAAACAGAAAGTGAAAAGTATAGTCCACTTAAAGCAAGTTTAGGCTCACCTGAGTAGATTGTACACAAACATCTTGCAACGTTTAGCCAATATCTGACAGCCACATCCGAAGGATTTGTCCAACCAGACTTGACGGTTACTTTACATTTTTATTCTGACATCTGTAAAATAAATGTGATTATTAGACATGCTGTTTTTTCTTTCTTATTTGTAATAGTTGTGTTGTATTTTTAAAGAAACGTTTTAAATATATATATATATATATATTTATATATATATATATATATATATATTTATATATGTATATATATATATATATATATATATATATTTATATATGTATATATATATATATACATATGTATATATAAATATATATAAATCACTTTCAGTTGCGAAATGCTTTGGATTAGTATGTAAACATGGACTTTATGATAGAAAAGGATAAATAAATAGCATTAAAATAACATAAATTGTAATAATAAAGTGCCACGTAATGTACTTATAGAATTTGTCTGCTTCCCTCTAACTTATTTAATTTATTTCTTTCTTAAGAATCTTTAATTAACAAAATGAATACACAAGAGGGACTTGTTATGGCTGCAAAAGTAATCTCTTGAAGCTACGGAAAGCATTAATAGTGGTGTAAATCTGATCACCACAGTCTGTAATAAATTATGCAAATAGGTATAAATTACTTTCGATGTCTTTAAAATAAGAAGGGAACTAATTAAATAATATTGTAAAAACAGTTTAGAAATAAATGTAAAAGTATATGTCGATTGAAAAAAAAATTACTTTTTTAATTGCAGAAAGTTTTAAGTACAATATTACGTGTGACAATGGAGAATGCGTCTACATAAAGGTTGAAGAAGTTACGTCAGAACGGATTAGAAGGGAACGTGGATCTCTTCCAGCACAAAATGACACATTTAATCCGATATCTGGTAAGTTTTAAGATTTACAACATTTAAAGGCTAAGTTTCAGATATGTTGATTCTAAATTCATTATTACTACCCACTGTATTAGATTTTTCCACTACAAATTTAAAAGTAAATTATAACAAACTACGTATAAGGCTGTACTAGTTGTTGCCCATCAATTTATGTGCGTAATATTTGATTTATGACTGAATTTATTATTATTTAGATGGTGTTCGCCAATTATTACAATTGTGTAGTGAAAATAGAAAGATTCGTTGAAAAATAAATGAGTTTTGAGGTTTTAAATTTAATCGAAGGGAAAGATATTTCCCTATCTGATTGGTTTTTGTAGAAAACATTGAGATTTATTAAAAATGAAGTCACAGTTCATTGTTTCCCTATTCATCTTAATGTTAAGTTGAAACTTCCGTAACTGTGAATTATATAAATAGAAGAAATTTAAAAAAAAGTTGTATGTAAATTTTTGGAAGAATAAGAGTCGATTTTACAGTTATTGATACCGGGGAGTATCGATAAATAAATTAATTTTGCTCTAAAAGAAAATAGCACTATATTCACACTGAAATAGTGACTGATACGTGTGACTTATATGTTACAGACTTTGAGATACGTTATGAATGAATACGAGAATAGATTTCTTAAAATGTAAACACTGCAGTGTTTTGATAAATTATTTTAATTTTTTTGTTAACAAACAAAAAATGTATTTGCGTATATTGTCTTATATCATTCTTCTTTAATGTTTGTTTATTTGCTTTCCTTATATCAAACCTATTGGTATTTGGGAATCCTTAAAATATACTGGTGGATTTTAATTTGTTAAATTTCTATTGGTGCTTTAGTACCGTTAATATAACGCACCACATTTAAAAATTGTTAATAATGTTGATTGGATACAATATATTTATTAACTTACCCCAGATATCACTAATCTCTGTAACAAAACCCAAGCAACCATTCCTGCAGCATTCCATGTAGATTCAATCAGCTTCAAATCCAGCGGCGAGTGTATTTTTTCCACCTTAATTTTATTATTAAATATTTCACATTCCCTCTACAAGCCATGAGTTTATATTCCATTCATTCCTTGATTAATATTTTTTTTAATTGTTCATATGAGTTTATAAAAAAAAGTATTGATGAAAATTTTCTAATATCATTAATTTATAATTTCCTTTTATTTGGTACATAACATATTTAGAAATTATAAATAAATTTTATTGATTACTATTTACTTATTAACATCAGTTGGCGCTATTCACCGTAACAAAACCGAAGCAACATTTTCTGCATCAGCGTCTCTAGATCCAACACAAATGGAATCCGGCGGTGAGTATCTCTACTAGTACACATATATTGGTACAACTGACAAATTAAAAAAGTGAAATAAAATTATATTAATAAAATCATTTTACCTACTGCAACAGAACCAAAAAGTTTAGAAGATTTTTTGCACCGAAATATACAGTTACTATCCTTCTTTGCCTCCTTTCTGTTTTACAGTAGTTATAGTATTTATTTCCTTTCAACTCCGATGGGAATTGCTTTTGATTGTTTATTTTTAATACACCGAACACTATACCCTCCTCTCCCCCCCCCCCCCTCTTGATAGAAGTACTTTATGCTGTTTGGTGTTAAACAGAAAGTGAAAAGTATAGTTCACTTAAAGCAAGTTTAAGCTCACCTGAGTAGATTGTACACAAACATCTTGCAACGTTTAGCCAATATCTGACAGCCACATCCGAAGGATTTGTCCAACCAGACTTGACGGTTACTTTACATTTTTATTCTGACATCTGTAAAATAAATGTGATTATTAGACATGCTGTTTTTTCTTTCTTATTTGTAATAGTTGTGTTGTATTTTTAAAGAAACGTTTTAAATATATATATATATTTATATATATATATATATATATATATGTATATATTTATATATGTATATATATATATATACATATGTATATATATATATATAAATCACTTTCAGTTGCGAAATGCTTTGGATTAGTATGTAAACATGGACTTTATGATAGAAAAGGATAAATAAATAGCATTAAAATAACATAAATTGTAATAATAAAGTGCCACGTAATGTACTTATAGAATTTGTCTGCTTCCCTCTAACTTATTTAATTTATTTCTTTCTTAAGAATCTTTAATTAACAAAATGAATACACAAGAGGGACTTGTTATGGCTGCAAAAGTAATCTCTTGAAGCTACGGAAAGCATTAATAGTGGTGTAAATCTGATCACCACAGTCTGTAATAAATTATGCAAATAGGTATAAATTACTTTCAACGTCTTTAAAATAAGAAGGGGACTAATTAAATAATATTGTAAAAACAGTTTAGAAATAAATGTAAAAATATATGTCAATTGAAAAAAAAATTACTTTTTTAATTGCAGAAAGTGTTAAGTACAATGTTACGTGTGACAATGGAGAATGCGTCTATATAAAGGTTGAAGAAGTTACGTCGGAACGGATTAGAAGGGAACGTGGATCACTTCCAGCACAAAATGACACATTTAATCCGATATCCGGTAAGTTTTAAGATTTACAACATTTAAAGGCTAAGTTTCAGATATGTTGATTCTAAATTCATTATTACTACCCACTGTATTAGATTTTTCCACTACAAATTTAAAAGTAAATTATAACAAACTACGTATAAGGCTGTACTAGTTGTTGCCCATCAATTTATGTGCGTAATATTTGATTTATGACTGAATTTATTATTATTTAGATGGTGTTCGCCAATTATTACAATTGTGTAGTGAAAATAGAAAGATTCGTTGAAAAATAAATGAGTTTTGAGGTTTTAAATTTAATCGAAGGGAAAGATATTTCCCTATCTGATTGGTTTTTGTAGAAAACATTGAGATTTATTAAAAATGAAGTCACAGTTCATTGTTTCCCTATTCATCTTAATGTTAAGTTGAAACTTCCGTAACTGTGAATTATATAAATAGAAGAAATTTAAAAAAAAGTTGTATGTAAATTTTTAGAAGAATAAGAGTCGATTTTACAGTTATTGATACCGGGGAGTATCGATAAATAAATTAATTTTGCTCTAAAAGAAAATAGCACTATATTCACACTGAAATAGTGACTGATACGTGTGACTTATATGTTACAGACTTTGAGATACGTTATGAATGAATACGAGAATAGATTTCTTAAAATGTAAACACTGCAGTGTTTTGATAAATTATTTTAATTTTTTTGTTAACAAACAAAAAATGTATTTGCGTATATTGTCTTATATCATTCTTCTTTAATGTTTGTTTATTTGCTTTCCTTATATCAAACCTATTGGTATTTGGGAATCCTTAAAATATACTGGTGGATTTTAATTTGTTAAATTTCTATTGGTGCTTTAGTACCGTTAATATAACACACCACATTTAAAAATTGTTAATAATGTTGATTGGATACAATATATTTATTAACTTACCCCAGATATCACTAATCTCTGTAACAAAACCCAAGCAACCATTCCTGCAGCATTCCATGTAGATTCAATCAGCTTCAAATCCAGCGGCGAGTGTATTTTTCCTAGCTTAATTTTATTATTAAATATTTCACATTCCCTCTACAAGCCATAAGTTTATATTCCATTCATTCCTTGATTAATGTTTTTTTTAATTGTTCATATGAGTTTATAAAAAAAGTATTGATGAAAATTTTCTAATATCATTAATATATAATTTCCTTTTATTTGGTACATAACATATTTAGAAATTATAAATAAATTTTATTGATTACTATTTATTTATTAACACCAGTTGGCGCCATTCACCGTAACAAAACTGAAGCAACATTTTCTGCATCAGCGTTTGTAGATCCAACACAAATGGAATCCGGCGGTGAGTATCTCTACTAGTACACATATATTGGTACAACTGACAAATTAAAAAAGTGAAATAAAATTATATTAATAAAATCATTTTTACCTACTGCAGCAGAACCAAAAAGTTTAGAAGATTTTTTGCACCGAAATATACTGTTACTATCCTTCTTTGCCTCCTTTCGATTTTACAGTAGTTATAGTATTTATTTCCTTTCAACTCCGATCAGAATTGCTTTTGATTGTTTATTTTTAATATACCGAACACTATACCCTCCTCTCCCCCCCGCCCCTCTTGATAGAAGTACTTTATGCTGTTTGCTGTTAAACAGAAAGTGAAAAGTATAGTCCACTTAAAGCAAGTTTAAGCTCACCTGAGTAGATTGTACACAAACATCTTGCAACGTTTAGCCAATATCTGACAGCCACATCCGAAGGATTTGTCCAACCAGACTTGACGGTTACTTTACATTTTTATTCTGACATCTGTAAAATAAATGTGATTATTAGACATGCTGTTTTTTCTTTCTTATTTGTAATAGTTGTGTTGTATTTTTAAAGAAACGTTTTAAATATATATATATATTTATATATGTATATATATATATATATATATATATTTATATATGTATATATATATATATACATATGTATATATAAATATATATAAATCACTTTCAGTTGCGAAATGCTTTGGATTAGTATGTAAACATGGACTTTATGATAGAAAAGGATAAATAAATAGCATTAAAATAACATAAATTGTAATAATAAAGTGCCACGTAATGTACTTATAGAATTTGTCTGCTTCCCTCTAACTTATTTAATTTATTTCTTTCTTAAGAATCTTTAATTAACAAAATGAATACACAAGAGGGACTTGTTATGGCTGCAAAAGTAATCTCTTGAAGCTACGGAAAGCATTAATAGTGGTGTAAATCTGATCACCACAGTCTGTAATAAATTATGCAAATAGGTAGAAATTACTTTCAACGTCTTTAAAATAAGAAGGGGACTAATTAAATAATATTGTAAAAACAGTTTAGAAATAAATGTAAAAGTATATGTCGATTGAAAAAAAAATTACTTTTTTAATTGCAGAAAGTTTTAAGTACAATATTACGTGTGACAATGGAGAATGCGTCTACATAAAGGTTGAAGAAGTTACGTCAGAACGGATTAGAAGGGAACGTGGATCTCTTCCAGCACAAAATGACACATTTAATCCGATATCTGGTAAGTTTTAAGATTTACAACATTTAAAGGCTAAGTTTCAGATATGTTGATTCTAAATTCATTATTACTACCCACTGTATTAGATTTTTCCACTACAAATTTAAAAGTAAATTATAACAAACTAAGTATAAGGCTGTACTAGTTGTTGCCCATCATTTCATGCGCATAATATTTGATTTATGACTGAATTTATTATTATTTAGATGGTGTTCGCCAATTATTACAATTGTGTAGTGAAAATAGAAAGATTCGTTGAAAAATAAACGAGTTTTGAGGTTTTAAATTTAATCGAAGGGAAAGATATTTCCCTATCTGATTGGTTTTTGTAGAAAACATTGAGTGTTATTAAAATGAAGTCACAATTCATTGTTTCCCTATTCATCTTAATGTTAAGTTGAAACATCCGTAACTATGTTATTTTTTAAGATGTCTTAAGTATTTTTTCACTATTTCTCGGCTTGTACTTGTAATTATGGTTTATGAAAAAAAAATAGTCAAGTATCATATTAGAAAAACAGAGCGGCGGAAATTCTCAGTGAGTGTAGTGCAAATTTCCGTCGACAATGCGTGCCCTCATATATACGAGTATATACCACTTCGGATATGGGTCGACGTGTACTCCTCACATCACGACGCACCACTAATATCATTTGCGGGTACACGATCCCGTGAGTGTAAACCTACGTTATGTCGAATGTGCCGTTTGCACATTGTTGACCTATATAGAATATTTCTTATTCATATTATTTATGCTTATTTATTTATTTATTTAATAGTATACTTTCTATTGATGCTTTGTAAAACTACATATTATTAAGTTTAATTTTTAACGGGTAAATTACCTTTTGCATATTTTTTATTGTACTTACCAATCCCTTCCATTTGATGTCCTTGTCAAAGGAGTCCTGAATAAAAAAATGTTCACCATTTTGGAGCATTCGCCATATTAAATTCATGATGGTATAAAATATCCTTTTTTCAGATCCCAAGTGCTCTCTGAAATACTACTTTCATTAAAATTGTTTTTGTAGTTTAGTTATGAAGATATAATAAACAGATTGTCAGTTAAATTTTCACCCACTTCCAGACATGGGTGTGCGAAGGTCAATCTGCATCTTCACACTATACTATTAGCTAATAAAATATAAATTATAGATAATTATACATGCATGTTACGTCAATTAAGTTAATGTCAAATTCAAATCGTGTGGGTATTTGAATATGCTTCGCACATCGAAAACGTAATCCCTGTAGTCGATGATTCGCATTAGAGATGTACGACTCGACTTCGCAAACCGATTTGAGATTAAACCGAGTTAAATCGATTTATGTCTATGACGAACTGAGTTGACGGGCTGCCTTGTCGATGCGCTCGGTCCGTGTATTGCTTGCATGCATACTCGACTTAAACCGAATTCATCGCTCGTACGTTCAAATTAAACCGAATGTACTCGGTTACCGCGTATATTGTAATAGCTCGTTCAATAATATTTAATTTTTTTTTGGTCTACGAGTACATTCCTTACATGCAGGTTTTAATAAATTATTTTAACTAGTTTATTAATGTTTTGTTAGAAAACTTTTATTTTAAATCTGTTGATTATTTAATTTAGATATTTCAATGCCGGTCCGAAAACGAAGTCTATAGTTAGCAAGAGTTTTGAAAAGCCAATAATAGACCAACAAATTGTGTGCAGACAATGTTCTTTGTCTTATAAATATTCCGGGAATATGAACGCAATGATGACATACATTAAAAAGAAGCATTCGGATTACTTGACTGCTTATTTATATGAATCGCGTGGTCCAGGTGAATTTTCTGTCTTAGCGGAGGTTGATAGTTTTATAGATGTTATTGTTTTATTTATTTAACCGCCTCTATTTGTCAACCACCCGATTAAATTACTCAAAAACGAACACGTTCTTTAAAAACCGAAATCGATTTACGATACTATCCGATGACCGTCGTTTGTTAAATCGACTTGATCAACGCGGTTAACACGAATTTTCAAATCGACAAACTCAGTTTGATGAATATCCGAGTTGGTCCATCTCTAATTCGCATTATTGCTCGGGGTTCCCTGCTGCCACGCGAGGGAAGCGCGGAAGACCGCGCCAGTTTACGCTGTTCTAATTGTACCCACTAATTTTAGTTGTCGATAGTGGGTAGATCTATTTAGGATCCTTATTAGGCAATTTGTTGTGTTGTGGCTTATTGATTTTTGTTCAAATTATGAGTGACGTAAGACGTTTTATGTGCAAAAGGCATAAGACTGATGTTATCTGTCATCAGTCTGACGAAGATGATACACCTTATATTAAGTAATCCGTAATAATAAAAAAAGTCGTTTATAATATTTTGTCGAACAAATATAGGAAGCATGATGTTCATTTGTATAATTCGTTGCAGCAATAGCTATTGTTAAGTAGTCTATATATTTTATTATACTGGCATGGTGTGTGTGTGTGCGTGAGTGCGTGCGTGCGTGTGAGCGGGCGTGCGCGCGTGCGCGCATGCGTGTCTGTGTATGTAATTTTAAAGTAATTAAATTTGTTTAAATGAATTATTATTAAAAAAATGCTGACGGCAACAAATATTAATTAAGATCTAGTGTAGTAAATTATGGATATTTTTTTGACTTATATGCATATAATAAATTATATATTTAGTTCTATGTTTTCAAAATATTGAAAAGTGTAATCAACCATTACGAATAATAAAATACCAACCGATTAAAATTTAGGACTTATCATTCATTATTTTAAGTCTTTGTATTATTTTCTCTAGAATGATTATGGAAGTTATAATAATTTACATTACAAATTAAAGGCTTTATAAATTAATAAAGACTTTAAAAATGATTATTTAAATATTAACAGATGTGTTATCACAAAAATTCGTTCAAGTATACACCATATTATTTGACGAAATATTAAAAAACGACCTAAACGTTTTTTCTGTATACGTTAATTTAGTTCATTTATTTTAAAAATTCTTCTTTGCTTAGGCGTCAGTTTTACTATTAAATATTTTCAAGCAGATGCATCGCTCGATTCTACTAGCAGAAGCAGAGCTCATTTAGTATTTGCTATTGGTTTGTGCTTAGACTTTAATTATCAAGTCGATGATGATTTACGTTTGAAATTATTAAGACATCCTTGGTACCCTGGTAAAACGTACAATTTTAAAAATGACGTTAAGTTTGATGTTTTACGATATAATAGATAAAAACGAGCCTTCCGATATAAATGGCTTACAACCTATCTGTTGTTGGCCCACTCTACTATAGCGAAGGAACCTCTGTGTAGAATATGTGTTTTATTTTGGCCTCCAGTGCGGAGCGGTTTACAGTTTATAGTTTTTCCTTGTCTTAAATATCAAAAGTTTCATGAAGCTGTACAGTGTCATGCCATAAATGGCATTGGGATGCACTGGCTTGTTTAAATACATTTGAAAAGATAATGGATACAAGGGAACTGAGTGTTATTGAATCTTTAAATACCACATATCACAAGGAGGTAATTGAAGAAAATCGGGTGAAACTTCGATGTATCATATCGGCAATATTGTTTTACGGATAACGTAATCTTCCACTTCACGGAAAAGTCGATGAGGTTTCTGTTTTTTGCACACCTGTTACATTTTCGAGTTGACTTGAGATACGAGATTTTGAAAAATAATTTAGAGTCAGAAGCAAACAATTCCTTTTACATTTCGCATCAAATTCAAAATGAATTATTTGAAATGTGTTGTGATGTTCTGAAAAGCAAAATAATTGGGAAGGTGCTTCCCAATTATTTTGCTTTTCAGAACATCACAACACATTTCAATCATGCTTCGGTTTTTTCGGCGTTGGCTGATGTGACTGCTGATATTAATGGCGCAGAGCAATTATCGGTTGGAAATCGCTACTATTATTCGGAACTATTATTCACGTTATACAAGACTGCAATATTGATTTAAATAAACGACTGTGCTGTAATGGCAAGTCACATAGGTGATGATCAGAAAATTATTAATAACAAATATTCTTCATTCCTCTTTTTCCACTGTACAAGCCATGTATTGAATCTAGTCATCAATGACCTGAACGATGTCAGTGAAGTGAGAAATACTGCCGGTATTGCAAAGAAGCATTATAATTTTTTAGAAAGTATGTTGCGGCGAAATAAAATTCCAAATATACCTCTCTTTTGTGAAACGTATTGAACAGCAAAGTACAAAACTATCAGAAATTTTTCTTAAAATTTTCTGACTGTTGTACGAGTTTTAGAAGAACGTTCGCAGGACGCACCGCACTCTAAAACAAAAACCAAAGCATATCAGCTATACACGACTGCAACTACTCCAACATACATTGTAATTGCTCCCTATTCTGCCAAACTCGAACCCATGTACAACCAATTGCAAGAAGTAAATATGAACATAAAAGCAAAACACGATCACGTAATTAAATTAACGGACATGCTTCAGTCTTACGCGATAATGCCTCTATGGATTTTGCGATCATTTTGTATAAACTGGATGTTAAATTTAAGCACCATCGAGTAATAACAAAACAGATTTACAGATTAAATCAACCATCTGAGATTGTGGAAGAATTTTTCAGAATATCTGTATTTATCTCATATTTATATTCTATCATTTCTCCTCTGAAAAATCGGTTTTCTTCAACTCACAAAAAACATTTTCGCTTATGCAACCGTGAAAATGTTTTTTATACCACCTAGGAAATATGAGAAAATTAGACAAATCTTCATTTTTAACTATGGCAGAAGACATATAGAACTTATACGAAAATTTTCTACATAATTTTATTTCTGAGGCTACCACGTGGTAAGATATGTTGTAGACAAATGAAGCAAGTAATGTGGCTTTAAATAAATCCGGTGTTGAATACTCAGATTTGATTGCTCAAGCCACCCCGATTTACCCAGCGGTATTTGAGGCAATCAAAATTGGTTTAACTATTCCAGCAACAATATGTAGCATTAAACGTACATTTATCACTTTAGGAAGTGTCAAGACGTGGCATTGGTTAATGATGGGAGACGCGAGGCTAAGCGGTTTGTGCATGCTCAGTTTTCACGGGAAAAGAATAGAGGACAATAAATTTATTGACTAGGTGATAAACAAATTTGGACAACAACCTAGATGCCTTAAGTTTTTACTCAAACAGTAACTTAATGAAAAAAATTCTTTATCTTTTCTATGTATTTTCTTTTCCGACAGTAGGGTGCAAGTGCACCCCAATGCACCCTGCTGCTGGGGCCCATGCTGCCACACGTCCGAATCTTGTACACGTATCAAGAACTAATGACAATACAATAATTTTATTTTAGGCTTAAATAAGACAAAAAAATCAAGTTATAATTTAAAAAAAAAATAAAAATACCCGTTTTTGTACCAATATGGACTAAAAATAAAAAAAATAATTTTTAAATGTAAAGATTTTGGTCAAGAGCGAAAGGATGGCTCTGACGAAAAAAAAATTACTTTAATGTAAAAAAGCTTGGGGATCTGTGAACTAATATCTATATAATAGCTCTATTTTTATAAATAGCTAGCAATGAAAAAAATTACGACAACTGGTAGCAAGCATCCATTTTTTTGTCATCTGAGATATCCTTTTATTCCTAAACAAAATTTTTATATTTCGAGAGTATTTTTTTAGTTCATTTTGTCATAAAAACGTTTCTTTGTTTTTTTTAACTTATAATTTTATTTAATAGAAATTCACTTGTTTAACTTGAATAATCTTCGAATTTATCCTCTGTATTTAACATATATATCCCTTCTTATGTTTCCAAAAAATTTATGTAGAAATATATTTAAATGGATTATTAATATTCTAGTATAGAATTTCAGTTATCTAGTCAATTAACTCTTCAGGCAAAATTTAATTTAAAATATTGTCACACAGTTAAATATTTACTATTAGCGGCATTATCGTGATAATGGTGTATTTTCATAGCAAATATTTCAGTAGTTTTTCTATTTAGAGTAAGCCTTTTTATTGTCCCATTACATTAAGGTGAAACAGTTTCATGACAGACTGATCTTTTGGGAAGAACACGAAGAGGATAGTGTTCATAAAGTTTAAGATATCTCACCTTAAAAAAATATTATTTCCTATACGTCGTAATCAAAAAATTTATCGAAAATTTTTTTCAACAATTCATACTAAATTCACATTCACATACACTGCTCCTTTTAAAATATACACTCAATATAGATAACAAACATATTTTGATCTCAAGACATATAGACAATAATCTGGTAGTTTATTATGGTAATTTTTTCTATTTGCTAAGTCTATACAGTACGAAACAAAACGAATTGACGATGATAATTTGTCTACTATTTAAAAATATCCATAATTTTCTCAACAAATCTTCAAGAAAAATTCTATATTAAGAATAAGAAGAACCATCACATACAAATTACGATTTCAAGATTGGAGTACTATTACAATAAATATTTATTTGCGTGTAACGTATTTATTGACTGAAAATGCATCATAACTTTGTTTTGTTTGTGTCCTTCTCTGTCAACAAAATTTATTTAACAAAAATCATAATCTTTTAGCAGCCATTTTGAAACAAATCATACCTATTTTTTTGACAACAATTTCTGAACAGTTCTAGTGAGAATAAATGTAGTATAATTTCTTTTTCTTTTACAGTTTTGGTTTTGAAATGCTGGTTGTCCATGATGTCTGTCCGCCTGTCTGAATCTTTTTTTCACAAAGCTATTTAACGTAGAAATTTGAAACATAGGAAAAAAATATTAAACTGCTCAGATCCCAAGAGTAAAAATATTCCTATTGTAATATTAAATACAGTGCTCAAACTTTTTTCTTCATCAATCGTGTACCTTTTGGATTATGTATCATGAACAATTGAAAGAACGACGAGAAATTTCTAAAATTTTCCACAATAATTCTTTAATAAACCTTTGGCATAGAAAGTTGGAATTTAGTCCAGTTTTATGACTGTACTGAATTCCACGCATAGATTTCAATAATTAACAGTAAAATAAAATATTCGATGTCATTTGTTTTTTATTGTTTGTGTCGTGTTTGGTACCAAGTAAAAGGGACACTTGTATGAAATCAAAAACTGTACATTTTTGTTTCAAAAACAGTTCTGAATATATTGTTATAAATATCCAAGAAAAGCAAGTCTCATCAGACCCACACTCTTATGAAATCTCAAACTCAAAATTAAAAAAAAATAACATTAAAAAAAAATTAGTAGAATTTTACCAAAAATTTACTAGAAAACTATGGAGGTAATTCTACGTTTCATAATTTTTTACCTATTTACAATATTTTCACACCCGTGCAAGATATTTTTGTCAATATGTTTTCTTTTTATAACAATTTAATTAATTTATTGAGATATGTTTATTTATTAAATTTATATTTCGTACCGGTACCTTTGTACCTATTTAATAATCCAATTTTGCTTTATTATTATTAAAAAATTAAGTGAATTTGAGAAAAGTTCTATATCATAGATTTCGCAATATTTGCATTTAAATTCTGACAAATGAATATAAAAACATAACTTGAATATAATGTCTCATCTGCTAAATTTATACGTTTTATAGAATCTTAACCATTATATAGCACTTTAGGCAAATATTTAATCTACAGGAGAAGACCTGTCTGACATCCCATCTACAGTGAAGCCTGGACCCTACGATGACAATCAACAACAAACGACCCTAAGATGACAGTCAATCAATTTACAGTCAACATGACAGTCAATGGCAATGATAAGCACCACTTTAACTTTATTTATAGCGACTTGCCATTATCTAGCTTGTGTTACTGAATAAACTGCTTCTTTTTAAATTACATGTCTTTATAAAAATCAATTCGAAATAGAACTTGCATAAATCGAAAATAACACTTGCACAATAAAGCTACTAATCTAAAATAAACTTACACAGCGTATTATATTTCCCTGTAAAGAATTTTTTTAATATGTTTTTCATTTATTCACAGAAGTTCTAATACATTTGTATCAAGTTTATCTTACTTACCTAAGAATAATAGAATAACATAGTTTATACAATGTTATTTTTATTTACGTAAAACAAAAACTTAATACAAATACATTGTAAGTTCCGCAACTTAAGATACTTCGATAATATTTTAAGATAGTAGAGTAGCAGTTTTAGAAAATATCGCTCAAGAGTGATATTTCTTAAAATATTTTCTTAAAATTAATGAAAAAATTAAAATTTCATATCGTAATTCAGCTTATTACGATCAGTATGGTATATCAATTTTAAAAAAAAACCCTGAAATAGTTTTTTTCTATTATGTTTGAACTGAAATTAAAATATTTCCTTTCAGTTATCACATTGTAAGTCAGAAAAATATTTTACCAACCATTATATTTTAATCATTATAGCCGATTGATGTGACATTCTAAGTGATAATAAAGTATTACGCATATTTTGTTTATTGATTTTGCTCCTAACCATATAATATAATCCTTTTTCCTAGTTAATAGTTTTATCTCGAATTATGATCTAACATATATTATCTTCTACAACTGATTATATATCAACAGATTTTGTTTAAAATCAGCATAATTGATACATTTATTAGCATCATATTTTTTCTTAAGTAAACTCAGCTGAAATTTTTAATTATACGACTAAATATTTAAGTACCGTTTACGAGTATTATACTTCTGCGAACCGAGTTTAAAGTTTTTTAACTATTAAATGACAGCCAAGCAATAAGTAAATAATTAGTTTCTATTTTTTTCCCTACATGATATGCAGTTATTTTACTGTAACTTGAGTTATTAAATATACAGTGTACAGTGTTACAGTAATGTAAACGCTAAAGTCGAATAGAAACGAGTAAGATCCAACCACAATTTTGCTGATCCATAGTCCGTTACTGAAAACGATGAAGTCGAGTAAAGGTAGTAAACAGTTAAGAATATTGGAACAAGAGGTATGTAATAAAAAAAAAATTAATCGTTTTATTTCCAGTTTTGTGGAAAATCTAACACCAGTGTTGTCACTACTGTATGTTTATTTCCATTGAAACCAACTGAAATATGTAGCTAGTAGAGTAAGACACTAAAAATATTCACTTTTTATAAGATTTAGCCTTTGTTATTTTCCATTGTTATTGTAATAATATTTCCACATTTTCCATGTGAAATTATTTTGAAATATAAAACTTGGTAAACAATTTTAATTATCATATTATTGACAACATACTAGATAAATAATTTTAAATACAGAATGGAATCATATTAAATACTAAACGTAAACGTTGTGTTTACACTGAAATATTGCAAAAATTCATCCGTTATAAATGGAACGAAGAAAATATGTTACTGACAAACATCACAATTTCATTAAATTTTGATATTGGTATACAACGTACAAAAATGTTTATTATATTTTTATTTGATTATGACTGCGGCTCAATTAAAGCCTGCGATGAGCTACAGTTCGAACGTGCATTCATTTTCAGTATGTATACATAATTGGCAGGGCCCCTTATGCCGACATATTGAAGTATGCCGACATATTGAAGTTGATCTAGGAATTCAATTCGATTCAAGCCTGACTTTTCATGGTCATTTGGCAGATGTAGCGAGAAAGTCATTCAGAAGGCTTAGATTTTTGTTGTAAAATGCCAGGAACTTTCAATGTGTTTCCTCAATTAATCTATCACATTTGATTTTAGTATAACGCAAGTTGAAGCCAACTCCTTTATATGGAGCCTACATGTAACTTAATACAGCCTGAAGATTGAACGTGTCCAAAAATGTTCTTTCGATATTTGTACATGAGACGATATGGTTGCTTCCCTTTTTCCTATTTCCTACCAATTTTCTCTTGGGTATGATGAGTTACCACACATTACAGGACAGAAGAAAAATTTATTCGATGAAATTTATTTTCCAATTGTTAAAGGAAATAATGTTATATCCTAATTTATTGAAGAAATCCTCGCTCTTCATACTTGATACCTACCTGCTTTTGCAGTTATCCTTTTATTATACTGGTATCTAGAATCGGGTTATATTTAAATTTTTCATTTTCCCATAGTGTATAATTGCTCAACTGCCTCATCATGAATGCATCAAAATGTGACATGTTTGTGATGAGTGAGAATAAACTTGTTGAAGTGGTGGAGTTGAATGGTGACAACCATTACATATTATAAGGCTAGTGAATTTAATTAATTGTCCTTTTATCTTTATAGATACGCAAAGGTGTTAGAATTGTAATGTTTCCGTACTTGTATGTAAATAAATAAATATTTGGGTGTGAATGTGTGCATTCGTGGTTTGTTAAATGGCATACGATATTGAAACTTAGTGTAAACATAATGGCTGCACGTAAATAAATAAATATTTGGGCGTGGATGTGTGTATTCATGATTTGTTAAATGGCATTCGACATTGAAACTTAGTGTAAACGTAATGTTTCTAAAGAAAAGTACGTGTTTTGTTACTGGACCAAGGAGGTTTTTCACACGTCATAAATTCACCACATGCTCTCATTGTGTTACTCGGATATAATGAGAGCATGTAGGAAATTTGTAGAGATTTTCATTTAATATAATTAAAAAGAAATTAACTGTACTTTTGCCTATATTTTAGTATTAGCGTACTTAATCAAATTTATCATGGGCTGATTAGTTAGCTGAAGTCCTTAAATGGTCTTGTTACAAATTAAAAAAAATTTCAGATGGTCTAAGGCATCTAGTGGAGTCCTAAGGAAACTTGCAGAATTTATCAGAGTAAACAATACAAAATAATAGTAATAGTTTATAGAACGTAATTCAACAATACTGAAATGTTTCCATTAATGGGATCAGAATCAGTTTGTTTTAAGATAGCTATCTAGCTATCTTTGCTAATAAAAGTCGTGGTAAAGAACTTAAGGAAAGTAGAAATAATACTACATCACGTAGTTTCATTTAATTGTCAATAATGAATTTCTACAAAATTAACACCAAATATATTCAATAGTATAAATTATTTTAGATGTTCCTGTATAGAAACAACTGATATCTTTGGGGACATCCTCCGCCGCAGCCATCGTGCTTGATCTAGTGCCACTTGTTCCATATATTGCTGGTTATCCCTAACCTGATACTCGATTTATCTCTTTTCAGTTGCCACAACATCTTTGATTATATTATAATACCATCCGTCGATGTCGCCCAATTTCACTCCATATTGAATTCAATTTAAAATAAAATACTAGCAACAATAATTATAAGTTTTAAATTATGAAATAAAATGCTTCTCGCTTTTACTTATGCTCATTCAACCTGATTACCATTCTTCTTTGATCGCCCCACAAAAGCAAAACATAAATTGCTCTATGATCTGTAATTATAAAGGTGTTAACCTCCATGGTCACGGAATTTAATTTTTTTATATTTGGTGGAAAATTTTATCTTATCTTATAGTTTAGGTTAGCACCGTTAACACCATAATTATGATTTTAATATTAGTAATGACGATGAAGTATTTGGGGTATTTATGTATAAAACCTATCTAATTTACTATATATGATATTGCATCTACTGTGTATTAGGGCGCTAAAAAAATAATACTAATGACTATACTTACGAGATTTTTATTTTGGTATTGTGACTTTGTTTTCTCGGGGTTAAACAATGGAGAATATATATATATATATATATATATATATATATATATATATATATATATATATATATATATATATATATATATATTTACATATATATATACATGTGAATTAAAAACAAAACATTTTCACGAGAATATGCTTTTTGTCGCTAAGTTAGGTACGGATGCGTATTTGTACACATGAAACGCAAAGAAGTACGACGTCGGATTTCTTCACTGCATACCTCACAAATGGGCTTTAATTAGAACCAGGTAATCGTTTTATATTTTCAGCCACAGGTGTGCATTCACTGCATCTGGCCATAACCATTTCCTCAATGTGCAAGTGGGAAACTTCACTGCGCGAGTTAAAATACATGCAGTGCCATCCATTGATGTACATGAGTATTATACATATTATACATGTAATTACAATGCCTCGAGTAGCTAAACATTTTGCCGTTGTTGTATTGCTACTTAAATGAATTTTTGAATATGTCAAATTTACATATTTTCTAATCGAGTGAATCGATTGTTGTGAAATAAAATTGTAATATTATTTAAAATTTACAAATTCTTATTAATTATAAATAAATTTTAATTCTTCTTAACTCTAAATTCTTCCAAGACTCCGTGCGATTAAGATTAGCATTTTTACGTAATAAAAACAAACACACAAACATACAATCATAATAGTTTCTTTTACTTTTATTATAAGCTTAGAGAGATTACTATAAAAGTGATAATAAAATCGTTTTTTTCATAAATATCTACAATATATACAAATCAATTCTATTATTTTATCAAATGTAATATAAATTAAAATTAGTATTACTTATATTAAAAAAAACATTGCAATTTATTAAATATATTACTACAACGGCCAAATTCTGATTATTATAAGAAATTGACGATAATATTAAAATTTAGACCTTAATCTAAGTGCAGGAAAAAACTGTCTTTTTTAAACCATTGTATATCCTTTAATAAGAAGGGAATCACTTAATTTTTATAATAATAATTTAATAAAGGTATTCGTAATTTGAAATGATCCTCTCCTTGAAATATGATACCTAACTTCCAAGAAGCGAACCCATCGACAATAATCGGTGTCCAGTGTCTAATCGGAACATTACAGAATCTGCGAGCAACATCTACAGATTGTATAAAGCCTGACTCATTGTCCTACCGCACCTCATTTCCCATGTCTCGGAGTCGGCCCTCCTTGATTTAATGCGTCATTCTTGGCGCAATTGAGTCATGTTTGGATATAATCACATCGTCTTCGTGTCACTTTCTTCTGTTCCCATCCAGGAGGCTGGTGGCATGCTGCGATCTCTTTAAAGTTATCCTAAGTCAATAACGTTTCCATACCTCGCGGGGTATAACGCGCTTACATACACTGAGATATTATGGAAACGGGTAACCTTTCCATGCCAGCGTAGGCGGTTTTTGGCAATATGGTCTGAAATTTTTGTCACCTTAAACGTTCCACCGTATATTTATTTTTAATTTTATCTTCTATGGTTACTCCTCCGAAACATCAAAGTATCCCTAACTTTGTTTCGTAAAGTTTCTGCTCACCCCATTTTCTCAAACGCCAGCATTCAGATCCATAGAGTAGAGTTGGTCTAAAGTTCTTTGGTATATGTTACCTTTGATCTCTATGGGCATTCTTGCATCGCACATAACTCCTGTTAAAGATATCCACTTGAAACAACCAACATTTATCCGATTTTCAAAGTCATTCTCGACGGATGCCTCTGCTGTTATTACAAAGCCTAGGTATTTAAAATTGTTGACTGATTTCAAAGGTATATTACCGATGCATGGTAGCTGTGTTGCGCTAGTTGATCCGGATTTGCGTATAGTAGATTCCACGGAGCTGGTTTTTGTAGGTGTTCCGAGACATAGTTCATGACAATATTGAACAGCAGGGGAGTGACCGTTGAGCCTTGATGAACCCCCACATTTACTTCGAACTCTGCACTAGTACCAGTCGGTCTTATCAGTTGGCTTTTTATATTGTACCAATTCTCGAGGATAAAGGTGTATTGCTCCAAAATATGTTGTACGCATATTGCTTCCCATTTAAGTTTCCGTTACACTCTGCCATATGCCTTTTCCAAACCTATGAATACAAAATAAAGGTCCTTTTTGCGAGATTTACGTTTCTCTATTAAAATTCGTACCATATGAACAGCATCTATGACACCTATTAGCAATTAGCTATCATGCTTTCCCAGATCTTCCAGGTATGTCACGTAAGTTTAATTGCACGGTAGCTACCGTATTCGAATATATCACGCTTGCTTTTATAGAAAACGATTAAGTGGCTTCGACACCATCCGTCCTGCATTTTTCTACGCGATAAGATAGAATATAGAATAGATATAAGAATATAGAAGAGATAGAATATAGATAAGATAGAATAGTGTGGTTAACCACAAAATCCCGAAATATCGAAATACCCTCAGATTGCTGATGGTATTTCATCGTGTCCTCTAGTATTTTTAAAAAATTTTCAATACCATATAGTAGATTCCAGATGCAAGTTAGAGCAACTTTTACTTCTCCTAGTGCTATCTCTTCTATACGTCCCTGAACTGCAAGCATTTTCTCCAAGCTTTCTTGGCTAAATTCTTGGTTTAATATGTTGTTATGGTACTCATGCCATCTTTTATTAATAGAATCGTCTGATGTGAAAAGTGTTCAGGAAAAACATTGATATATTTATTGTCTTTCATATCTTTACTTTGTTTACACCTAAATTTTCCAATTTCGAATATGTCTCTTTCAGTTACTGCATTCTGGTTGACTAATGCTCTGGACTTTGTAATCATTCTCTTAGCTTCTTTTTTGCTTGGACGTAGTTGCAGTCATTCGATTCCACTCTAGACTCTTGCCAGATCTTAAAATTAGCCTTCTTTTTAGCTAGATGTGTTTGGACACTCTCATTCCACCAGCTTGGATCTTTGTTTGCTTTTACTTTACCTTTACTAACACCTAACATCTCCCTTGCAGCGCCTATTAAGTGCATTTGGAATTAATTCCAGAAAATGTTCACATCTTTTCCTGTTATATCTTAATTTCTCATAAAATCTGGAATGTCAGATGCGAAAGAAAGGTCCTTGTTCTCCTTTAAATTCATCCACTTATTAAGTGAAGTAGCCAGTTTCTTATCCGGAATGTTTTAGGTCATATCCGGTGGTATCCTCATGCAGCCGATGTTGTGCGGTGAGTGGTTCACCCGGTATTACTTTAAGTTTTTTGAAGTATTTGCGTAACTTTCCGAAACATAAAATGTAGTCTATTTGAGATGCGAATGTGCCCCTCTTAAAAGGTAGATAAGGTGTTTGTCTTTCTTGTTGAAGAGCGTGTCGACTATTAGCATATTAAATGTGTTAGTCAATCCCGGAACATTTTCATTTTCGTCATTAAGGTTTCCGTAACCATACTTTTCATGACATTTATATCCGAACGGCGGCGTGTTAGACCCAACATATTCATTTAGGTCTCCTGCTGTGATTTTGCCTTCAAATGCCGATATTATCTGGAGAAAATCTTGGAAGTCTTCTCTAAAATTAACTTTTCCTCTCTCATGCATTCACCTCATATAGGTACATATTCCGATATTATATTTCAGCATGGTTGTTTATCAAAAGCAAGTTTTACTGACATTATTCTATCACTACATCTTTCCACAGATATTCCGCACTGTTTAAAGTTTTTATTTAAAATGGTTCCTACGCTATTTCTGATATTGGACACTCCATGGTATAGCAGCTGGTAGCCATTATCAATGTCTCAGGAGTTTGATTCCTTTCACCAAAGTTCTTGGACGCAGCAGATATTAATATTGCGTTTGTGTAATAGTTCTAATAGTTTAGACTGCAACCGGTCAAGGAATCGATATTTCAGATTGTTAAACGTATATTTGTAGTGCTGCATCTAATATCATCACTTGCGAGGTACGCCCTAATAAATAACGTCCTAATAATTTTCGCTGCCAAGAATCGCTAACCGTCGCTTACAGAAAACCCCATTAGTACTCAAAAATGATATTATTATTGGAATTTTATAAATACTAGATATTAAAAAGTAAATATCTTGATTTTCACAATTTAATCATCAAATAAAAATATTACACAAAATATAAAGTTGGGATTTTCACAATAATAAAATTAATTTCTGTTGTAAAGCAAGATACCGGATTTTCTGCACTACTAGATATAATTACATATACATACAACTCGTACATAAGATTATATATGATTCTAAACATATTGTATTAACCTATTACGGGATAAAATATGTTAAAATTGTTAGTCAAACTTTGATGTATTTGTATTCGAAGTCCGACATAATTTAATTTGTTATTAAATACTATTTTTATAATTAAAGTAATAAGTATAATATTTTTTAAAGGAACACCAGTACTGTTTTCCACAAAGTATTAAATTCCATCAGTCTTTCAATAATTTTACAATTGTTTGCTCTGTTTCTTATATAAATTTATATGAGTCAGAGCAGAGACTAAAGTTATTGCTTTTATATTATTTTCAATTAACATAAAAATAGTAATTTCAAAATATCTCACATCAGTGTCACTCAATGGATACCACAGGAATACGTTGGGTATATTTAAAAGGAATGTTTTGAAAGGAGGAGAAAGTGACTAAATTAAGGACTAGGGATGAAGTTTAAAGACAAACTCAATAAATTATCTCTACAGATATAATACACATTGCATGTACATCAATAAATTTGTCTTATTCGATGTTTTAAACATAGTGGGCCTTTGATATCTCAAAAGTTTATCAAAAAAACATATTCTACATACATTCCAGTCAAGTAATCATTTTTGTAGATAGTAAAATTTCAGGCGCGTGTCAAAGATTTTATTTTTATAACTGTATTGTATGAAAACATAGTCTATTCTTCAAAACAATTCCAGGCGACCGCAGCAACCAACAAAATGTATATAATCAAAAGGGACAAAGATATGGTGAATCCAATCCCGCAACAGTCAGGTGCGGGACCAATAAGACACACCTCCCCCCGCCAATTTAACGTCACCCGCAGATAATGAGTACGATCATGTGTAAGCGTTTCTAGGTTGCCGTTTGCTGTGTGCGCGTGTGATTTGTTGAATTATGCGATGTTTGGTTGAGTTTAACTTGCGTAATTCAGTGTTACTATAATAATTACTATTTATAGTAATTAAATTTTTAATTATAATTCATTTTTAAGTTTATAATTAATTATTTATAGTAATTCAATGTAACAGTCGGATATTGCACTGTTTGCAAGTTCTAAAAAAGCAATAAAATCACTGATAGGAGATTGTTTTGTCTCCATTTTTTTGGTCCTTGCAAATAATTTCATTTTGTATCGCCAAATTATTTAGCTAGTACCTATAATTTGGTCACTGAGTAGTTGTAACTTTCATACTGTGTTTAAAAGGCAAAATCGTATTCTTCTAGTGTCGGCTGTAGACATGTTATATTGTTTAGTAAGTGTTTAGTTAGAAAAAGTACAACGAAGACAATATTTCAGTGATTTTATTTCGTTTTAAGATCCATACTAAGTACATATTTTTAAAATGTTATCTTAATATTATTATTACCAAATCAGTTTCACACAATTAAATGTATAGTGTAAAATATTTATTCATGTAATTACATTTTTACAATTAGATAATAATAAAGTCGCATGTGCCAGTAAAAAGCTACTGCGCCAGCGTGCTATCGAAACAGTCATTCGATCGACGCTACTGGTTAGAAAGAGAAACATCTATGTTGCTGACGTATAACGTCAATTCGCTTGATCGGCGCAATTATCCGCAACGGTCGAGACCGATATGTAGTATTAGTAAATATTTTTACCTGCACGGCCCTACATTAATTTACGCACACACACATACGGATACGTATAGGCGAGTATGTATGTAATAGTGTAGGCAATTAATTCTTTTCGCAAGTATGGAGTGTCGGGGGTGTGGCGGGACTCTGTTTACTGCCAGTCGTCCCGCATAAAAATTGCACTATATTTTTGTTAGAATTACTTCTCAACAGAAATAATTTGATTTAGTAATAACCTTGGGGAAATACTGAGGAAGATATTGATAAATTCTATTATAATTTTATTTAATATGTGACAGTGGACAATACTTCAGACTTTCGTTTCGAGGCCAAGAAAAAAACAAGATATCTGTTTTCCTTTGCATCGAATTACAATGAAAAACTACATTTTTAAACCAATAGGTGGAGAGCGTTAATGTATAAATAAAAATACTAGTAATAAAAAATATAGAAAAGTCCGAATATGAAATATTAAAAAATATATGTGCAAAAAATTAATTTAGTTCATAATTAATTTTACTGCTACTAGGACTCAATAGTTAACGTTCTAAATACTATAGAAAAATATTAGCATTTGTTAAATATTTACTGATAGTGTTATCATCTTCAAAATTCAGTGCTTTGCTGCTGCGCCAAGAATTCACTCGACGAAGAGACGAAATAAACATATACAGGATTACCTAGTCTTTCCCTCGCAAGTTTTGTGTTAATTATATAAAAATAACAATACTTAAGTACATAGAACTCGTATATTATCCAAATGAGAAGTTATGAAGTTTTTAGTTCAATAATATACTTACATAGTTACCTTTTTACAAAATTAAATAATCATATATTGAACTAAAATATAATATATATTTTAGTTCAAATATATAATTTAGTTCAATAGAATCCTACTTTTAGACGAACGGAATTGGGTAGGTACATTTTTTTAAATGTGTATTTTTTATTAAAATTCCCAAGAGCTTCCCCGTCTGTGTTCCGTACACTATTTATGTATGTATACCGTACACTATTTATGTATTTCGAACTATTTGATATTTTGGTATTTGATTTTTTTTTTTGTTTTTTATTTTTTTTGGTACTTTTGATATTTTGGCTTTACCTTTCCTGCAATGTCTTCAGCAGCGTATGCTTCTGAGGTCATTCAATTTTCCATGATTTCCTAGAATTTTTGAATACCGTCTTTTTTAATCTTTTAATAAGTCTTTAGTTGTTGTTAAATACTTTCTCTCTACGTTTTTAATCAGAAAAAAATATTTTTGATATTTGTGTTATCTTTAACTCGTTTGTGCCGGTTTACATCTGTCATTTGCCGATATCTGACAAAGAATCTTAAATAATGCAGTTTATCAGTATGCATACAAAGTGTTCTATTGAATTTCACAAGAACTGCCTCGTTTGGATTCACTATGGCTGTAGCATTACTGCTAGAGTGCTATGCATTGTGTAACCATTGCGAGCTTTCTGTTTTCAGCAATGTCTTCAGCGCAGAAAACAGAACGCTTAAAGCTTAAACTATTTACGGACACGATTACTTTATTTTAAAAACTTGGTTTTAAATATTGTATACCTGCTTCATTTTGTTTGCATTTTTTAACGATTTGCCTTTACTTACCTTACTTTTTATTTTGTTTCTAACAAATTTTCACACAAGTACAAGAATAAGTTATTACAAATTATTTGTAACAAAAATATAATAAAATTCAAAAATCAGACTTATGATGCCCATATGATGTCCTTTATGACGTGATTTGCTTTATGATGTCCATTATTATAGATACAAAGATTTACTTAAACAGTACTAACATTAAAAAAATAGTATACATTAGTAGATTGAATTTGGAGATTTCTTATTTTTTTTCTTTCAATATCATTCATCTTATTTTTCAGTTATGTCATGTTACTTACACACACACACGGACACCCGTGGTCTCGCACACGCACGCATGCACGCACGGACGTACGTTCGTACGCACGGACGCACGCACGCACGCAAGCAGGCACGCATGCACGCAAGCAGGCACGCATGCACGACACGCGCGCTCGTACACGCGCCCATACTCGCACACGCACGCACGCACACGTACATATGTACACACAGGCACATAAACACACAAACGCACAATCATAGTTTATGTTATAGTCGATTAAAGAATGTATCCTTGCTGATTTTGTAAATATATTTATTAGGGTGTATTTAAATTTAAATGTCTTGGTCGTAAAAACATATTACATAATGGTTGAAATTTGAATATATCGAATTGATAACACTCTTAAAGACATAATTTTTAACAGTATGATTAAAAATAAACAAAACAAGTTTTTATTTATAAGTTTATGTCATTTAATTCTATAATCCATTATGGTTGACCATTATTGAAACAACGGTCATAAGTATGTGTTAATTACAGAATTACTATTACCAAAATTATAGTAATAAAGTGATTAAATAATGAAATTTATTGATTTTATTTACAATTTATTGATTTTATTTACAATTTATGTTTTCATGCAAAATAATGACATTTTACAATTTATCTTACGAACTTCATCACATACTTCAATATTAAATAAACGTATTAAGAGAATATTTACAATTTTGATGAAAATCGAAGTTGAATAGTCGAAGTAATTACTGAATTTGAAAAAAAAACTATTTTTGCCAAGACGAAATAACTGCTGGGTTCAAAAATTTTATAGCACCTGAATATAGCAACACAGCGCCTCCTTTTATAGCGAAACCAAAACAAGACCACGAGACAATTGCAGACTATTCGGTAAGGCGCCATTATTGGAGAATTTTTCTTCTGACATCAGAATTTTTAAACTGACCAGAAATAAATAACGCAGTGTTAAATATATTTTAATATAAAATATTCATATATAAACTTATCTTTGAGGTTCCTTCATTGAGCCCTTTTTTGAACTGCTGCGGTTCTTTGATTGAACCTGCAGTTCAATCAAAGATCCGAAAAGTGACCGAAACACACATATTATGAACTAAAACCAAATAAATAACTTAAACAAATACATATTTTAAATATTCTTTAATAATATAACTATTGGCTGTAATTATTTAAGTTACGAAAATAGTTCTTATCTCTACTTATACCAACACATTTTTTTCAAGGTTGTAATATAGGTTAGAATCTTAGCATTAACTAATATAAACACAATTTTATTATTTGACTAATGCACCTTATCACTTCATACGTTTTAAATTAAATAATTATCTAAACTTAATCATACAGGTAATAACTTAAAATTATATACATTATTTTTGCATTAAAGCATTTATAATATATTTTATTTTAAATAACAATGCAATTAAATCAATTTCTAATATGTCTAAAATAATTAGAATATATTATATTACAAAAGTTGAATAAACTTATTATTAAATATAAATATATAGAAAAAAAATTGAAGTGCTCAGTTTAGGGCATGGTTTTATTATTTTTTCTAGTTAATTTTACTTCTTCATTGTGATGAATAATATGGCGATAGTTTACCAATAAAGGCAAATAATTTAGTCTGTTTATTTTAATAACTCTGTAGGATTTTTCCCCAATAAGAGAAAGGTCTTTTCATACCCTAAGACAGACGTAGTCTTCAATTCGGTATTTTAAAGGACGTGAATGAAAGCTGTAATCAGTTTTTGAGGTTTCTATGGATATTATAATATTTTCTAGGGTATTCTCTCTAGAGTACTTAATACTTAAGACGACTTTACAATATTTTTATGCGATAGACGTTGGCTGTGTGGGAAATAGTGTCGTGAGCAGAATTAAGGCTTGTGCGTAAGAAAAGTAGTATGTCGTTGAATGTATAACGCCATCGCCGTTAGCTAATTTTTAGGGCACAGACATATATATTCTAATTGCCTTGATTTTCGACAGTGTATGATTATAGATGTTCCGTAAGGGTAGTAAGAAGTTTTAAATATGTTAATTGATTATCTGTCTTCTTTAATATCTGGATTGAAACAGTGAATTCGATAATAGATTCAAACCGCGCAGGACCGAAATAGATTGGTACCAGGATTTAATGTAAATTCTATTCAGTTTTCGATGGGACGTAAAATTAGTAAATGATGGATTATTATTAATCAATATTATATTCTAAGTTATTAAGTAGATTGTTACCAATAATACCGTTATATATTAAATTATTATTTTCTACCATATGGAACTTTTGTAGTGAATTTTCATCTTTGGGAAGAGTGCTATATTAAAATAGAGCCATTGTTCGAATGAACTATGACAGATATGGAGATATTGTCCGAAATTATATCTTTTAACTTGACTTTTTCTTTGTTTTGCATCAGCTTATGTTGTATGGATGAAATAGGCACACGGAGGAACCAAAGTCGATTAACAATGATAATGTTTATCAGATGAGTGATTTTTAACGAGTAAAAAGCATTTAAAAGAGTCTGCAGTCAGTGAAGACAGTGAATTTATTGGATTTAATATAATTTTCACCCTTTCATTGCACCAGCATCAATGCTGGTGCAGTGAAAAGGTCGGAATTAACGGAAAGTGCAAACAGCAGATTCAATGTAATAACAGATTTGATGTCGGTTTGACCAGTGCGAAATCGGTCGAGAAATAACAGATTTGATGTCGGTTTGACTAGTGCGAATAGTCAAACCGACATCAAATCTGTTATTGCGAATAGTCAAACCGTGCGAATAGTCAAACCGACATCAAATCTGTTATTGTGAATAGTCAAACCGTGCGAATAGTCAAACCGACATCTAGTGCGAATAGTCAAGCCGACATCAAATCTGTTAGTGTAATAACAGATTTGATGTCGGTTTGACTAGTGCGAAATCGGTCGAAAAATCTTATTTGTTTAAATAGGTAAACAATGATAATAACGAAAATATCACTATTATATCGATTTGTAGTCCTAGGGATATTTGTGGTTATTATTTAAACGGAATTGGTTATTGTATTGCCTTTTCCTATCTTCAACCAATCACCGTTTTCGCTATATATAGCTTTATGTCACTTTTTTTTAACCAAATTCAAATTACGGGTTGAGTCCATAAGAAAAGTTATGGCTTTGAGTCCGTTTGAGAATAACCTCTGCATATCGATGTATGAATTATAAGCTAGCGTTGCGTGTGTTAATTGATGTGTGAATTATTAGATATCATTGATGAATAAGCAAGGAATTAGGAATGTTGAATGGACCTTGCAAAAACCAAAATTGACGTCTGCTTAATTATCAATAATCCATTAGGTTTTATTAGTTTTTCGTCAAGTTTGTTTATAAGAAATATTAATTATTGGAACATGTTTAATAGAGAATATCTATTGAAAGTCAATTAAAATGGTCCACGGTTAAAACTGTAATCCCGATATTGGTATTAAGTCCGATGTTTATTTGTCATTTAGCGCTCTGAAGACTAACCTATATATCTTCTAATTATTCTAGCTTTATCATAGTTATTTCTATAATGATTTAAGATCTAATAATCTTATTCTCGCACCCTTTATTCTAATAACCGCAATCCATCTCATCGATATCTTAACAGTCCAACCGAAAAGAGAATATGTAAATGATTAAATATCGTTGACGTTTGTATATCGATGTGTGAGATAAAAGAGGTTTGTAAGATAGCGTTGACATCAGTAGGTACTTAGATGTGTGAAGTATTAGATAGCGTTGACATTTGGAGGTCGATGTATGATTTATTAAATATCGTTTAAATATTAAATTTGTTCACGTTCGAATAAGATACAGTCGCCATATTTCGTCCCCGAGCCTAACTTCGTTCCCCTTCATAACTCCTCAGCCAACTAACACCATCTAGATTTCGTGTCACTAACTTAAAGGGGCCCCTGTCAGTCGGCCTTTGCGAAGAATTGAGAGCGATACCTCGCTTCTTTGAAAAAATATTTAAAAAAAGAAAAATCTGCTAAAGGTAAGTTTTTTATTGGAATATTGTTAAAATTTACAAAAAATTGATATGCTTGACTTAATGAATTGAAAATTTTATTGAAATATTTGTTACTTCATGTGATTCAAATAGATTAAAAAATATTGAGGTTATGACATGCGTTTTCTGTTGATATTAATTTTATTCTATTTTGTAGCATATTCCTAATTTCGTCCCCCGACGTGAACCTAATATCGTCCCCGGGGACGATATTTGGGTAACCATGTTTCTTTTTAATTTTTTAAATTTATTTTTGTAATTCATTTTAATTTTTTTATTTTGTAGATGCCAAAAAGAAAGTCGTGGGACCCTGAAGCAATGAAGAAAGCTGTTGAAGCTGTAAGAGCAAAAGAAATGGGTTACAAGAAGGCATCAAAGTGTTTTCAAGTTCCAAGAGCTACTTTGAAAGACTACACAAAAAAACAGAACAATCGGTTGAAAATTTACTTTCTGGAAAAATGGGAAGGAAACCAGTTTTACCGGTAGAATTAGAAGAAGAGCTGGTAAAGTATTGTTTGGAAATGGAGAAGAATTACTATGGCATTACTGCATCTGATTTAAAACGAATGGCTTTTCAATTAGCAATTAGAAATAATATACCCCACCCATTTTCTCAAACTAAAATGAAAGCAGGCAAGAAATGGATGAAGTTATTTATGTCTCGTCATCCTGCATTGTCATTCCGTAAGCCAGAATCATTATCTCGTACTTGTGTTCAAGGCTTTACAGCAGAAAACGTTAAAACTTTTTTTCATCTATTAAAACCTGAAATGCAAAAGATTAACTTCAACCCAAATAAAATATTCAACGTCGATGAAACTGGAATCAGCACGGTTCAGCATAAAGTTACAAAAATATTGACTATAAAAGGCAAAAGAGATGTTCACAAGTTGTCATCTGCTGAAAGAGGAGCATTAGTAACTGTTGTTACTTGTACGGCAGTTGCTGGTCAATTTATTCCTCCTTTGATGGTCTTTCCAAGGAAAAACATGAAAGCTGAGTTACTCGATGGAACACTTCCAGGCACCATAGGTGGATGTCATCCATCTGGTTGGATCCAGCCTGAGCTATTTACAAAATGGCTTAAACGCTTTGTGTCCATAGCTAAACCTTCAACGGAACATTCTGTTTTGCTAGTTTTAAATGGCCATTACAGCCACACAAGAAATTTAGACGTGATTGATATTGCCCATGAAAGTGGTGTTTCTATAATCTGTCTTCCTCCACATTCAACTGATCGCATGCAACCTTTGGATGTATCATTCATGTTCCCACTGAAAACGTATTATGCCCAAGAAATAGAGAATTGGCTGATAAATCATCCAGGGCGGGTCGTCACCCATTACCAAGTTGGAGGAATATTTGGGAAAGCTTATGCTAAAGCCTGCAAGATTGATACAGCAGTAAATGAATTTCGGAAAACTGGAATATTTCCACTTAACGAAAATATTTTTGATGATTCACCACATGCTCCTTCTTCAAACGATACAACATCTTCCGCAACCGTCGTCTCATCATCCTCTACTTCTACAAGTGCAATACCTCAAACACCAACTCTGTTGTCACCGTTCACTCCTACAAGTGCACGATCCCAAACACCAACTCCGTTGTCACCTTTGGCTTCTAGTTCGAGACTAGTCGACTTCTACAATTTCAGAACCAAAAACACCAACTCCATCGCCTTCGACTTCTAGCGCAAGACCACCAACAGCAGCTCTGTTATCACGACCAGGAAGTTCTTCATCCTCATTTATAGTTGCAGCAGATTTACAACCAGTTCCAGTCATTGAACCACCTTCAGCTTCAACTAGACGTGGTAAAGCGATGGTAGTTACGGCATCAACACACAAAATAGACATTATTGAAGCAAAAAGTGATGACGGGAAAGAAAAGAGCCAGAAGCGTTAAAAAAACAAAGACGGCAGGAAACAAAAATAAAACCATGAAATGAAAAAAAAACAGTCTTCTGAAGAAGAAACATCCGATGATGACCCAGTTTTGGAACTTTATGATGAGGAAGATAGTGAAAATGATGACGCTCAATGCCCAATCTGTGAGAGAAATTTTCCACAAGATAAAAAAGGAGAGAAATGGATAAGATGCATTAAATGCTTTCAGTGGATGCATGAGGATTGTGTTGATAACCAAAGCCTTACATTTATTTGTGCAACTTGTCTGGAAAATTAGCTTTATTTAAGTAATACTGAAGACTGATTAACGACTGACTAGATGTTACAATTAAGAGAAATAAGTATTACTCGTATGTTAGTTCGTTGTTAAGTATTCTTAATATTTTTCATACTAATTGTTGTGATCTCAATATCGTCCCCGGGGACGATATTTGATGCCCAAAGAATTTTTTTATAATTTTGACTGTTTTTGTTAAATAAATCTTTATGGCACTTGTTGCAATTTAAGAGAGTTTTTGATTATTCTTAATAATAAACGAATATAGTACCTTTCGTAAGACGTTTTATTTGTTGTCCTGAGTTTGCAAAAATTTTTTGAATGAATTTTTTTAAAAAAAGGGGCGATATTTGGCGACTGTACCCTACTCTGGGCATACCCGCAAATTGACAATGATCCATGCATTTTTCGAGATTATCCGAATCACAGAATAAAGACAATCGGAATGGACATTACGCATACTAAGCTATATAAAAAAAGAGTTACAATTTTTCATACTTTGACGGCGTCTCCAAACCGTGTTTTGGAGACGCCGTCAAATTGATTCTCCTCTCTCTCTCCGCCTCACCTCCGTGATCAAATCATTATTATTAATAATTATTTCATCATTAATAATGCCTATAAATGGCATAATGTCCTTCTCTCCATTGCTCGTAGATGCAATAAAAAAAGTAATCTTTAATTTTCTAAATTTATTTGACAAAACCATTATAACAAAAATGTTTCACAAAATATAAGGCAAATGTCATAATGACATTACTGTATAAATTAAGATATTAAAATACAATTGCTATAAAAATATATTTCAAGAAAATTTAAATAAAATCGACACTACACTTATAAATAAGATCAGGGTTCTGCAAATAGCTCTCTGGCAACAATAGATGGTAATTGCTTACACTAGCGTGGACAACTCGTACATCTGAAAACAGATAGAAAATAAACAAATGTAGTGATATTTATAGAAATATTGATTAATCTATAAACGGACGAGACATATTTTCAATCTTTTATTAAAATCCCACACTTGATCAATATAATATGAGATTTCTTAAAAAAAATTAAAGAGAAGGTCATTAGTTTAAGGTCTCGGGATAAAATTTAACAAAAATATAATACATTAACACTACATATTGGCATACCCAGAATTTTTTCTGAAGAGGAAATAGAAACGGTCGAAACAGGTAAAAAGGCCATTTTAACCGCAATCTTTTTTATGAAATTTATATTATACATACGTAAACAAATATCACATAAAATATGTGCTTTGATTACGCGTTCACATCAATATTTTTAAATTTTTTTTAATCTTTAAACGTTAGATAAATTATTCTAGATATATATTTTTCTCGAGAGGCCGTGCCCAACATTGCTACGTTCTGGTTATGCATATAAAATAAAGACATTGCATGCAAATGGATATTGTCCTATTTGATTATTCGGTAGTTTCAAGTACAATGCGTACCTGAAATATCTTGTTGTACTCACTAATGTAAGTACAATGAGTAACAGAAAATATAATTTTAGTACTGTAATTTCATCGCACAAGAACTATGTCTTATAAATTTACTGAAAAGTACGTTTAGATTGATGATGTATTTATATGACAAAATGATTTAATTCAAATTTTTAAAATTTATTACTATGTTTGTAACATCGTAAAGAACAATTATTAACAACTTTACAAAACCAATTGTAGTTGCAACAACTGTATAAATAAAATTATTCATTAACACTAATTGTTTTATCATAATACAAATTTTAAAGTGCCCATAATTGAGAGCTCGGTTTCATCATTTTGGCTCTGATTGTGGCTCCTTATTCATAGGTTAGTGTCTAAAGAACCTGAAAAGTGGCTGAAATTACTATAAGTTTGACAACTTTTGTGATTTTTGATATTATTTCACAAGCGATTTACTTTTTTTATGTCTATTTAAATTTCTGAGAAACCAGTCAATCTTCATTTTGATATAATGTTTAGTAACCACATCTAAAAATTTTTAATTCAGAACAATCTTGTCTAAAATAATGATATAAACCTTATTTTTAAATGATCAATAAACGTAAATTGTGGAAAAAGTAATTTAAATTTTATTTCCAAATTTTTATAATGTGAAATATGTAATTTTTAACAAAAAATAAACCTCGTACAAAAATTATTATACATCTTAAAGCATGTAAAAAATTCTGATCAGTATGTTGAATTCTTCATTAATAAATTATCAAATTCCGACAGTTATTGCATTTGAGAATCAACTATGTCAGAAATAGCTTGTGACATAATAAACAGCTTCACCTTAAATAACAGTCGGTTTAGTATAACCTTCAAAATTAAATCGAATGGGGTAAACAGTATCTTGGATTCTTCATTAATCAATAATCACAATCTTACAGCATTTGCAATTGTGAATTCTGTCTAAAAACTCATTGTCATGTAACCTGCGACATAATAAACAGTAACAGTCTGTTCAGTATAACTTTCACAATAAAAATGGAATGAGGGTAGTTTTAGATATAAGTTGGATATCTCATTATTTAAATCAGATAACAGAAAATAATTATTATCATCTTGGTAATTAGTATCTTTAATGATGCGTATTTATGTGATGGAATATCATAATTAAGCTATTGTTGATTTATTGTACCAACCATTCTGCAGCCAGACAATTAAATAAAGTTTTTACGGGATCTTGATTTAATCTACGAGTTAGTGATGCTACCATAGAATAAAGAGTACTCCAGAAGGCGAGAACACGCACAAAAGTGCGTCCAAAAAACTACGCACAAAATGCGTAGTTTCAAAACACGGCTCTCAATACAAATTAAGACACAGCTATGAAAGGTTATAGTGTTTTCTACGTGACAATATAGCTTAAAATGCCGGCTTGTGCTATTCCCACCTGCAAAAATATCACTGGACTGAAAAAGAAACAAATAGGGATTACTTTTCATACGTAAAAATTATTATCTAATTTCATTTTCAATTAACTATGCAATTTTAAAATATCGAATTGGATTGTCATCAATAGAAGCGCGCCATTTTTATTGGTGTTGTCACCTCTTAAAAAATTGTTTACCCAAATTAAAACATCTTAATTGCTCGATACTGAAAAATGTAAAATTTTATTTGTAAAAAAATTGGGATATGGAAAATGTCGTTGCAGAATTTAGTGTAACGATTGAATTCCAGTTATCGTATTAAATTTTAGAATATTTTACGTATTGCGTAAAATCATCACTATATGTAGGATCACGACAAGAAACACATGTTACATTCATTTATTTCCGCCGTCTTCCTTAATTTATTCAAAATGCGAACCGATATTGTTTAAAATATGAAGAAAATTTATCACGACATTAAATGCTAATTAATATAAATAATTGTTTCGCCCTATTTTGAATTTCTTTAGTATGAGATCGAATATTTTCTAACTTTTATTATGGGGTTTTTCACATTTCTTTTTACTTTAAGACATTAAGTTAATTGTTTTATTTTTGTATTAAAAGTGTTAAGTGATGAATAAAATGGTAAAATGTGACAAAATTTTTAAATAATTTTAATCCAAATACTTTGCCCATTGGTTGTGGTCAGAATAAACATTTTAGAAACTTAACACGGCGGCCTTAATAATACTTCATATAAGCTAAGCCATGACCATATAATTTGATGCAAATCTGAATCCTACTGCTGCAAGCAAATATATTTAAATGCCTCGATTTCCTGAAGTCCGTGGGTAAATTGATTCTGTTGGTAACACCGTGCGCGTTGGGGGAGGGTGCTAGTAGGCGGAGCGCGGTGCCCCTCAACCGATTTTTGGCTTCAGCGCGACCGCGAAGTGATTTGTGCGTATGCGCCTTCTGGATTACTCTATATTCTAAGGATGCTACGTAAACAAGTCAAAGATTATTTATAATTTATTAATTCATGGGATATAATTTGTATACTAATGTTATTTGAAAATATAATCTGTTTTCAATCCGTTCTAACTTTTGGTTCGAGGCAGCAAGAAAAAAGGACAATGCAGGCGTTTTTTAGCGGAATTTCATCAGCGAACAATACACACGAGTTTGAAATTAATAACAAAGATCCTAATAAGCACACACACATATACACAAAAATACATATTCTGTGCAATGAACCAGTAAATTAACAGATTCAGCTTTAATATATGATCTGTTGATCTGCGACAGAGCTTGTATGGTTTGCGTCTATGTTTCTTAGGTTTGGGCGGTATGTACCTAGCGCCAGAGATTGCTGCAAATATCTGTTTATGGCCATCTTTATTTAAAACGTTGTCATCAATTTGAGCACCTGTATGACTAACCTCTGATCTGAATGGTATTTCTATCTAATCCTCTCCGACCTTGCAGTGAGAGTAATGTGAAATCAAAGTTTTTTTATTGGTTTTGTTAAAGATATTGACGGTAAGTTTTACTTGATTCGCATAAAGTATTCTATCTAATGGTATTTCTATCTAATCCTCTCCGACCTTGCAGTGACAGTAATGTGAAATCAAAGTTTTTTTATTGGTTTTGTTAAAGATATTGACGGTAAGTTTTACTTGATTCGCATAAAGTATTCTATCTAATGGTATTTCTATCTAATTCTCTCCGACCTTGCAGTGAGAGTAATGTGAAATCAAAGTTTTTTTATTGGTTTTGTTAAAGATATTGACGGTAAGTTTTACTTGATTCGCATAAGTTTTACTTGATTCGATTTGTTTTGTTAAAGATATTGACGGTAAGTTTTACTTGATTCGATTTGTTTTGTTACAGATATTGACGGTAAGTTTTACTTGATTCGCATAAGTTTTACTTGATTCGATTTGTTTTGTTAAAGATATTGACGGTAAGTTTTACTTGATTCGATTTGTTTTGTTAAAGATATTGACGGTAAGTTTTACTTGATTCGATTTGTTTTGTTAAAGATATTGACGGTAAGTTTTACTTGATTCGATTTGTTTTGTTAAAGATATTGACGGTAAGTTTTACTTGATTCGCATAAGTTTTACTTGATTCGATTTGTTTTGTTAAAGATATTGACGGTAAGTTTTACTTGATTCGATTTGTTTTGTTAAAGATATTGACGGTAAGTTTTACTTGATTCGCATAAAACCTTAAGGGTTTAGGAATACTTCCCATAATATTTTTGATATCAACGTGTTATTTCATTACTATTTCAGTTTAATTTTTTTTATCAAAAAACAAATTTTTTATCAATATTTTCGGGCAAAGCTTGTAGATTAAGGCGGATAAATTTTTTTTTGTAAATATGAGATAAAAGTCGTTAAAGTTTGAACTTACGAAAACCGATTTAATGGCCGTTGTTAATTTAGAATCTAAATAGATTCAGACACATTAAAAGTATAATTGTCATTTTTCTTGAATAATATAAATTATATGAAGTGTATAATCATAACTGCCAGAATTCATTCCATGTCATATGATTATATCTTGTTTTACCTCTTTGAAATTATCTGCTTTGCCCAGAAGCTTATCAGCCCCCTGGGGCAATGGGTTATTAGAGATTTAGTATTTAATGTGTCTTTAAAATAAAATAACAAGTCTTTTTTCATTTCAAAATTTAAAAAATATTCTCTCTAATAATGGAAATACTACCGATATATTTAATTAATAAGGCATTTTGTGAACCTTTTCTTCTTAACCGCTGTGAGCTACCTCTCCTAAATCAATATTTAGTGTTTTAATGAACAGTTCCCGGGTTTATTTGAGAGAATGTATTTTAGCATTTTTCTTATAATAAACACAAATACTTACTTAAGTGTTTTGAATACGTTTTATGTCTACATTTAGACATTAACAAAACATTTGTTTGGGTAATAATTTGTAAGCTGTAAAACAATTCAGCGCCATACAGATTGAAACAATTCTCATGTGTTTATTTAAGAAAAAAACACATGAGAATTGTTTCAAATATATTTTATCATTTTCATGCAATAAACACTAAGATATAATTATTTATGTGTTTATAATACATTTGTATATGCACGCCGCATTTAAACTTAAACAAAACACTTGCTTAAGTAATTATTTGTACTTAAGCTGTAAAATAGTTCGGCGCTAAACAAATTGATTTTAACATTCATGTATAGGTATAATTTTCCTGGAAAATCAAAATGTAAATAATAATGTGGTTCAAAACCATGAGGTATTGTAATTTGTAAGTAACGATAAGGAAACTATGTAATGAAATATCTAACATTAATATTTCATTACATAGTTTCCTTATCGTTTCGAGAGCTGTGGGCGGTACCACTCGCCTCGAGCCATTATTCGTTGCTGTAAAAGCCAATGGGAGAGATAGATGTCGACCGCTTATTGGATGCGTGTCAGGTGACTGTCTCGTGCTTTGTTCTAGTGTGCGCCACTTTTGGGAAAATCAGTCTGGGTGTGCCGCCATTAACGGATTCTCAGAACACTTATCGTAATCGTTCCAAGTTGTTTCAAGTTGTTGTACTTTGTTATTTGCCTTAGTAATTTAAAAAATAAAATAATATTTTAAATGGTTAACTTCAAAGTATATATATAATATCATTATATTTCGATTAAAAAACATTTTTTGTGAAATTGTTTTTTTTTGATGTTGTAACCAAAATAGACAATTAAAAGAAGCTCTTTCGTCAAATCCTGTTTTTTTATTACAGAAAAGATAATAATGCTGTTTAAACGAGAAAAAAACCGACATGTGTGTGTATATATATATATATATATATATATATATATATATATATATATATATATACATATCAGATATTTTCCTCGTTTTAACTGATTATTCACTCGGTACGTGCTGGAAAGCCAGTTGAAGTTAACGAAGACCAAATAAACGCGTTGTTGCAAACATTCCGCTGAATATCGACACGTGAAATTGGTACGAAATTCAATTTATCGATTTCGATAGTCAGTGATGATTTGAAAATACTTGATTTCAAATAAATCCCTACAAAAGTCTCCCTACAGCTATATTATTCCTTACGACCACACATTTCCAGAGATGTTACTCGACCTATTTTTTCCGAGTAATAAAAAGACAGAGGAAAAAGAAAACAAATATTTTGAAATACAATTTTCTTTAATGAATCTGCTCAAATTATTAAAAATATCAATGGTTTTTGTTTTTAGGAACTAATTTTCTAAATTTTCTAGTTTTTTCGCTTTCTAGTTTTTCCTATTCAGCATTACTTGATGAATGACGACTTTAAAAAACTTGAACGGAAGAACGTTGTATCAATCAGTGTTTTTTTTTGGTTTTTATTAATGTAAAGTCAATTTATCAAAGATTTTACTAATCCACTCGCAGTCAATTCTTCTCTTCATTACCAATTATTCTTTTTTGATGATCAAAGGTTAAAAACAGAACTGTATAAGCGCACATATTAATTCAAAATAGTGTTGAATTGTGAACCAAATAAACACACTGAGGTTCACAACAAGAACATCATAATTTAAAACTAAATATCTATTCATTATATAATACTCTTAATTAATATCATGTAATAGATAAAGTACCTATAATACCCATATAATAGGTATCTTTGGAACCGAAAATAGTTCGCTTTTTTCTGGAATAATGAGCTATAAAATTTAGTCATAGGTCTTAGGTATAATCCGCCTAAATATTGCATCCAAGTTTGTTTCTTTTATAATGTATTATGCGGTATGTACAAAATGTTACGAATGTAAACAAGTAGTACGCATTTTATTATTGAATTATCTCTATTTATAATGCTTACGATGACGATGGTTCCCAAACATGCATTGTGGTCAGAAAACGAACTAGTATCAGCTGTCCGAGCAGTAAAAAGATCAATCTGCAGAGAAGTACAGTATTTCTAGAAAAACTATTAGAAAACATCTTTGGAGTGGCAATTCGAAGAAAAGGCTGGGTCGAACAATTTTCCTGAGCGATGACCAGGAAACTGATCTTTTGAAAATAATAACCAGGTTCTACGAAATAGAACTGCCTGTGATACTATAGATACTACGTTTCTCGGTCTACAAATTTTGCGAGTTAAATAGCATTATGCACAATTTTGACGAAAACACCAAACTCGCGCGTAAAGACTGGTTCAAAACATTCTTGAAAAGAAACCTTGAAATTTCAAAAAGAAAAGTTCAATTTATGAACCCAGTGAAAGTACAAAAACTTAACAAAATTATTGTCCACGATTAAATGAAACTACGTGATGTAGTATTATTTCTACTTTCTATAATTTCTTTACCACGGCCTAGGTTTCGTTGTATTACAACATCTTCAGGTGGGATATTAGCAAAGATTAACTCTTAGGAATATCCAACAGCATTTATATGTTTCAGACACAATAGCGATGTTCTAAACATATAAATGTTGTTGGATGTTCCTAAGAGTTAATCTTTGCTAATCTAACCTGAAGATGTTGTAATACAACGAAACCTAGGTCGTGGTAAAGAAATTAAAGAAAGAAATAATACTACATCACGTAGTTTCATTTAATTGTAAATAATGAATTTCTACAAAATTAACGCCAAATATATTCAAAATGATTGTCGATAAACACTTGGCAAAACTAAATGAAGTCTATGATAAACTAGAATGAAGTCTGTGATAAACTAGATCTAAAAAATTATCCAGAAAGAAATTATAATATTAACGAAAAATGTTTAACAGTTCATCGATAGTAAACTCTTCTGGAGAAGAAGGAGGCTAAAAGAATGTACATATATTTATACCATTTATCGTCGAGCACCACTCACAAAATTCAGTCGGGCGATAACACCGTTTATCAACCATTTGAGCACCACTGGAATGATAAAGTTTTATCATTTTTGCATTAAAATCGAGATAACAAACTCACTAAGAAACGATTTAATATTATACTTTTGAAAAACTGGTCCACATTCATGACTCACAGTAATTTTAAAAGTGGCTATAAAGTGACTAGTATGTATCCTTTGAATCGACAGGCTATTTTGGAAACAGCTTTTGCTCTATCTATGATAGCAGTTCCAGCGCTTCCTGGACCTGATGCTGTTGATAAAATTTGCAACTTCGTAATTCCCCGAGGCCATCGATTCCAGAACCCTGTAATAAATTGTTAGTTGACGTATCGCCAACTCCACCAAACCCCAACCAGATCTAATATTGAAAATTTTTATAGAATAGTTTACTATAGTTTCAGTTCTAGTTCCAGTTCAGCGGTGATGAAGACAATGTGCCGCTCGCTCAGCTAAAAAGTAATGTCAATGCTCCAATCTTATAATAAAAATATCGGTAAACTACAAGCATTTTCCTTCCAGTTATCGGTATTAGGTTGCATGGCCTGAAATGTATTTATAACGTCCACTCAATGTTCGTGTAATGTGTTTATTATAGATTTTGACTGTATAATGGTAAACTATAGTAATGGAAAAAGGCGTAATATAGATAAATATAGAAAAATACGTAATATAGATTTTGACACTTCGTAATGGAAAAAGAATGCATTTGCCGCTTTGTAATCCCGGCTAAAAGTGAACTGTTTCACTAAAAAAGATAATTAATTTGGTGAGATAAATTAAAAATATTCTATGTTCCGTAATATTATAAGTAGATTATAATATTACCAAAGTGTACTTATCTACTTTACTCTGAATACCGTTTAACACCGATGATACAACCGACGAAAAACAGACAAGTTCGATAATTGAATCATAGGTAAGTTTTCCAATGCAATAAACTTTATATAATTATGTCGGTAAAATAAAATAAAACCTATTAAACTTTTAGCTGTATCTATATAAAAACTATAGCTGTATCTATATAAAAACTATAGCTGTATCTATATAAAAAAAGTACAGAAGCATCAATAAACTTTAAAATATCACTATTTCTGTCTACATGATTCGCAATAGTCGGCTGTTTGTATATACAATTTTCTATACGCGAAGACGCAAAATTTATTACTTTTTTTATGACGCACGATAAACGTTTATCACCATGTTTTCCCCCGAATTTATTAAATTATGTAGATATAAAAACCGTCATTATTCAATCACAATTACATTATCCGTACTCAGTTTAGAACATGAGGCCAGCAAAATACTTTATTCAAAATATCTACAACTCCTGGCTAACCACAATAGGGTATTTGACTGATGTTGATATTGTTGTAAAAAATATCTTAAAACTGTAGAGTAGGTTTAAAAAAATCTTATCAGGAAAAAAATAATGCATATAACTAACAATTAATCGAAACTTCTAAATAGGAAAAAGTGTAAATTTTTTTGTTCACTGGATTGAAAAACGTATTATGAATTTAAACAAAAAAAATTAGGAAACTATAATATGCAGTATAAAACTTAAACGCAATATTTAACGAGATACTATAAAAATATTTAATAAACTTCCTTATTATGAATGCTAAATGACTGGCCAATGACGTCATAAGCAATTGTGTTTGTATGGGGCGTTTTCGCGCGAATCGTAGTTCGTCAGTTTTTAAGTCGTTATAACTTTGTAATGAAAAGCCCTATATACGATATATTTATTTTAATAATTTTTAATGTTATTACTTATTCTATTTCAGAAAAAAATATATAGTCAAGAGTGACTAATACGTTAGTTTCAATCAATTATAATTTTCGTACAAAGCTTTATAAAAATCTTTTCTGCCGAATACCCTATATGTATAACCATGCCACATTTAACTAACCAAGCTTAACAGCACTAGTAGTAAAACGGCTGTGACATCGAGTATATATAGAGTAACTATTAGAATTCCTAGTTTGGGTACGGAGTCCTGAATATTAACAAGTAACAACGCCATCTTGTATGACGTATCGGATAAAAATTATAGAAACAATATTTAAAAGGGTAGAATATGGGGGAATATAATTGAAATATTAATCAATTTTAGGCACGTTTTTTATTTTTATAAACTGAATGAAATTATATGTTTAAATATTTCTACAAAAATATTTCATATTATATTGCTAAGAGTAATAGTTCGTACCGTAAATTTTCGGCACGAATCTATAAAAATATTTGAAAGAGTAACTGATTTAAATTCATTTTGATCCTTATTCAGTTTCAGGTGCTGAAAACATTTCGAATATTACTACGTGAAGTAAAAGAAAGCTGATCCAGACTCAGGATTCTACTGATGGACATCATCAAATTTGTTAATGGTTAATTATAAATAGGCGTAGGTGTGATTAAAAGCACTTGGCCTCTCAACATCTTATATGTATAGAATAAAATGTTATATTTATATAGCAAATAATTATTATTGTATTATTAATACTTTATTTTTATTAACGACATTAAAGTCAAGAAAATGTTGTTTAAACAATAAATATATACACATTAGTTAAAAATAATAAGATTGCCTTAATATTATGATTACACGAAATTTATCACGATATCTGATCAAAGTTGGTGACTAAAATGTTTAATTTATTATGGCTAATAAAAATAAATATTAAAAACAAACATAATAAATTTGTTATATATAGTATATAATAATTTAATATTTATAGGTACATATATTATTGTAACCGTAAACCTTTGACTAGGTGAAATTGGGCGGGAGTATGTCTACTACGCTCAGTTTAACGTCGTGTTCAATTAAATTTAATAATCCTGTAAAAATCCTGGGAAAATCAAAAGTTAAGTGTACGATTTTTTTTCAAAATATCGTACATAATGTGGGAAAATCGTTTGAAAGGGCTACTTATAACGGTTTAAAAAATATTTTTCAAAATTTTAGGTGGTGGATTTTCGAAGATATATTGTAATATATGCAAAAAGAAAATAATTTTCCTTGTTTAAAGAGTACTGGACTTAAAACTACGAAAAAGTAGGGTTATTAGAATAGACTTCAAAACAATAGGCTGCAGAAGAACTATAGCATTGGTTCTAGACGCCAGAACTTTTTAAATATACCCTATATTTTTACGCTTGTAGAATAGATAGTAGAATATAGAAAAATTAATATTTGTAAATAGTTTGATAGAAATACAATGTACCTTTAAATATTTACAAGAACCTCAATGTATACGGAAACCGCGTGACGTCAGTTCTATCCGTACTTTGATGGTTGTTGCTTTTCATGTGCTGTTGCTTTTCAAGCTGACAGTTCATTATTCCCCTCTGCTTCGAAAAGTAGCAATTTTAATATTTTATACTGATTTCGCATCAATTATGAATTCTTCTGAGTGGGGAAAATCTGCGCGGCGGATTGCTCATGCCGGTCTTGAATTGATAGAAACTATCCATCCGCGAACTACGACGGGCAGCAATCCCTCCGACGCATCTCCTTCGCGTCGTCGGTTGGGTCATGGTGGGCCACAGCGCTGCAGGGGCAGACATGCTAGCGGTCACGTAGGCCAATCGCATAGACATGTCGCATAGACGTCACATTCACAGTAAAGTTGCGAATATGCAAAATATTAATTTTACAGGAGAACGAAAAAAAAATGTAAAATTTACATTTCGTCGGATCTGACTTTACAATATTTTACATTACTTTGTGGTCGTAATATTATATGCTATACTTCTTGGCGAATTGGAAAATGATTTTAATAAGTTGCAACATAGTAATCATTGCTCGTAATAATTAGAAACACAATGTACCAAAGTTACACCGAGAATTTTTCGAACACCTCTCATAGTTTCTCCGTGTAAGTACAAAGTTACATATTTCTTATAAATAAAAAAGATTCGTGTGTGTACTTATGTACGCGCATTATTCGTCAGGCTGGAAATTCGATTATTAGGGAAACAAATAACGTTGTAATTTCAGAGAGTGAATCTACACTAATTTTATCACCTCGGAAGAGAAAACTTCTTACTACAATTGACCAACGGATGATTAAACGCCAAAGCTTAAAATTTAATAAATCCATACAAAAAACCGCCGTTTAGGAAAATTTTACAACTTGTAGAATTAAAAAAAGTTCAGGAGACTTGCCTTATGTGAAATATATATCGTAAGTAAAACAAATTCACATGTAAAAATATTTTCAGAGAATATTGTAAATCTTGTACAATTTCGTCGTGTACTAAATTGGTCATTAGCCATTCAGTCGTTTTACGATTTTTTTAAACAAGCTATATTGAAATCAGACAACTTGTGTACTTTCCGTTTTACAAGTTCATCACATGGTGGGTCTGACAATAATCCAACATCGAGACAGTTTAAATTAATTTATAAGAAACTTCTTGTACAAATTGACATAAACGACTTCGGTAATGGGAACCGCACATATTTAGAGAATATACCCATTTTGAATAGCTCATCTGTTGTGTCCAATTGTATAATTCATTCTAACGGCAGTTTTCATCCAATTGTAGAATGAATTATACAATTGGATGAAAACTGCCGTTAGAATGAATTATACAATTGGATGAAAATTGTCGTTGGAATGAATTATACAATTGGATGAAAATTCGTTGATGATGGTGATATTAATTTTTTGGAAAAACGACGATGAAGAAGACGAAATATACCTACTTTTATTTTTGAAGGATTCTTCAAATTTACCGCTCATGTAATTATGTACATGGCAAGGTTTGTTATGGATAGTTTATTAAAAAATACAATATGTAATGAGATAATTTCTCAACGTAAATTTATTGAATTTAAAAATAAGGGCGGAAAATTATGAAAATTTATCCCATTGGAAATGATAGACCTGATAGTTTCTAACTCAACAAGGAAAATTTATAATAATTATATATTGACTGCATTGCTTTCCATCAATATGAAGATTTTCCTTCAAGTAATAATGTAATCGATCTAATGAAAACCGTAGTAGAGAAGTATACTAATATTCATTTATATAATTTAACAAAACACCTTAACATAAAATTTATAAAATATCAGCTATTTAATAAATATGTATTCAGGGCAATAATTTAAATATTTTTAAAATATTTTATGAAATAATCCGAACCATCCTAATTTCCTAGATCCAGTAATAAATAAAGTGCAATTCAGAAATTTTAGAGGTTTTAAAGAAAACATCCCTTTTCGAACAAATAAAATATGTTGTCTTTATTATTATCTGTCTATACCTAGTCTTATCTTTATTTTTACCTTGACTTTTATTAGTAGATTTTTAAAAAATACGTGTGCCCCGAAATTTATTCACCGAGTGAAAATTATAATTTTCTCTAATTATTAAGATATACCCATAAAATTTCAATTTATTTGATGTTTTTTGGCGTTAACAATTATTTGGTACCCCTGATAAACAACTAAAACTATAACGATTTTGTTCAATATGGATCATAATTTATTTTGGGAGTTTGGCTTCCTTTGAAAACTTAGCAACGCTGGTGTTATGTTTAACTAAAATCTGTTTTTTATTTAACCTTTAGTCCTCCATATTCTATGATTTGTTTCAATTTTCAAAATTATAACCATGTACATATTTTCTTATCTTTTATCATTTTCTTATGTTAAAGGCAAGTAATAAATATTTTAATACCCGTAAACATTACAACTTCATAGAATTTATTTTTAAAAGTAAATTCTATGAATTTTAATAAAGATTAGAAATATGCACTAATCTATAATGTTGCTTTGGCTCGATATGGTGGTGAGTAGTTAATAAACATGCAGGCTACAGGATACATCCATAAAAATTTAGTGTTAGTGAAATTATGCACCACGATTTTATTAGCCCTTCAAAAAATTATATTTCGAAATTGGTGACGTGTGTTCGCATATAGTTTTGTAAACCAGTCCTTTCTATATTATTTTATACTGACAAAATATATTTTTTGCATTATTTATACGATATCAAGTAGTGTAATATTCTTTTTAAAGTTTCCTTCGTATATTAATAGGTTTTGTTTAAATAATTTAAATTTAGCAGGTATTAACGACAAAATAAAATAAGAAACTTTCGAATATATGAAAAAGACCTTTATTTATTAAAATAAATAAATATTCGTATATATATGTCTATCATTCATTTGCTATGTTTAAAAGCAAAGAGAAATGTTATGTGTATTATTAACCATAATTTAGGAAAATATTCAAAAATAATTATAATATATCTATTTATCCTAGTATCTTGAAAAAAGTGATTTGACTAAAACTTCTTTCGCAATATCGTACGGAATAGATCATTGACCGATATTATAAATTAAAGTTATGGATGTAAAATTTATTTTGGTCTAGACTTAAGACATTCAAATTATCATAATATTGTTTTTTTTAGTTTAGAGATTTGGCAAGCATATTAAATTACGTTATTAAACCGTTATTTTATTTATTTTTACCCTTGTCATGAAATTAACTCAGTAGATACTGAAAATATCTTTGCCATTTTATCAAACTTAATGGCTTAATTGTTTACCAGGACCATCACGCTTTGTATCGTTTAATTTTCATCCAAAAAATTAAATACGATATTGTATATTATGGCAATGTGTGTATGCCCTAAATTGATAGACAGCTTAAACATTTTCTTAAGTAAAAGTGCGGAAGTTTTAATTATAATCCTCTGAAATCGACGAAACCCTATTAGCAGGCTCCCGTGTTTCCAATAGTCAGTTTCTTGTATCATATATAGATAATAGGTTAATAAATATTTTAGTACGTACATAAATATTAAACTTTCGTGGAATTTCAGTTTTCTTAAAAAAATTAAATTTTCGCCTTACTTATTTACATCGTATCAGCCACCAGAGAAGGACGTCGTCGAATTTTGGATACAATTTAATTAATTTAACAAATAAAAATTATTATTATTATTATTAATAGTATTATTATATTAAATGATAATATCTGTAATTCTAGATAAAAGGATCAAATTGTTTACTAGTGTGTATGAGAAAATAATAAAGTTGATGCGCAGTAATTTGGAAGCGGTCTGGCACATGATTAACTTACAATAAAAAACTAACAAAAAAATAAAATGGTGAACCACTCATCTGTCAAATAAACTATGTAAATATATGTTTAGCGAACAAGTTCATGGTGTCGTTTTCTTACAGATTTTTTGATTATATAGTGAGCAACTTCATGGTGTGAATTTTTTATTGCGTTGGTTAAATTTCACTCAAATCATGTTTTCATAACGCTCCTAAAAAGTATAACTTTAATAATATTTTTACTTTTCAATTGGCTTCCCGGCCTGGCTTCACACGGGTATATTTTCGTGTAGACAACGATTGCGATTAACATATTTCTTTACCACGTTAACCATTTCTCCCCCAAGTGCCAGAAGGAATAGATTATGTTTAGATGTCACACATGGCAGGCCCTCGTACACCTGGCAGTACAGATTTCTTCACAATTATAATCTTAACATAAGCAATTATTTTGCAGATAATATTATCATTTAAATAGGGCGCAGGGTAAATCGTTCTTATGAATTTCGTGATTCATCACCCGCGCGTTACTCATTTACATCGCATCGGCCACCACAGACGGACGTCTCCGAATTTTGCAGAATGGATGATACACCAAAGTCAGTTCACTTCTAATTTTTATTTTTTTTGTATTTAATTTTTACTCATTACGGGTACGATAAATTAATTTGTTTTTTTGTGAACACGTTTTTAATTCCTCTTTTGTTATTATGATTATTATTTTGTAAGAAGTGTTTGCTCCTATGTATATAACAATACGCGACCAACGAAGAAACCTTTTTGCCCGTAGTGGTGCTAGTATTTAGACTAGAAAATATGGAAAGTACGCTTTCTTAACACATATATTTCGATTACAAATTCCTTTTTTTTTTAAAGCTCATCAGTGCTATTGCATGTAATTAAAGCTTTTATTTTCTTGTAGTGTCGATTGATATAGGCATACAAACGGTGTCAACATGTCAAAATCATTATTTCAACTCAGTCGAGAAATTTGATCTATCACGTTTCTGCATTTCTTGTTATTTTTTGCAGGAAAGGAAAACCGATAATGCGTAAAACTTAAATTCGAAAATGTTCAATTTAGGGTAATACGGACTTTTGAGCATGTAACCGTAGACAGATTCGTTTGAAAACCTTTCAAATGTGGAGTGGTGATAAATACAAACATTTTTTTTTAAATATCTCAAAAAGACTTTTACATATAACACCATTTTTAAAAAGTTTTGTTTTAAAACTCTCATTTTACATAATTTTTTTAAATTTCCTCAGTTTCCAAAGCTGAGATTATAATTAATGGGTATTTATGATGACTTTCACATTAATTTTGTTCTGAATTATATTATACTAGTCTGATCTTGGCTTTGAAGTAAGTAAATTCTCAGAAACCATCACATCTGATGAAATCGTAATTGTCGCGATCGTGATAATTTTTTAGTTGCGCATGCAAAACAACACGTATACCAATTGAGGCTTACTCAGCAGGTTCAAGTGCTGCAGCTAGATAAGGGTGCTTGCTTATTTATTTTTCACCGCCGTGCCGTATTCTTCATTTTTGAAGGTCGTGTCCAATCTGAAAATTCCTGGTAACTTCGTTTATTAATTGTTTCCAATCAGCCCTGTCCTCGGTGTTCCTACTAGTAGATGTGACTGGGAGGCCTGTGAACATAGTGACCTGGGTAGAAAATATACTGCGGGGTCATTTACCATTGACTTTCTCGACAACCATTCGCTTTTCTAAGTTATCTGGTTCCCTGCGTGCAATGTGACCAAAGTAGCTGAGGATTCTTTGGTAACAGATGGTAGACAGTGTAGTTGTGATTTTGAATTGTTTTTGAATCAATATGTTTATTCTTCTGGCCGTCCAAAGTATGCGCAGCATTTATCTCCAACACTACATCTCGAATGCACCTATCTTCTTACGTTTCACCGATCGAATTTTCTACAACTCGGAGCCGTACAGGACAATCGAGATAACTAATGTTTTTACTATTTTCATTTTGATGTTATAAGAGATTTTTTTGTTTTGCCGTATTTGTATTAGTTTGCCTTGCATAGTCAATTTATCATTTGCGATCTTCTTCGAATTTATCCATCACTTCCTTCCTGGTTTGTGAGTAGCGTCCCCAGATATACCAAATCACTGATAAATTTTAGGTTACATAGAGCTCTCGTATTCGCGAGACTCACCTTTATCTATGATCAGGTTTGTTTTAGCTCTGTTGACCGACAGTTCAACCAGCTAGCTCTCATACTCGATTCTTTTGAACAAGTCAGCTAGTTTTCTCCCGCAAAGAGTGTGGTGTCATTAGTATATCTTAAATTACTAATTTTGGTGCCACGTGCTAAGGTCCTATTTATTATGAATCCGCCATATATTATTCAAAAGAATAGGAGATAAGATACGTCCATGCTGTACACCTTTGCCAGGTCCGTAGCGTAGAGATAGACAGTATTAATTCTTATCCTGGAGGTGCCGTCTTCGCACAGGCTTGCTACCAAAGTTATTAAATGCACCGATACGCTTATTTCCAGTAGGACTCTTCATAAGCAATTACATGGCACAAAATCAAATGCCTTAGAGTAGTGAATAAAGCTCATTATTGTAGTAACGTTAAACTCCTGGCTCTTTTCAACGATCTGCCTAACGTTCATGGTTTGTTCTCTAGTGCCGCGGCCCTTCAGAAACCGCTGCTCATACGAAAATTATCAGACATTAGATGAAACTACGTGATGTAGTATTATTTCTACTTTCTTTAAGGTCTTTACCACGGCCTAGGTTTAGTTGTATTACGTTGTATTAGCAAAGATTGCTAACAGCCCACCTGAAGATGTTGTAATACAACGAAACCTAGGTCGTGGTAAAGAACTTAAAGAAAGTAGAAATAATACTACATCACGTAGTTTCATTTAATTGTGAATAATGAATTTCTACAAAATTAACGCCAAATATATTCTATATTTGAAAATTATCAGTTTTAATTTCAAAAGAGTCTCTGTTTATAGACAGTTCACCTGGTGTTAGTCTCGCCTGTGGTTTGTGTAACTCACGACAATACAACACAACATACGTGTGTATATATACATACACACACATATATATATATATATATATATATAAATAAATATACATATATATATATATATATATTTTTTTTTTTTCTTTATATATCTACAATACTTTTTTACGATCGTTCAATTCCGGCAGAGAAGGTTTCAACACTGTGTGTATTCTGTGAACACTGTGTGTGGTATGCATATGGTGGTTGGTATGCGGAGTTTTTCAGGGTAACATGCAAGCAGTCACGTCAATACTAAAACGGTTATCATTTTTTTACTGCTTGACCATTTTGAGACGTAACTCTAAATGCCATTTTACTTTAACAAGCAAAAGGAAAACCGTAATTACGAGAGCCGGCCGGGAAGATGAATTTCACAATTTTCGCAGAGTTTCGGTCATTTATGCTTTTCATCACAGACAATAGTGTACAAGCATGTGCTTTACTGTATGTAATGCTTACAAGCGTAACAGTTTCTTTCAGAAAGTGTTGAAAGCTTTTAAAATGATTCATCTGCTAAATATTAATTTTGCGAGCTTTTGATTTCAGATGCATTTTTTTCAATTTCTTGTAAGCTTGAACCTTTGTAATTTTGAAACTATTTGAAAAATTTTGTCTACAAAATTAAGAATTAGATCAAAGTTATATTTGCGCCGAGTTTTTTCTTAACGTGCTTGCAAATTTTATTTGCAGAAGCACACACATACCCGTATATATATATATATATATATATATATATATATATATATATATATATATATATATATATATATATATATATATATATATATATATATACTTCAAGTATCAATCTCGGATTTAGTGTATGGAGACTATTCACGGGGAAGAGGAAAACCAAAATTTTTACATCTTGGACTCTATATTAATGCACAAAATATGGAAGGCATAGTTGTGTGGTAAATCGATGATAATATATTTGTATTAGCATATTTGGTAGAAATAAATTTGTTTACTAGAAAATCAATTTTCCGAGACGCTAGCTACTTCATTCTCTAAAATATGATGAATAATGTCATTTATGCGAAGATGTCAATAATTATTTTCAATGACTGGTCCAAGATAGTTAATATTTGGCATATTTAAATTTGGTGTGAAGTAAAGGAACTGAAAAGAAACTCTTAAAAGAGCAGATATATTTTATATTGGCAATGACTCCCGTTTTATGACTAGTTGAGTTTTTTGGAACCCAAATTTCAAAAAACGTACTAGAAAATTTACATTTATATAAAATATTCAGGCACTATAAATAAAAATAAAATAGACTTGACAGACATAGCGAAACGTAGAAAGGCGTAGAACCGGAATTACTTAAAAAGAACCATAGACGGTGATGACACATTTGTAAAAAACCTTTTCATGACGTATTAAAAATACTAATACGGGTCGTTGTAATTTTTATTAAATTCAAATAAAATCTGATAAAAAGAAAATTTGTAGCTATGAAAACCATATGGATACACCTGTTTTCATAAGGGAATTTAAAGTAGTTTAATACAAAATAAATATTACAATATTTTACCCATATTTATCACAAATAAACAATTTCCCAGAAATAGAGCAGAACAAAAACGATTTGTTAATTACCTACCAATATGCACTTAACACCACTTCGGGTGTACACACTTGAAGAGCCGATAATTATTAATAAATTTGTCGACATGTGATGTCAATGTTTAGTCTATCATTCAGTCATATATATATATATATATATATATATATATATATATATATATATATAATGTATATATATATATATATGTATATATATATATAAATATATATTTTTATATATATATATATATATATATACACTAGATGTGCCCGCATTTTATTTAATAACGTTTTTTTTGCGATTTTGTACTGTACACTTTTGTGTTTTGTAATTTCGGTTTCTATCTATAGTTTACATGTTTCAATTTGTGGTTTAGAGCTTCTCTGTACACAATGTTTGACGTCGTGTTATTAAATGCGCATTTTATAATGGATGACTACCTCACAGAACATCTTTCATTGGTGTTCCTGTATATTAGTCCACTTTGCCTCCAGCACAACACGTACTGTTTGCTTCTTCACTCCATTTTTTAGCAAAGTAAATTTTGTTCTTTGTCTAATTTTTGCAGTGTTTTGCTGAGCATAATCTATACTAGGGTCATATTTGAAACCTATCTATTTCCGTGAGGAATAATTCGATTACATGCTCTAGTCTTAGATATCCTTCTCTTTCTGCGGCTCGGTGGTGGAAGCGTTCGGCGCTAGAAACCCTATTACGTGCATTTGAGAAATGCTGTCTAAGGTTGGCAAGTCGCTCGGGGCTTTTACAGCTATATTCCCTAGTACGGGTCTGGATGTTCTTATATTGTTTCTACCGAGTCGCTATTAGCGTTTGGTGCTAGTTTCCTTATCACGTGCTTCTGAAATAGCTGTCTAAGGCTAGCAAATAGCTCGGAGTGTGCAGAGTTAGATTTCCTAGCACGGACCTGCGATGTCCTAAAGTTTTGGTTAGCGAACCGCTGCGACCGTTCAGTACTGGACTTAGATTGTTTTAGTAAATTTAACAATTCGTTATGTTAATTGCAATTACTAAAATATAAACATTTATTTTTAAAATAAAACAATTAAGGTTTAATCAAAAAATCTCATTAGTTTAATTTGTATATTTATATGTATAAATTTTTGATGGGTTATCACAGTTTTACCGCTCTCATAAAACATTGACAAGATGAGAACTTAGTACAACCAATTATTTAACTTAATTTATTTCAGTACACTCGGAAATTAAAATTGATTGTACGGAAAAAGAAAAATACATTAATTCGGGCGTATAAACTTATCTGTTCGTCGAGTTTGCTTGTTTAAGAATTGTTCAGCAAAATTGCGTATTGTGAACTAAACTTCAATGTTCTTACTTTAATAGTGACTTAGATCCAGGTGTTATTAGTCTGGTCATAATCAAATTCCCGAATTTGAAGACATGAAAGATGCCAGTTGAAACCGATGATTTAAAATCGAACTTGAAGTTTCTACTTGTAATAGCGGCTAAGAACGAGATATTATATTGATTACATCATCAGAACCTCGAGATTGCTAGTCTCGAGTTGCGGGAACTGTCCAATAAAACTAAATATTTAAGTTCAAATTAGAATCTCCTAACTGTAATTGTGGCTTAGATTTAGGTGTTATTATCCTGATCAGCATCAGAGCCTCAATCTGCATGTGAGATTGCATATGAGAACTGCCCATTAAAATTCAATATTTGAGCTCAAATTCAAAGTGTACTAGTAGATAAGATCCAGATGTTATTATTCGGGTTATCATTAGACTCCCAAATTTGTAGGTGTGAGAACGACCCATTAAAATCTAATATTTGAGTTCAAACTAAAAGTAGACAAGATGTTAATACCGAGTACAAGCCTTCAATGTCACCTTGACGATAATATCTTATCATTGAATCAAATTATCGCTGAATAATTTATTGCTATTATCGCTTAATATAGGTAATATTAATTATTAACATTATTACTTGATAATCAGTCCTAATTGACGATAAGTATCAATACTCATAGTATTGATGCGTTTTGCGGTGGAAGTTATGGCGGAAAGAATGGGAATTTTTTTCAGTTTCCAGGTAGATTCACGTTAAATTCATTTTAACTTTGCGCAGAAAAATAATTGTTTGTATGCAGATGTAAATTATCCGATTTAACTCACCACCAGATTTTATGGTGCTAAAATGTTTCCAAATTGTCTTGCGGTAATTTATAAAAAGGTAAAGGTTACAAACAGAATTTTTCAATGCAGTTTTATCAATGCAGAATTTTTCAATGCAGTGTTATTTTGAAATCATTGAGTTTCGCAGATTTTATGAAAAATTTAAAATTGGATGATGAAACACCTTCAAAATTTAACGTTCTAAAATATTAGTCAACTAGCTGACCCGTGCGAAGTCTTCGCACTATATCGCCATCTAGCGTGTTCCAAGTATACAATTTGGCTAAGATATTTGATGTGTCGCCCACAGATGGCGCTCATGCCAATTGTTATAAAAATTAATTTTTTTATTAACAAAAAGATTTTTTTCGAATTTTTTTATATTTTTCACCCAAAGTAGAAAACATAAGCTTTAAGTGGGTATTTTTTTATTTTTTTTGGTGCAGTAGTTAAAGAGATCGAGCCGCTCGACCAAAAAACACCTTTTAGAAATAATATATTTAGATTTGATTAATTTTGTCGAAAACTTATTGCTTATTAGTTAGAAAAATAATTTTTTTAGTCTAGAAGAAAGAAAATTCGTGGAATTGAAAATGCCAAATATATAATTGATAAGGGAAAAAAGCAGCATAGTGGCTTGTTATTCCTCGTTTATTTCCCTGCATACCTCACAATTTCCAAGTAATTGTTGCAATGAAATCGGTCATTTAAAAAAAATTGTTCAATTTTTTTTTCAACAAGACTTTTCGCGAACGCATCCTTATAAGTGAACACATAACCTGGGTAAAACCATGCAAGAACCTTCCTACTTGTTTTAACAGTGTGGCGTATTCGTTGTTTATTCATAGACAACATAAGTCACTTACTTAAGTGGTTCTTGCATATATTGATAGATAGCGTTAGCAGTCATGACTAAGAGTGTAGCTGTATTCAAATGCGATATTTTCATTGGTTGAAATATTGCAAGTTATTTCTTTAACTAACAACTACATCTGTGTGGAAGAGATGCTTTACCTTTCAAGAAATGTTTTTTAGTACTTTAAGTTAAACAGAGAAGGAAAATGAGCCAAAAAAGAAAATAATGTGTAACCTGTCAATTTCCAAAAGAAACATTATTAAAAATGTCTACGTTAAAAGACGGGCAAAAGCTAATTGAAAATGAAAAGAGATAGTCACCACTGAGAGTAGAAGATCCAGTAGCGAAAAGTGCAGTTTACACACATATTTTTTTGTAGTAGTTTAAATAGTTTGTATTTTAAAGTAGGCAGGCTATTATAATGATACTGACTTTTAAGTTATAAATTTATTACATTTGTTTCTTACAAATATTTTATATACTTCAAAAGGATGGTAAGCATGTTCGTGAGCAGGATATACGTCTTCAGTAAATTATTGAAAAGTTAGAAGTGAAATAGAGGACTCTTCGAAAAGAAAATGATACTCAAAAAGAAAGCACCTTCCAGACTTTTTTTAAAGTAAACCGATAAAATGGAAGTCCGCAATAAAGCGTTTATAATCCCGTGTATAATGAGTGGAGCAAGAGTTCGAAGGCTGTGTGATTAACTTAATGATGGAAAGCGTCCTGAAGGTAATAGAGGGCGTTATCCTTAAGAGGATACAGTGGCTCCTGAAGTAAAAATTTATATTACATAGATACACATACACACACACACACATATATATATATATATATATATATATATATATATATATATTTATATTTATATATATATATATTATATATATATATATATATATATATATATATATATATATATATATATATATATATATATATATATTCATATATATAAATTTAAAACAAAAGAAAGTCGTTTTTTGTTTAAAAAAATGCTAAAAAACTATAAAAACAGATAACATCTATTCAGCAAAACAATGAAAAATAAGCAAATAAAAGTCAATAAAGCAATGAAAAAACTTACATTTTAAAATTATTTTTCTATCGCGAAAGGCAGCTAGTCGTCCGTTGTATTCATGTAACCGGATAAGAATGAAGTGCACTTTAATCATTGATATACACCACAAGATTTAATAATATCATTGCATTGCAATTACGATAAGATTATTCGAGTAATCATTTATTTATTTGAATCACAAGAAATTAATTCGGAAATACTTATTTATACTTTAGTGTACATTTGATAGATCGGCAAGGTTGGTTATTACATATCATACATACATATTCACCTGCCACAGATTTTATATCCAACTTACTGTATATTTCGAGTCGAATCAAGACATGGATCAAGTAGACTCATAAATCATATCTTTTGTTGGTCAAAAAGTTAAATAAGGCTTCATTCATTGTTCTTGTAATTTACAATTAAATTGACATAATATAATGTTAAAATTAGTTTCCCACCTCTGATTCTCTTCTACCTGGTTCAAGTTCTCAAAAATGAGTCACAACTTTCAAAAAGAACATTGTACATCACTTTTTAGGATTTTATTAGGAAGCGTGGTAAAATTTCAAACCATCATAAAATTGTTAATATTTATCCATAAGGTGTCGCTTGTGTTTCGTAATATACATGTGAACATTCCACTTGGATCCTCTTGCGAGACAGGTCCTCGTGTGTTTACTCCGCAAGAGCTCTCTGACCTTTATGTTAAGGAATCGGTTACTCAATTGTTAATCTGAGGCTTAGATGATTTCAGTATTAAATGTCAACATGTATTGCTAGGGGTGCTGTACCCTGAATTACAAGTCTACAATTAATTTCTAATTTGTAAATAAAAAAAATCGAGTATTTATGGGACGTTTGGCAAATATTTAAATTTTATAAATATTCGCCAAACTCAGACCCAGATAATAAATGTAAAGAAACATATGTTTAAACTATGCATCTTAAAGACAATGAATATTACAAGATATATTTTACATATGGTAAATTGTAGCACAAACATAGATTTGAACCATGCAATCAGTCCATCGACAAATATTGCCAAAAATATATTATAATTAAAAATAATTTTATTTATAAAAAATAAGCTTAGCATTCATTGTATATTAAAATTTCAACGACCACGAGAATGGCTCTTTGGTCTAGGGATATGATTTTTGCATAGGTTGCGTTGGTCTAGGCATATTTATGCAACGCTTTTAACGTTTTTAACGATATCAACGGACTGGCTGAATTAAGTCGGAAAGAATTGATAAGACGCGATGCTGCCCGAATTAAGTCAGAAAGAGCCGACAATACACGAAGCTGGCCGAATGGTAAGGCGTGTCTTGCCATCAGAATTTAACTCCCATCTTAAGGTGCCATTAGATCGCACATCAAAACCTATTTAAGACGTATTGACAAATGATAAAGACTTAATTCATGTTGGTAACACACTATATTTTTCTCTATTCATATAAACATATTATAATAGCTATGCTGACAATGATGATAGCGCATCAAGACTTAGCATCCATTTATCTTGGTCAAATTCGGGTAATACGACGTAATTATTAACATGTGGCATTTTCAGCGTTTACATCTTCATGTGCATGACACATAAACAAATGCATGCCTTCGCATGCATTTGTTTGTTTTGCATTTGGATATTCATCTCCTACGGAGTGTCGCTTCGATTACCGCTAATAGACTCCAAGTGAGTCTGAGAGCCCGTCAAGGTCTAACTTCTGACTTCGGTACAGCAGGCCGAAAATGATCCTAATCTGACTTTATTATATTCCAATAGTTGATATAATACATACTACAGCTATGATCATTAATAAAACTTAATGAAAATATTAACAACTACAAATTTGTTCAGTTTTTTTTAATATCTTATTTTACTTTAGACTTAAAACCATTTTGATAAGTAATATAGTAAATACGAAAGCATTTAGGTACGCAGCTGGCTACATAGTCATAACATGCGCATGTTAATTTTGAAAAATAAAATAACGAAGGTAAAATTAACAGATCCTCTTAGGTTTAGTTCGTTAAATTTTGTCTGTGGATTTTCTTATTATATAATGACGATTATTTAAATGATGTCTGTGAACTAATGTTCTTTAATTTTTCACTTTAGGATATCGTGTTAAGAAGCATTTCATTTTACTAGGATCTTGAAAATTAATGTGCAAAAAACAAATAGTCAGTCCGATAGATAAAAATGTCAAAAATGGTCGATATCTTCGAAAATGGACGAAGAGTTTATTTATAGTCCATTGAACTAATTTTTGGAAAATATCTTTAACGTAAATAATTTTTAGTTGTTACACTTGTATTACACGTATGTATAGTTTATTAGCATTTTTTTAAATTATATTTTTTTTTATTTGAATTATAGTACAATGTATCTTACATTTACTTTAATTTTGTTCTTTCTTTGTATTAATTAAGTAAATCATTATTACATGTTTTTAAATACTTATTAAAATATTCAATTCCCCTTGAACATGGATTGAGTGGTACTAGAAAATATTGAACCATTATTTGAAAGCTGTGGGTACTTTCAATATATGGGTACCAAAAATATATTTAAATTAACAATAGTAGTTTCTAATATCTGTGGAATGAGAATACATCTGAACAATTAATTGATGATGCAGAGGATAACCCGGTATTCATTACATTGGTAATGCCAATGTATATCTATTAAGGAAATCTCTTATCGATTTTTATTTTATGATCGTAGAAGCTACCAAAGACTTCTGAAAACGTAAGAAACTTCCACAAGAAATGGATCCTATTTAAAGATCAATAAAAGGTTAGGTGTCCTTGTGCATTTCTTAATTCTATTTGGTATTAAATGGGCCTAGCTTACCGTTGCACAACACTAATAAGAAAATACACCTTAATTACTTCGGTACTAAATGTGGTAATTTATTATTAGGATTAACTTAAATTTTCACAAATTGTAATTTATTAATATTTAGCCATTTATTTCCAAATAAAGTAAATAAATTATAGAAATTTTAAAATAATGACTGGGAATATAGAAATCCTTCTTTACCATAGGAAAGTCGATAAATCTCTAATTGTTAATAAAAAGCTCTGTACAACACTATTGCCCCATATATAATGTATGCAATTTTATAGACAAAATGGTATCGTATCATTATTTTTACTCAATAGTTTAAATATACATATATATAAATATACATATATCTTTTATAATTCTAAATCAGTTGTATTGAAATGACAAGAACGAATATAGCTTTTCTGTTCACTTAAATATGTTCAATTAATACTTGATATTTTTGTGTACATATTATTTGTTTACGCATTATGTGCGTAGGTGCCGAGTCAACTATCGTATAGTCTGTGATATATGATATGAGTCTGCACGCGTAGTTCACAAATCTTAATATTTTATAGACAAAATGGTATCGTATCATTTTATAGACAAAATGGTATCGTGTCATAATTTTTACTCAATAGTTTAAATATACATATATATAAATATACATATATCTTTTATAATTCTAAATCAGTAGTATTGAAATGACAAGAACGAATATAGCTCTTCTGTTCACTTAAATATGTTCAATTAATACTTGATCTTTGTGTGTACATATTATTTGTTTACGCATTATGTGCGTAGGTGCCGAGTCAACTATCGTATAGTCTGTGATATATGATATGAGTCTGCACGCGTAGTTCACAAATCTTAATATTATAATATTAACTACGCCACGTATATGATTATTATTTTCCTTTTCATGATTAGTTATATTAAATGTACATAACATTCTTAGTATTATGTATTGTATTTACTCGTAACAGACTGTTAGCTGTGTTATTATGTATACATTTTTCTTTCTTTGAACTTTGTTTTTATTTTTCAGTCACTCGTTAATAAAAAAAAATTTTATAATATATAAAATGTTGATAAATTTATTACATGTTGACATGTACTGCGTATCCTCCCCAAACTCATTTTGTTCCTTTATTCTAATACTAACTTAATTAACTCTCCTGTGGATATAACTTTCGATAACTTTCATAATCCAGCTACAAATAATATCCTTGAATTTGTTTTTTTGTTCCTTCAAATGAGATCTACACTATTGCTATATCTATGCCCAAAGTATCCTGTTTCATTACTCAGACGTCCTCAATTATCTCGAAAATTTAAATCTTCACTTGTTAGTTAGATTTGGTTCAAATTTCCATTCCATCTTTATGTATTTCTGGATTATATTTTAATACGTGACCATCGTACTTGAGAAAGACAATGCAAAAACGTGGGTATAGGGTAGACTCCAATCGAAATCATGGTAGGATTTTAGAGTGCTCAGAAATAAGTGTTAGCAAATCTACAGAGACGCTAAAATACCATATTTCCACATCATAACTAGGAGTACTCTAGATGTTGGAGGCTCTTCTGGTGATTCAGAGAGTTGGCGATTAGATCTCGATCAATTCAAATTTTTCTAAACCACCCGTAGTACTTGACCCAACTGTGAACAGTATCTCGTTTTCATTTCTATTTACTGAATACCAATTGACACTAATTGGTACATGCGTATCCGAACTTAAAGCTAATTTTCTTATGTTCTAATCGACGTAAGAAAATTAGCTTTAAGTTCGGATAAATTCAATTGATGGCTTAAATATTAATGCTTAAACCAGTTATTGCCATTATGGTTATGACCATCACCGACCTTTTAAACATTTCTTTGGTAATTGCTACATTTTATTTGGATTGAAAAATGTCTATACTATCCCCGTATCAAAAAAAATTATCACGTGGCAAACTAAGGATATCCCGTCAATATCATTTCTAACATTCTTATCCAAAATGTTTAAAAGTAAGTCTTTGAATATAATATTCGTGGCTAGTAGTTATCTTCCTCAATTCTTGAAACTCCCTAAATCCACCTCAATCTGGTTTTAAGACTGGCCACAACATCTCAAACATCTTGTTAAGGTCGCTGATGATATACACTTAGAATAATAAGCAAGTCACCATCCCCGTGGTTCTTGATTTCAGCAGTGCCTTCAATTCCTTTGACTTTGAAATTTTATCTAGCTCGTTTCAAATCTTTTAATACATGCTAACATGAGTCGTTCAGCTCATATCTCCATATGTGCAGGCACTTGTCGGATACATGTTCTGAATAATGCGATTTTACAGCTTGTGTGTCTCAAGGTGCTGTTATTTCTCCTTCCCTGATCTCAGTATTGATTGATGATATTACTGTTAAAATAGTTTCTAATGTGCTAATTTGGAATATGTGACTGTTAAAATAGTTTTTAATGTACTAATTTGGAATATGTGACTGTTAAAATAGTTTTTAATGTACTAATTTGGAATATGTGACTCTTAAAATAGTTTTTAATATGCTAATTTGGAATATGTGACTGTTAATATAGTTTTAATGTACTAATTTGGAATATGTGACTGTTAAAATTTTGAATGATCAAGTTCAGTACCTCTTAATCGATTAATGTATAAAAGTTAGACAGATGTAGGGGTTTTATAAGTCTTTTTCACTTGGTTCATTTCATATATTTTATCTATGCTTTGATGAATAGGCTAAGAATATAGAAGAGAACACTTTCTTGGTAAGGTATATTAATATACTGCAGACTGAGGTTACGTTGGTGTTTTACATTCATTTCACCAACTTCTTCTTCATCGGTAACGACAATAGGCATTGGGATTATAATTGGTAAATCGTATTTGAAATTATCATCATTGTTTTCAAAAATTTCATCACGTGCTTCATCAAGTTCTTGATAGTGTAAAATGCGTCACCACTTATAGCAGATGGTGTACGTGTGGATGAAAAATAGTATTATTTTTCTATCCAGTGTGATCACTACGCTCAAGCAAATATACTAATGTTCTGCGAAAATGAATGATACATTTTTTTGTGTAATGAATGTTAGACTTTATAAACACTGAGAGTAGTATCGAAGTTATAGAAGATAACAAAAAAATATGAACAAACCCGTAACTTCAACGCTATTGTCAATTTTAGCAGTACATTTAAAGTATTAGTAACAATAATATAAAATTTGTTTTTTATATTTTTCAAATACAATACACCTTCTAATAATAAAACAAAGGGTGTGTAAATGGATACTTTTCGTGTCATGATAGTCACGAGTATAACTTTATACTTAATTGATCGCAGACGTAACAGACACAAATGAAATATTATTGTAAATAAGAATGGTGTCGTAACTTTTCTAATAAAAATCTTCGATGATATCGAGAGATTTTCCCACATATTTTTAGATCTTTCAGTATGGGAGAAAAAACCTGCAGAAGACGATTTTTCCTCTTCTGTAAGTTTATAAACAATTACGCTTAATTGTGAGAAAAATCAAATTGCTTTAAAAATTAAAAGCTTGTAACTATATACTAAAAAGATACGACATTTTAAATATCATGTGATTCTGACTCATTGCATCGTTAATCAAAACTTATAGAGTACGTCCTCTTTGACATAGAATCTTTTGATAAATAATAAATTGACATAGAAATTTGGCACAAGGAAAGTCATAACAGTGCAAATATAGAAAAAATATTTTAATTTTAAGTTCAATTATTAATGCAAGTGAAAAAATGGTTTTGGTTTTTTTTTGTTTCACACGAACACAATTAAACTTGTATGATACTCACAATTAAATGAAACTACGTAATGTAGTATTATTTATACTTTCTTTAAGTTCTTTACCACGACCTAGGTTTCGTTGTTTTACAACATCTTCAGGTGGGCTATTAGCAAAGATAAAGAACTTAAAGAAAGTATAAATAATACTACACCACGTAGTTTCATTTAATTGTGAAACATGAATTTCTACAAAATTAACGTCAAATATATTCAATATCTGTATGATACTATCAATATCGTTTCGTACTACCTAAAAGGCAGACAAGTTGGACAATTCGAAAATGGACATTTTGTTTTGATTATTTGCAATAAGTTCATCATAATTTTGTTTTTCATAGTTCTACATTGTCATTGTATGCCGTAAAATTTTTCTTCATTAATTTCAGTATTCCTGCTCAAGGCGATTCGATGGAAGGACCTTTAAACCATCAACTAGAAAGAAGAAGAGAAGTTGCAAATGTTCTTCTAGATAATTTGAAATTAACCGAAGATCAGAGGAAGAAAATAGAAAGGGATACAAGAGGTAAGAGGAACAGAAAATTATGGAAAATGGAAAGGCAACGAAGACTCACTTCTTCTACATCTGGCAAAATTTGTAAAAGACGTCGAAGCACATCACCTGCGACAATTATAAAAAATTTGCTCTATTCTAATTTCAAAGGTAACTCCGCAACAAGATATGGAAATAGACATACAGGAAAGGCGATTCTTGACTTTAAAAAAACCACTCACCTTAATGTTTTGCCATGTGGGCTCTTTATAGATCCCATTGACTACTATTTCGCTGCAAGTCCCGACGGACTTATTGGAGAAGACTCTCTAATAGAAGTAAAATGCCCATTTTCGGCCAGCGACATGTCTCCTCTTGAAGCCATACAAAATAAAAAAATAAAGTATTGTCAGCTACTTGAGGGAAAATTGGTGCTCAAGCGAAACCATGATTACTACTATCAAGTGCAGGGTCAGCTTCACGTGACTGGCAGGCAATTTTGTTATTTTGTCGTGTGGACACCACGTGGTTTGGAATATGAAAGAATTGAGCGGGATGACCAATTCTGGACTGAGGAAATGCTGCCAAAATTGAAGTCATTTTTCTTTACATATTTTCTGCCGGAAATGGTTAAGGAGAAAGTTGCCATGTAAGGAGAAAATCAGGAAAGCAATCGAAACCACCTGTTTTCGATCAAAAATACGAAACCAGTCTTTAATCTATAAAATCAGTCTTCAGTTTCCAAACCAGCCTTCAGCCTACGAAATCAGTTTTCGATCTATAATACTTACTATATTAACACTAGTTTTCATGTGAAAGTGGAAAATTCATGTTTTTTAGTTGTCATTATAAATTTTAGAATCATATTCACATTGTAAAATTAATATCATATTGTATATGCCTAGTGATTATCTATGAATGCATTCATAGATAATCTTTAATAAGTAGGCGCGTAGCTCGTATCACTTTGTTTAGATTGTTCATCACAACCAACGGCATCGCCGAGAATAACTTGCTGTATTATATCTTATTATCTCCATTTGACATCTTATTATTGGTACAAAATCGTTTCGCCCAAAGATTAACTAAGCACAGTACCATTTCAACCGACAAACTTGCATATTTTAAATAATTTATTGAAGAATTCGATTAGATACAAAAATTAAACCGATTTTCAATTAATTGCAGAAATCCCAATAATTAAACTTCATGGTAGAAAAGAGATATAAGTACTCTTTAAATTCATACTTGGTCAGTTAGAAAGTAGGGTATATTACAAAAGATTTTTGAGGACATTCAATAAAAGAATTTGAGGATTGGCTCCAGTTAGAGGAATTTATGAAAATCAAATCGATGAAAGTGTCGCGATCCAGGTACTCTCAGTGATGCTATCAATATAGCTGTTTCCGTAGAAAGAATTTCTATGAACATGCAAAGAGAACAACAGTTCGTATTTTCTTGAAAATTACGTAAAACCATCAAAGATAATGACAATTCCAACAAGGAAATAAACATTACTTCAGATATAAACCCAATACTCGCATAAGTTTCACCATATTACGCTAGGTAATACAAATTTCTAGATAACTATATGTCGATATATCACCATAGCATATAACTGAACAATGTAGGAAAAGGCAATAAAATAACCAATTCCGATTAAATAAAACTTAACAGAAAATATCCCTGAAACTATAAATCAACATAATGGTCATCGAGTTTATAAAGTGAATATTCAAATGTCACATACTATAGAAGGAGTCGACGTGGTTGACCATACCTCTTTAAAGGACTGTGTTTTCTCGGCTGATTTACCATACCTCTTTAAAAGACTGAGTTTTCTCGGCTTATAGTATAAGATATACTGATAATTAAGCCGATACCAAATTTTCCAATTCCACTGAATCCGCGTTTCCACTTTATCTATTAAATCCACTGTTTCCACTTTGTCAAAAGGTGAAAATTCTATTAAATCCAACCTATCAACTAAATCCGCGATTTTCATTGAATCGCATTAAATGGTGCTGCATTGCATATAAAGGATGGAAAAAATATTTAAAAAAATAACCCACTTAATTTATGAAAAATTCACCAAATTCAGAATTAGTACTCTACTGTGTCCACTGAAAGTATAATACCCACAGTTACATATTAATCTAAACAATATGAAACAATAAAGTTTATGAAATTTCTCCAGACTCTTTTAAACGTTTCTTCTTCCATGTCTCTTTGATAAAAAAACGGATCTGATGAAACACGATCATTGTTAATAGACTCTGGTCTCTACGTGTTTAATTAAACGTTGATCTATATAACATAATAGCTGATACTAAACAAAGCTGATACTAAAAAATATCAAGTTAAGAGACATATATTCGTACAATGCCTCCATGTCCATTATAGACCATTCAAACAACGACTCCATTTTCATCTACCCCGGGAAAAATGAAATTCATTATAAAAATTTCATGCAGTACAAAATATTAATTTAATATACAATGGTATTATTGGTAATAATCTACTTTACGATTTAGAATGTAATATTTATTAATAATAACCGTCATATAATTATTTCATGTCCCATCGACAACAGGAAAAATTAGAATTAAATTCTCTGGAGCAATATATTTCGTTCCTGAACGGTTTGAATCCAATCCAGATATTGAAGAAGGCAGATAGTTAACTAACTCCTTACTTATCAAAAATTATGTAGTAAAAGATAAAAATAATAGAATCGTTATTTCTGTAGTAAATATTTCTGAAAATCCAATATTATTAAATTCAAATCTAAAATTTGAATTGAATCCTTTAAATATCAAAATTACAAGCCCTTTAATACGGTATCCTCCTTTTTGAAAATCATTAACAATTCACTCCATCGTTGGTATGAAGTCCTTAAAGTTCTCCGAGTTTCACATCTAAATAATGTGGAAACAAACTCCGTTTTTGGTATTTGTTCTCACTATTTTGATATATTTCATTTCCTCACAGACCAACTAAGCCAAAATAATGTCATTGCTCATGAGTTTAACTCATCATTCAACTTATCTATCCATACTATCCTATAGATTTCCCGAATGTCACAAACAGGAAGTTAATAACCAAATTAGTACAATTTTAAATCAGGGAATTATTAAACAGTCCATGTCACCCTGGTCATCTCCTATTTGGATAGTTCCAAAACATTATACGCATCTATTTAGAAAAACTAGCGAGTAGCTAAAATCTATACAAAAACTGAATTAATTACAATCCGTGAGTCTTATCTAAATACCTCAAATCTCTGATATTTTCAAACAATTAGGCAATAGTAAACATTTTTAGACCCTTGATCTTGCTTCAGGATTTCATCAAATAGCCATGACTATTTAACATGATCCGAAAACTGGATTTAATGTTTCACAAGGATATTTTAAATCCACATACATACTTTTAAGCTAGAAGAATGCACCTACAAACTTCAAAATATTAATGAAATCTGTTTTTTCTGGCCGTCAGTACATCGAATGTTTTGTACATTATGACTTTGTCATCTACTCCTACGACCAGAAATCACATATTGAAAATGTAACGTTCCTTCAATATAAAAATCCAATCAGACAAATGTGAATTTCTACGCAAGGATGTCCTTTAATCGGTTTATGTATGTATCGAAAAAGGAGCTAAAATAAATTCCGAGAAAATAAAAGTAAATAACGAAGTTATAATACCTAGATTACCTTAAAAATATCAAATTATTCCTCGTGTCTAATTATAGAAGATTCATCTCGGATTCTTCAATATTTGAAACCGTTCACGCAAAAGTAAATGTCTTTGGGAAACTTATAAGCAAATTTAAATTAACCTCTGTTTTCTTGTTAGCTTCTATAAATTTATCTAACCCTTTCACGCTAATATTTCCATCTACGCGATGAGCATAATTATTTTGCAATATTTCTTTAAAAGAACTACTATCTATTCTGCTTGGATGTAAAAGTTTTCCACTCTATCTCGTTAGCTGAACATTTAATATTGTTACTGAAAACCGCCCCTAAAATGGCTATTAAAACTCCAACATGGGTCCCTAAAACTAGAAGAATTTTAATTTGGAATAATTCATCGAAAAGGCAAATTAAATTCCGCAGCTAACTCCTCTTTATATTACTCTATGAATCCTATATTTTCTGAAACTCATAATGAAGACTATGGCACACCATTTCCGTTTTCTAGTCTTTTCAATAATTCCCAAGATCTTGACCATTTATTTAGTGTAGATTTCATCGACGTATTATACTTGAAATTTCTAAAAAAAAGTTTAACAAGATTCACAATTTAATACTTTTATAATAGAATATAAGGATAAGCTACTTAAAACAAAAATCAAATAAATTTCTCTGCCCAGCTCTTTAGACTTTTGACGTAGACTCATTGTCTACGCCAAATAGAGAGAAAATATTAGAAAATTGTGTAAAATCTATCCGAACTCTCGAACTTTAAAAATCCATTCGACAAGCACTCTTAAATAAAAACAACTAATAAAATTTCTTACTTAGTATAAAACACATATGCAGACACATGTATAGAAAAACGAAATTATATTCCCGTCACTCAGTGAAATACCAAAATATTAAAAGAGAACCACGACATTCCAATAGCCGGTTATCTCGATTCACCCCGAATGAATGATAGAATAAAAAATAATTTAACTGAAAAGGTTTGCGAATAAATATCTAAAATTCTGTAAAAGCACTGTTGGCCATGCCAAGTAAACAACGCCGTAATAAAACAAAACTTTATCACCCCATTTCGACGATTACCTCTCGATATACACAACGTCAGTATATTCTAATGCTTAAAGACGATCTTACAAAATGTTCAGCAACATACTCTATTGAATATATTTGCCATTAATTTTGTACAAATTCATTATTCACAATTAAATGAAACTAATATCTTTGCTAATAGTCCACCTGAAGATGTTGTAATACAACGAAAACTAGGTCGTGGTAAAGAAATTAAAGAAAGTAGAAATAATACTACATCACGTAGTTTCATTTAATTATGAACATACTCTAGGCAAAGCATCACCACCGAAGAAAACAGGGAGAGCTTAATACATTGTATATCTTCATCTGGTATTCCCAAAACGATTCTCGTCGATCAAAAAGCAATTTTATATCGGATTTTTAAAAAGAGCTTATGATAATTTTTTAAAATTAAGTAATTATGGGCATCGTCATACCACTTGCAAACTTAAGGTGTATTTAAAATACCATCTTCGAGAAATATCTATGATCATATACTAACGAAATTCAATTAGTTCAGATATGTTTACGTTGTGATTTTTACTTACAGCACTGCTATACGTTCAACAATATATTATCTATCTTACGAGCTATTATTTGGCCATTAGCTCTTATTCTATTTAAGACTCTATTCCTGACACGACTGTCGTCTCAATGTCGTCTCAAGCACTCTAGAGAACGCCCTCGAAAACATCATAATATTGGTAGAAACTCCAAAAAATATTTTCGAACTTTAAAATTACAAGTTGAAGACTAAGTCTGTCGTAGGTTATGAAAAGCCCTTTCCCTTATATGGGAAACACCGAACAGAGTTATTAATATAAATGGACAAATATTTCTGCCTTTTTTAGTAAACTATAACCATATTATCAATCACAATGACAAAGTAAAATTAGCTAGGAAAAATAATGAGTAGCTACATTTCTTTCCTCTATATTTGTATTTAATAATTTTTTCATCTTATATTTATTTTTCTATATACCTTCTTTATTTAACTTTTGAAATATAATATGTTCTAATTATTTTAGGCATATAAGAAAATAGTTTAATTGTATTGTCGTTTAAAATGAAATATTGAATGTATTTAGTGTTAATTTTGTAGAAATTTATTACTACTAAATTTTTATTTACAACTAAATGAAACTATGTGATGGAGTGTTATTTCTATTTGATTTAAATTCTTAACCATGACCTAGGTTTCGTTGTATGACAACATCTTCATATGGGCAATCACGTAGCTTCATGTAGTTGTGAATAAAAATTAAGTAAAATTAATATTATGTTATTAATATTATTAAGTAAAATAATATAATTAATCATGTCTATAGTTTTAAGTTACTACCTATATCATTAAGTTTAGATCATATTTTAATTTAAATGTATGCAGTGATAAGGTGCGTTGGTCACATAATCAAATTGTGTTTATATTAGAGAAAAACAGTATTGGAATAAATAGAGATAAGAACTATTTTTGTAACTCAAATAGTTACAGCTAATAGTAATATTATTAGAGAATTCTTAAGAAATGTATGTTTTTTAGTTTTTATTGGTTTTCATTACTATTACGCGTGTTTTCATCACTAAATCTGTGGTCCAATAAAAAAAAATGCCGCAATTCAAAAAAGAGGCCAGTGGTTCAATGAAGGAAACCTAACGACTTTTTTATATTTATGTATTTTATATTCAAACTTTCACAGAATGAATATCAATAAAATATATTTGATGAAGTGTTATTTCTTTCTTTTTATTACTTATCAATTCTGACGTCAGAATAAAAATGGACTAATAATGGCATCGTTGTCAAATAGTCTGCAATTGTGTCGTGCTCTTGTTTTGGTATTGCTATAAAAAGTAGCACTGTGATGCTATATTACGCTATTCTGGTGTGATATGTTTTTTAAATTCAGTAATAATTATTTCATCGCATTTAAACTCAGCTGGTATGGCATATGCAACTGATGCCCTCGATACGGTGAATTGGAGAACCCAATTGAAGTGAAATAATATATGTATGCTAGTTTCCTTATTTTGTTACAATGTAAATATTTCATTTTGATACAATTTTGGAAACGATGTCTCTTTCTTTCTTTTCTAAATTCCTCTCTTTTCTGTGATGGTATGATTGTCATGGAACATAGGTACTTGATTGAGTTTTTTCTATAACATGAACTGTTATAATTATAATTGAGTACTTTAACTTACCTTACTTCGACTTATTATAGATTTATTTTACAACCCCAACTTACCTAAATTAACTATCACAGGGAGAATATTGTATTTTCAAGAATATAGATGCATATAATCGGGAAATAGATGCAGACGATCGGGAAATGCTTCGATTCTTTTCATTTTCACAGCACTACCAAACATTACTTCGTTCAGAGCATGTAGGCTGCAGAGACAATAATTTCATCTTAAAAACGTAAGTATTTAATGAAACTTGAAAATAGTAATATGTTATAGAAGTTTATCAGTTATTCCAACTAATATCCCTTAATACATGAAGCTCGCTCTAAATAATTTCTTTTTTAAATACATCCTCTGGAAGACTCCAAAATAACCAAACTTTCTTTATTCCCATCTTAACCAAACTTCCTTTTTGGATACATTAAATTGTGAAGATGCATTTATTTATTAATTTAGATAACATTTCATCGACGTGAAACAGGGAAGAGGAGGGACACCAGATCATTGCTGAAGGCATAAAAAACGGGTAATGCGAAGATAAAGCACAATTAAAAACGCCAACTAATATACACGAAATGGGATTAACTATTGGTCTTTGTAGTTATTATCTATAAGACTCGAATAAGCTAGCTGTTTTGAGGAGGTGGAAAGAAAATTGTCTGCAAAACCAGTATTAGCATTGTGCAACCCGAATTTGCAGTTTTAACATTGGCAGTCGTAGTCTTTAAAACGATTTAGTGTGTATTTATTTTTTTAATTGATATATATGGCGGAATTATTGCTAACACCAGTCCAGCCCCGCTCGACGAACAGCCGGGAATCAAATGTCATTACCGATTTATGCAAGTTCTATTTCGAATTGTTTTTTATAAAGACATGTAGATTAAAAACACTTTATTCAATAACAAAAGCTAGATAATGGTAAGTCGCTATAAATAAAGTTAAATGGATGTTATCATTGCCATTGACTGTCATGTTGACTGTAGATTGATTCACTGTCGATTCTCATTGTAGGATCGTTTGATTGCTGCTTGATTGATTGTCATCGTAGGGCCCAGGCTTCACTGAGGATAGGATGTCAGACAGGTCTTCCCCTGTAGATTAAATATTTGCTTAAAGTGTTATATAATGGATAAGATTCCATAAAACGTATAAATTTACCAGTTGAGACGTTATATTCGAGTTATGTTTCTATATTCATAAGTTCATAAATCAGAGAAATTTAAATGCAAATATTGCAAAATGTATTATATAGAGCTTCTGTCAAATTCGTGTAGTTTTTAATATTAATAATAGAAAATTAGATTATTAAAATACTAAAGTACTGATATGAAATATAAATTTAACAAATAAACAATTCTCAATAAATAAATAATTTTTTTTATAAAAGTGTCATTTAATTTTGTAAAATAATTATGATCAGAATGAACTGTCTTAAGAATTACTGAAAACGATTTAATATGTTTATCTTTTTTTAATAGCTTATGTGAAATATCTTTAAAATTCAAACTACATAGATATAAAAAGTAAACAACAAATAAAAAGTAAACAATCAAAAGAAAACAGAGAATCAAAGTAAATGAATTTCTAGGTAAATTTTATTTTGAATTCCTAGAAATTCTGGTAAATTTTAGGTAAAATTACAGCAACGTTATTTTTTTTGGACTTTTGAATTTAACACTTTCAAAAGAGACCTTTTTTTCTTACTTAACCACATCTCTAGAAATATTAAAAAAAAAAAAATGAAAAAGTATGTGGTTTTAGAACTCTCATAAGTTTCTCATTTATTTGACACCAAACACGATACAAAGAATTAAAAACAAAAAAGTCGATTCTTTTATTTTACTGTTAATTACTGAAATCTATGCTATATTAATTACTGAATATGGTTTATGACTGTACCAAATTTCAAGTTTCTATGCCAAACGGTTTTTGAAAGAAATGTTGAAAATTTTAGCAATATTCTAAAACTATCTTAACTAAAATTCTGTAAAAGAAAATTCCTATAAGTCGTTATTTTAATTTCTCATGATGCATAATGCAAATGGTACACGTTTGATGTAAAACAAAAGTTTGAGCACTTTATTTGCCCCCTTTAATATTTCAATATGTTATATTAGCAGGTTAATATGCTTTTCCTATATTCCAAATTTCGACGTCAAATAGCTTTATGAAAAATGACTGTGACATCCGGACATACCGTATGGATAATAAGCACTCAAAAACCAAAGCTTTGAAAGAAAAAAAATTAAACCACATTATTCTTACAAGAACTGTTTAAAAATTATTGACAAAAAATAGGTCATCTAGATAATTAGATACTAAAAATCAGGTATCTATTTCAAAATGGCTGCTGGCAGAAAATTTTTGTTAAGTAACTGTTGTTGATAAAGAAAAACACGAAATCGGTATTATTTTGTTAAACAAAATTATGATACATTTTCAATTAATAAATACTTTACACGCCAATAAAAAAATATTGGAATAGTGTTTATGTATGCAAACATTACACTCGTTCCAATCTTGAAATCAACATTTCAAGGAGGTGGTTCTTATTCACAATGTTTTTTTCGATATTCGTGAAGAAGATTATGAATATTTTTAATTATTACACAAATAATAGTCATTGAACTCGTTTTGTTTCGTACTGTATAAGTTTAATAAATAGAAAAATTACTATAATAAATTGTTAGGTCATTGTTCAAAGACCTTGAGACCTTGAGAGAAGACCTGAAGAGAAGTTGTCTCTTGAGGTCAAAATATGTTTGCTATCTATATTGATTGTGTATTTTAAAAGGAGCATGTCAATGTCAATTTAGTACAAATTGTTGAATAAAGTTCAGAATAAATTTGTTTGATTACAACGTATAGCAAATTATAATTTTTTAAGGTGCGATATCTTAAACTCTATACCCACTATCCACTTTGGGTTCTTCCCAAAATGTCAATGTGTCAAGACTCTGTATTTATTTAATGTAATGGAATAAGAAAAAGCTTGCTATAAGTAGAAAAAACTACTGAAATATTTGCTATGAAAATTCATCTGTATGTTATCACGATAACGCAGCTAATAGTAAATATTTAGTAAACTACGTGACAATACTTTAAATTAAAATTTGCATAAGGAATTAATTGACTAGATAATAATAAATTCGTTTGGTGGAACAGAAATAATTCACAATTAAATGAAACTACGTGATGTAGTATTATTTCTACTTTCTTTAATTTCTTTACCACGACCTAGGTTTCGTTGTATTACAACATCTTCAGGTGGGATATTAGCAAAGATCTTTACTACAGGTGGGCTATTAGCAATCTTTGCTAATAGCCCATTTGTAGATGTTGTAATACAACGAAACCTAGGTCGTGGTAAAGAAATTAAAGAATGTAGAAATAATACTACGTCACGTAGTTTCATTTAATTGTGAATAATGAATTACTACAAAGTTAACGCCAAATATATTCAATATTAGAAATAATTCATTTAAATATATTTCTACACAATTATTTTCGAAATATAAGAAGTGGTGTATGTAAAGTAGAAGAGGTAAATTGGAAGATTATCTTAGTTAAACAAGTTAACAAAAATTTCTGTAGCAATATGAACTAAAAAATAGAAAATAATCTTGAAATATAAAAATTTTGTTCAGGACTGAAAGGATGTCCATAAGGTCAAAAAAAATAACTTTAAAGTAAAAAAACCTGGGGTGCTTGATACTAGTTGTCGCAATTTTTTTAAAGGTAGAGTCATTATAAAAATTAAATCGACCCCACCTTTTTGTACACAAAAGTTAATTTTCTTTCATTAATCTCACCTTTAACTAATCACCAAAATCCATATATTTAAAAATATTGTTTGTTTTTTAGTCCATATTTTAACAAAAGTGTGTTTTTTTGTTTTTTAAATTATGATTTCATTTTTTTAGTCTTTTTTAAGCCTAAAATGAAATTATTCTATTGTCATCGGTTTTCGATACGTGAGTACAATTTTAAATAATTTGGACGTTTGAAAGCGGGTGAATATTTAACTGAAAATTTCCATTACATTCATATATACATACATACAAATAAAGTTAATTAAAGCGTGTTAATAAATAGAGAAACATTCCATACACACCTTACTCATATTTAAAGTTGTATGAGTAAATCAACACTAACATTATAAATTCATAAGTGAATTTGACTCACAATCTATCTGTTGCATCTTCATAATTTAACTACAAAAACAATTGAAAAAAATTAGAGATACAGATCACTTGGGAACCTTGAAAAAGGACATTGGATACCATCATAAGTTTAATATAGCAAATGCTCCAAAATGAAATATTTTTTCAAACGATATTAGTGATGCGTAGTGATATGAAAATACGCCTATCTGAATTGGTATATATATGAGGGCATACATTTTTGACGGAAGTTTGCACTGCGCTTGCTGAGAATTTCTGCCGTGCTGTTTTTCCAATATGATATTTGAGAATTAATTTTTTTTTCATATACCATAATTACATGTACAAGCTACCAATCGTAAAAAAATTCTTGAATTGAGTTAAAAATAATTGAGTTACACAGATTTAAATTTAACATTAAGACGGGTAGGGCAACACTGAATTATGAACTCATTTTTAGTTCTACAAAAGCGAATGAGATAGGAAAATATCCTTCCCAATGATTAAATTTAAAACATCAAAATTCAATTATTTTTCAACGAATCTTTGTATTTTCACCACACAATCTAAATAATTATAAATTCAGTCATAAATCAAATATTACGCGTACGAAATGATGGGCAACTAGTGCAGCCTTATACGTAGTTTGTTATAATTTACTTTTAAAGGTTTAGTGGAAAACTTTAATACTGTAGGTGGTAATAATGGATTTAGAATTCACATATCTGAAACTTAGCGTTTAAATGTTATAAATGTTAAAACTTACCGGATATCGGACTAAATGCATCATTGGGTCCATATTTCCTTCTAATCAGCTTCCATATAACCTCTTCAACCTTTATAGGAATGCATTGTCCATTGTCACATGTAACATTGTATGTAGCACTTTCTGCAATTAAAAAAGTTAAAAAGTAAACATTTTTAAACTTTTATATTTATTTCTCCATTGTTTCAATAATATTATTTAACAAGTTCTTTTTTATTTTAATGATGTCGAAAGTAATTTACACCTATTTGCATAATTTATTACAGACTGTGGTGACCAGATTTACACCATGATTAATGCTTTCAGTAGCTTCAAGAGATTACTTTTGCAGCCATAACAAGTCCCTCTTCTGTATTAATTTTGTTAATTAAATATTCTCAATAAAGAAATAAATTAAATACGTTAGAGGGAAGCAGACAAATTCTATAAGTACATTACATGACACTTTGTTAGTACAATTTATTTGATTTTAATGCCATTTTTACTCATTTTTGATTCTTTTGATTACTGATCTATTTATTTATTGGTTTCTATCGTAAACTTACAGACTTGTCCAAAGCATTGGACACGTACACGTACTTGTCCAAAGCATTGGACACATACGAAACATTTCTTTAAAAATATAACACAACTATAACAAATAAGAAAGAAAGACACAGCATGTTTAATAAATATCATACAAACTATATAAATATCATACAAACCAATCGTGAATTACGAAGCAATCTATAATCCAATTTAGAGAAAAGGTCAATGTAGCTTGGATCAATATGAGAGCACGCACTAATTTGTATTTATCTAACAATCATATTTATTTTAAAGATGTAAGGATGGAAATGTGAAGTAGCCGTCAAGTCTTGTTAGATAGATCCTTCGGACGTGACTGTCAGAGATTGGCTAAACACTGCAGGATGTTCATGCACAATCTACTCTGGTGAGCTTTAAGCTTGCATTAGGTGAGCTGTAACTTTCTCCTTCTATTTCACAGCCAACGGCATAAAGTGCCTCTACCAAGAGTGGGGCGGAGGAAGAGGGTGCGGTATCAATGATATTGTTCAATATGAACAATCAAAAGCAATTCCCATCGGAGTTTAAGGAATTAATTCTCACTATAGCAAATATAAAATCTAAAACAGGCAATGAGGGATAGTATATTTTGGTGTAAAAAAATTTATCAAACTATTTGGTTCTGTTGCTGTAGGTAAAAATGATTTAGAAACAAGTTTTCCAGGTAGGGTTTTATTAATACAATTTTACTTCACGGTTCATAGTATTTTTTTTAATATGTCAGTTGTACCAATAAATGTCTACTATTATATATACTCACCGTCGGGTTTCAAGTTGGTTGGATCTACAGACATTGGTGCAGGAAATGTTGCTTGGGTTTTGTTATAGTGATCGGCTCCAACTGGTGTTAAGTTAATAAATAAATTGTAATTAATAACAATTATTTATAATTTCTAAATATGTTATGTGGCAAATATAAGGAAATTATAGATGAATGATATTTGAAAATATTCGTAAATACGTTTTTTCCGTGAAGTTATATGAACTATTTTAAAAAAAACACAAGGAAGGAATGGAATATGAACTTATGGCTTGTAGAGGGAATGTGAAATATTTAATAATAAAATTAAGCTAGGAAAAATATACTCACAGCCGGATATCAAGCTGGTTGAATCTACATAATCTGGTGCAGAAGCGGTTGCTTGGGTTTTTTTACAAAGATCAGCATTATCTGGAGGCATGTTAACAAATATATTGTATTTAATCAAACTTATTTATAATGTTCAAATGTGATGTATTGTAGATACGGTACTTAAGTACTATTGTTAAAGCTAATAGAGACAAATCAAAATCCACCAGTATTTTTTTAAGAAAACCCAAATACCAGTATGTTTGAAGTAAGGAAAAATATTAAGGAGGAAATGATATAAGAAAATATTAGTAAATAATTTTTTTTGACAAAAGTATTAAAATGTGTTTAATTTTTCGAAGATCTATTCTCACATTCATAAAATATTTCAAAGTCTGTAAGTCACATTTATAAGTATTTCAATGTGAATACAGTGCTACTTTGTTTTAGAGCAAAACTAATTTATATATCAATACTCCCCGGTATTGATACCCGTAAAATCGACTCTTATTCTTCAAACAATCTACATACTTTTTTCAAAATTTCTTCTATTTACATAATTCACAGGACACATATCTTAAGTTCAATTTTACAAACAATACTACAATTAGTTCGTCAACAACAAGAACAGAGTTTTATTTAGAGAATGAATTTAAAGTTCCGTCAAGAAATAAATGTTGCTAAAGACATTAAACTACTTAAAAACCATAGTTTATTATAGAAGAAGACCCATCATTAGTAGGCTTGTCATAATAAATTGTATTTGTATAACAATATTGTTGTATAATGTTGGCAATATGGCAGATAATGTTCGTAATATAGCAGATAAAAAGTAGCTTGATTTTGAGATACCGCATAATTTTTTTTAATTAACAGGATTAAGCATTAAGTATATTGCGATAATATCTATTTATTTTAAGGATCATATTAAATCAGCCACTGACAGATCTAATGGCACTCGTCTAGTAATCTTCTTGAAGATGTTGCGAACAGAGTTATCTCACCAAGTTCTGCTTTCAATTTTATAAAAACCTAAGCATGTGGTTAGTGGACATATTCTGGTCTACAAAAAGTTATTAACCTACCAGGATTAGCACCTCGTTTTTTAACATGACAAATCGCATTGTGCCTAAAGGCCCGTATAGACTACGACATTAATTGCGACACATGTCTATATCGTTCACACATAAGGCTATTTAAGAAAGTGTCTGGACACTGATGTCATTACACAAGAGACATAACTCCCGTATCGCACGGACACCATAGAGAAACCACATGCGGCGGCAGTCGGAAGTTTGCACGCTTAGATTAAGAAATAAACTAAGCGAAATAGAAAAGTATAGAACGAACAATGGATGCAAAGAAGAGGAGAATTCGGAGCTTATCATAGATTATTAAATGAATTACGATATAAAGGTCCCAAATCATTTATATAAAAAAAACGGAAACGGAAGCTCGATTACTCTAACAGAACCCTCTTTCTCAGAAACCGTTTAAAAAAGTTATATGGAAATTTTAGGGTACAAAAAAGGTACAATCCTTTACAGTTGTTAACCACTCTGGAATGATATTGCCAATATCTTAATTTTGTTAAGATACCAATACTAACTAATACTTCAAATAAACTACAACTAACAAATATGAAATGATATATTTTAAAATGGTATATTGATCGTTACAACATATTTATTTAAAAAAAACGGAAACCTTATAATTCAGCTCGATTACTCTGACAGAACCGTCTTTTTCAAAAAACGTTAAAAAAATCATATGGAAATTTTAGGGGAGAAAAAAAGGTACAATCTAGAGTAGTTGTTAACAACTCTAGAGTAGTTGTTAACAACTCTAGAAAAATATTGTCATCTTCATATTGGCATCTTAATTTTATTAAGATGCCAAAACCCATACTTCAAAAAACTACAACTGAACGCTTTAATACTAATCAAAAGTACTGATATGTATAATATAAACATAATTAAGCATCTATTTTTGAGTAATATAAACTATTGCAATTTATACTATTGTAATATATATTTCTTTTAATATGGAGATTTATTAGGTTGTAAATATATATTGAGGAATTTAAAACGAAAATATTATATAAATTTAAAAACTTTATAGTCCACTCGTCTTTTTTCTCATCACCTTTATTTCATTATTCAGCTGTGTTGTAAGTCGTTAGAATTCATAAATTCTATTTTGATTGAACGCGGGTCGCGAGTGTCTGAATTATTTCGCGAGTGTCTGAATTATTTTGCGATTCGATGATGCAAATATAATAATTTTGGCCTACAGACATTGAAAATTATTTTAAAAAAATTGAGTGTGTTAGCTCCGACGCGCGAGTGGAGTTTACTCCCCAAGTACTTTTGTCTTGGAATGTATAAAATAGGTAATATTGCATATAAATATATATATATATATCAATATCATTAAATGTAAATGGAAAATTCTTTAATAAAAAAATGGTGACAATATAATTATTTTCAAGTAAAACACAAATTAACAAATTCAAATTTATACAACAAAATTAAAAACATTTAGTAACGTCAGACTAAGAACTTAAAATTAAAAGATACTTTTTAATTTTGTAGGATAGAAGACACCAAATATTCACACATAATGACATTTATGATTACATCTTGATATAAGCGAATGATAGTAAATTATTCCGTCATTGCGATTACGCCAAAAGATAATGCCAATATGTGTGTCACACACCGTCATTGCGATTACGTCATAACAAAATCCAAATAAACATATTGATAGATCACTAAAAATGCGCAGAAATTTTGTGCGCAGAGGCCACCACACTTTTTTTAACGCTCTGAATTTCGTACAGTCAGAATATAATGGTTACACTTTTTTTAATCCTCTGAACATTGTACGATCTGAACATCTGATTTTCCTCCTTAAAAAAAATTCATACCGGGCGCTGTATATGACAATCGATTCTTAAAGAGTAAACTCCAAAAATACGATACTTATATACGAAATGACCAGATGATAGCTCGACTTGTATGTAAGAGTAGATATACATTTTAAAATATAAAGTTGTTTTTGCAACTGATTTACAGCAGTTTGAAAACGGATATTTAATAGTCGTAAATTCACTAATATATGGATGGTGACGTCGCTTGTTGGCGTGTAACAACTTTGAAGTCCATCCGCCGTATCTTGAACGCTTATCTACATTATATGGTAATTAAAAGGAAAATATGTGTGTTATTTGGTTTGGTAATTAGTTTTATTTATATGGTAATATTAAAATTACAACGAAATAAAAATAACAAATGTAAAAGTATTATTCTAGTTTTCATTCGGATTTTATCCATTGAGCAGACCAACTGACCAGAATAGCAGTATACAATTGATTTAGCTTCTACATTCGGCTTCGTCGAGGTAGAAATAATTCCTGACTACTAACTAGTGTCTATGATTATTTTGCCATTTGACATACACTTCGGCTGATCTAATTGGTTCCTGCCTGTAAATTAAAAATGAGGCTTAAAAATATAACAATAAATGTCAATTTTAACGTGAATAAGAATTTAAATACAAAAACTACTTTTTAAAGCTGCTGACGTGCTTGGTTCTTCCGTCCTTAAGACGCAGATGATATAGAGTAACCATGAACTTTTTACAGACATGTCATAAGTTAGTCGAATATTACTCGTGAACTAATTGACTTTAGGTAGCTGTGGTAATTTTCTTTTTAATTTCGTTATAAATACTGCTATTGTGAATATTTTTCGTATTTTAAAAAATAACGGTTTAGTTATAACTTTGGGCAAAATGACCCTGTATCTGAAAAGGGTTCATGATAAACCCCCAAAATTTTTTAAAGACAAATTCAACAATACTCTATGTAAAGGGATTTACGAACAAAGAAAATCATCCCTATTTTACATGTAGGGAAGGTATCCTAAAAATCTTTTTTAAAGATTTTATTTCCTAACTTTGTAGGCTTTATAGATATGTATTACCCTAGCTTTATAGCACAAAATAGCCTGCAAAAGATGGCGAACGGTTGTGTCATAGAGATAGATATTGCGAAACTATAGGAGTTCATAGATTGGCTAGGGAACCTTAATAGAAAAGACAGTAAAATGCGGTAAATATGGCCGTCCAAAGAATGTACATTTCATAACAAAGTAATTAGAAGAGAAACTTTTATTTTTGTAATTGTTTTTCAAGAGAAATTAGTTTTTTTTAGTAATTAGTTTTATCGATAACCTATCACAATTTATCGATAACCTATACGGATATCCTGGGGAAGAATTTATCTATTGGTAAAGAGAGGAATAAAATCTATCAATACTTGCAGAGATTAGCCCGCACAGACAGATGCAATGGGGATTTTGTTTTATATATAGTAACATATATTTTATAACGAAAGCATTATCATAACTACTTAAGTTATTGCTTTAAATAATTTGGTATAAAGAACAATATTTATTTCCTTTCAATACAAAAAATAAACAAACATATAAATGGATAAAAATTTGTACTAAATTGCACAGAAATGTTTTAATAAACTGTAAATTTCCTTATTATAATATATATATATATATATATATATATATATATATATATATATATATATATATATATATATATATATATATATATATTGCAAGCAAGCGAAATAACACTATCTAAGACTGATGAAGTGACATATGAATAATGTCTTGTACATAGGCGAAGGTATTTTATGATTAAAGTGTTGTTACTATATTTTCTTAACCTATGTTCCTGAGATAAACATACCTTTGCTTACAATCCAAAGTCTTGTTCACTTTGGGAAGTAATAAAGTCGTTTTGGTCGCAAAGGGTATAGGAGACATTTATGTGGGGTTCAAAGTTTCGGTTAAAATCTAAAACTGACGCATAAAACCTGTCATTGTCTACAACGAAGAATAATTTTGTAAGCATATAGTTATTTATAAGTATTCATAGTTTTCTAAATTTATATCTTAAGGATGCAAGACGAAAGAGTCTGTCAGCGCAAATTAGCTTTGTATGTTATGAAAATTTAACGAATCTAGAGGAATAAAAAATGGTAATCTTATAAGTGTTTCGTTTTTATGTCTTGTGATGCAGGAATTCATAAAATGATACATAACGTATATGTTTTTCCAAGACCACACTTTTTTGTAATTTTTCATAAGTGAAGCAGATTGAGAAATTTCTGTAAAAGTCAACAAAATAGTACATTGCGTGAGAAACGATGAGAAAAGTTGTGTAAAAACACATATTTCCTTTTATATATTTAAATTTAATTAAATAACTTCATTTAATAAAGATTAATCTTAAAAAACTCCATTCTAAGTTTATTGAAGTTTTAGAACCTTACTTTTAATTATTGTCTCAGATATCGTTAAGGTTCTATATTTTAAGCTTTAAGAAAGTTTTGATTGCTGTAGAGTGACAGCGGCTTCCTTCAAGGACAACTTAATGTCAAATTAACTTAAGTGTGTAGAATGCATTTCATGAATATACAATATTTATGAATATCTTTGTTAAGTATTAAAACGTGATTAGTACTAATGTTATCGGTTTAATGTGGTTAATGATATTTTATCAAAATATTACTAACCAGAGGCCACCATGGCATGTTGTGGTCTTAGGGGCGTTATTCCTAATTGCATCACCACTGCTATTAATGAGAAAAGTAGTGCAGATATGATTAAATGGAGAAAGTCACCTTTTTCCATAAACAGCGGCATTGTTTCGAATCTGTAAAAAATTATAAATATATACACTCACATACATATATGATTAATCATCTTGAAGCGATATACGGTGGACTCTGGTTATGGTGCAAACATTCTAAGGAAGCGAAACAACACTAAGTCTGTTGTTCACTGTAAGCTTGCATATGTGTGTTCTTGTGTGTGTGTGTGTACGTATGATATATGTATATATATATATATATATATATATATATATATATATATATATATATATGTATACTTTTTAGACATGAAAACAAATAATACAGATTTCAAGAATTAATTAAATTATTGATTTATTTCTTAAAAATTTATGGCCAGCTTACAGTTTTACCCAATGCGTTGGGTAAGTGTGTAAGAAGGTTAAAAAAGAAGACGCCGCTTTGACTACTTTCATTATGATAAAATATTTTTCAAAAAAACCTATTTAAAAAAAATTGTTACAATAAGTAAACAAATAATTAACTCAAAATAGGTATCTATTTCGAGTTAACTATTTTTTACTTTTCAGTATCTACGTTTTTGAAGACGGGTTTTTAAAAAAAATACTTTGTTTTACAATTTTTAGTGATTAATAGTAATCGTCACACTATAATTAACACTCAATTATTTTGTTTTTTAGAATATTGTATAATTATTAAAAGTCACGGGTAAAAGCTATTATTTATATATTAATATGTGAAGAGAAAACTTTGGGTCCCTTTTTAAGCATATTACGAGCACAAAAATGTACATGGATAAGGAGTACAGAAAACTAAAATTTATAAATAATATATAAAAGTATTAAAATTTTAAAATTTTAAATTTAACAATAATTTGACAGATGAGTGGTCCACCATTTTATTTTTCTGCTGGCTTTCCATTGTAAGCCAATAATCTACCAGGCCTGCATAGGGTTTGATTTTATTGATCAAATAATTACCAACAAATCCAGCAATACACTCTATAATATTTTCTGTGTTTTGTGACAAATTAATTTGTTGTAAAGTATAAAAAAAGTATCTCCCGAGTCTATTCCTTCTGATTTAGCTCTAGATGTGATACTAATTTTATCAAGCGAAGGAGAACAATTTAAAATTAATATTTCTTCCGGAGGAATACAGTTTTCAGTGCTTGTGTTGCAGAATTCACGTAAATTAATATTATTTATAAGCTGATTCGATTTAGCTGAGTGTGGGATTGTCATTTGCTGTTAATTTCGATCTAATATTCTACACAAATAATTCTAAATGGTCGTTCCTGATATTATGAAGGGGAAGGTAATTTAATGAAAAATTATTGGAAAAAAGGGGAAAATTAATTTTAAATTTAAAAAAAAAATTACATTTTGGATGCATATGCACATACCTAAGAACCTAGTGTATCGCGAAAATTTATTTAATTTTAGTATGTTATTGTTTGACGTTATATATACCTTAATGTTTTCAGCTCCATCCACTTTTTGAGAAACTGTTGGATAATTGTATTTGTTCATAGTTTGTTTTAGTCCGTAACTGTGGGTTTTGAAATCCATAATGTCGGAAAGATCATTTAATAACATTAGAATATTAACAGAAGTTATAGCTTCGTTGAAATCCTTTATCTTTCGAAACTGTAATTTCAGGTCTTTACTACAAAACAGCAAAGTTTTGTCTTTCATGATATTATTTTTGAAGTTGAAGTGTTCTGATCAAAGTTCATTGGCTATATGGCACTTTTTCCTGTATTTCATGTAGATTTTTATTTCAAACCAATTAATTGTGTTGCTCTCATTGCCAAAGAAATTTTGGTAGTATTCAAAACTATTCCTTATAAGTTTTATCACGTGTATTGGATCCAAAAATGATGCCACTTGTTAGCTATCTATTGTAAAAGTTGTCTCCATGTCTGAAAGACCTAAATTATGACCAAATTTTATACCATGGTAATGTAAATTAAAAAAGTTAAAGTTTTAGCAATAAAATTTGCTTCTTCACATGTTTGTATCACCTGATGAATTAACATTGCTCTTTGATCGGCTGTTACTTCTTTTACTAAAAATAATAAATGGGTGCTTTGAACATGGTATTAAATGGGACAATCAGAAAAACTAAAACTGGAGTACATTCATCACAGCAATTAGCATCAAATCAACTTCCAAATTCAAAATAATCGCGAGACCTTCGAGTGTTTGAACATATTCAATTGTGTTCTAAATATTCATTTCAGCAAACACTATTGTGATATAAAATGCAATTACATAGTGCCCTGGTTCATTCTTCAAATTAAAGGCATCGAAAGCTTTCTTGGTGAAACCGAAACGACAATCGATTATTTTATATCATTAAGGTAATGTTTACACTGAAGGTACTGATGTATCAAAAACTTATCTAACATACTGATAAGCTTTTGTTGAATAAAAGTTCAAGTTCAAAATTTCTTGCGACTTAATTTGCCTTTTGTAACTTTGGAATGTTGCCCCTTTACAAATTATATACTTTGGACACCAATTTCATTTAATAATTAGACATTTTCCATGGTTTTCACATTTTTACTTTTTAATTCCTCCAATAGCATTTTCAGCGAGTTTATTTCTCTTTTTGATCTGAGATTTGCTTCACGTAAGCGCTTTATTTAGGAGTTTACCTTTTAGAGTACAGATTCCTCTATTAATCCCTCTCTTTGTCCTGTAACTTGGTGGTTTTCAGCGAGACGACTTCGAGTGATTTGGTACTTGTATATGGAACCAAACCAGCTATACGGTCACTTGACAGCTGATTTGTTGTACTCAACAGAGTTTTTATCCCGAGGTAGATCCTTTATAAAAATATGTAAATACATTATTTATGAATGAAAATAAAAACTGACATTAAGATGAAACAATATGGAAATATTAAACTTAATTTTAAACACTAAAATTTTAATTTAATTTTGAAGTCGATTAAAAAGTACTCACTGCTCTTTTCTTTATTAAAATATAAATAAATTGAAAAAAAGTAACAAAACGTAAATATGATTTTTGATATGGCCAGTCTTTCTTCTGATAATAAATCTGTATCCGTCATTTTGAAGGGGAAATCAAAATAATTTCGAAATTAATTACGTATAACGTATAATGACTGGTAAATTAAGCATCGAGATAGCGTTTTTAAATAAAATATTATCAATATTAGTTGAATTAATGAAAATACATAACATTACGAGTGGTAGGAAACCACTAGTCATCTCGTATACTAGAATTCATCTATTTTTCTTTATTTAATTTCTGGACACTTTGGAATTCGAAATAAATTAAAATATTTGTTTAAAATGAAACAAAAACGTCGTAAATTGTATCAATACATCAACGAATGTTAATTATAAGCTATATCATCTGACTCCACTACTGTACGTATGATGTAGTGAATCACCAAACAACGGCACATCTCCATTCCTGGAGCAGCAATGAATTGGAAATACATATCTATACTGGGTGCAACTCACAAACAATGTGAGAGCACGAAAAACAGATGAACGCTGTAGGATATTCGTGCGCGCTCTAGATAGGTGAAATAAAATATGACATCATCCTTTCATATAGCAGTTAGGTACATTAAGCTCAACTAAACTGGAGATCGAGGGGTTATCAACGTTATGATTTCATAATTTAATTACATCAAATCATGCTCAATATAAATTCGGAATGGAGTAAATAAGAATAATATCCATAAATTTTGTAATACAAAAGCCGATAGAACTTTTTTATATCTCTCCACCATGAGGATATAAGTAGCTTCATATAGACCTGATGACGGCATTCCTTTCAAGAATACTACGTATCAAAGAGTTAAATAAAGCATAGATAAATTCGATATCATAAAAATCATAAGAATGCCGTATGCCAAATCCTAGTAACTTGTAGGTTTTCTAATAAGTTTTGAAGATATGAATGTGAAATTTGAGATGATTATCCATAATCACAGCGAAATCCTACACAGATGAAACTCTTTTGAGAGTATTTCCACCTAACTCATAACCATGCAAAAGGAGGTTACGTGAGCGGGACTATATCATCATTGCACATTTTAAAATGTCGTTTATTTCTCAGACTCTACTTGAATATTGAGTCACTATCACGTTAGAATAGCTCACTATCAGATAGGCTATCAGTACTTAAGAAGAATTCCAAATTATCGACAAACGGAAGGTAATGAGCAGCGCTGATAACTAAAGGCAAGTATTTTATTATAATGAAAAACAGAAGTGGACACAATTAAATGAAATTACGTGATGTAGTATTATTTCTACTTTCTTTAATTTCTTCACCACGACCTAGGTTTCGTTGTATTACAACATCTTCACGTGGGCTATTAGCAAAGATCTTTGCTAATATCCCACCTGAAGATGTTGTAATACAACGAAACCTAGGTCGTGGTAAAGAAATTAAAGAAAGTAGAAATAATACTACATCACGTAGTTTCATTTAATTGTGAATAATGAATTTCTACAAAATTAACGCCAAATATATTCAATACAGAAATGGACATAAATTAGTACCATGGCTAGCTTTTAATTGACATTCAATTTTACTAGAACGGTGGATATTCCTGCCTCTATTAATTTGACCAGTAAAATATCATTGTCGACTTGGTCAAACATCTTTTATAATCATAATAGGCTACATCTTCTTGATAACCTTGATTCAATTCTCCAGCCATATAAACCCACAAATTAACGAAATTAGTCACAATAGAATACTTTGTCAATGGAAACTTTGCTGATAGTCTGTTAGATTGGGTTGGTAAATACATATGGCGATGCAGAAGAATTTCGACTAAATTAGATAATAAAAATTAAACTGTTATAGGTAATCGGACCTAGAAATGATTTAAAAACACGGGTCACGCGGAAAATCTTCCAAACAGATGGATAAATTTCAGAATTAAGGTAAAAACTTATTATAAATGTAAGTGATTTGACAAACATACTAGACCATGCCTTGATTACGTACGAAAATAAGCCATCAGAACAGGATTTGTTTTAAATGGAGATAACGAATGGAATAATTTTAAAGAATCTGCCTTACGGAAATCCCACTCTTTGTTAACAGTCGATAGCGCTGCTAATATCGAGTGGGATTTTCGAAGCCCGAGGCTCTGGTAGCACTTTGTGAGATGATAAATTTATATCCATTTCGAGCGGAAGATGATAAGGATCTGGATGTATAACCCTCAAGGCAGCATAGAAATTATACCCACTTACTCTCCTGTACCATAAAATGAGCATACCACCAAATCAATTAACTACCTCATGTGACAATAGGATATGAAGTAATTGAAATAGTTCAAGACCGATTGAAAAGCACTAAAAATATTAAAATATCCAATAATTACAATATCCTTGTAATTGGACGAATAACGAACATTTTCTATTAATATTTCTCCTTTTGCGTAATATGCGAGATGAGAATATTTTAAACCGGTGATTGCAAAACATCCAGAATAAATTTTTAACCTTTGGTTTTACAGAGCGTTTTAAACGATGTGAATATAAAATAATATTTATGTGTCATTACTTTGAAAGTATATAAAACACTACTTTTATCAGAAAAAAATAACAACCCGGTTATTTTTGAGTTTCCCTAGGAAAATTACACTCCTAAATTGAACGTGTTACACGTAATAATTTTGTTTAAGAAATATCTCATAATTATGACTGGTAATATTATGACCAGTTGACGAACAACCCGGTTATGTTTGAGTTTCCCTACGAAAATTACACTCCTAAATTGAACGTGTTACACGTAATAATTTTGTTTAAGAAATATCTCATAATTATGACTGGTAATATTATGACCAGTTGACGAAAAACATACTTAAGATATATATGAACTATGGTGTAGATATGAAACTCCGTCCAGAAAAACGAGGAGAAAATTTGCTAAAAAAATTATTGTATTTAATTCGAAGGTCAACTTGCTATTTCAATTGGATGCGGAAAATTGCAGTTTATGCTGGGAAATGTGTTTGTGTGGTGAAATATAATATTAATACTTGTAAATAGTTTAATACAATATTACGTATAATGTAATTCTGATGCTTATAATCGTGCTATTTATCTTAATCTGATAAATCTTTAGTAATAGCTTTATGCTCAAAAATTATTCAAAATCCAACTAGCAGTGAATACTGCTTTACCGTGAATTAATCGCTTACCAAGTGACAATAGATACAAAACTGTAATAAACACGTATGTACGTGTTTATTACAGTCTAACAATTAGAATTCAATGTTAATCACAGCGAATGAAAACCATAATTCAAAAGTAGCAATCAATTGTACAATAAAAACACATGTTACGTCATAACTCACGGATAAGCTGTTAATTAATTGAAGAAGGGAGATAAAGTGCTAGTTAATTAAGAACATATAAACAAATAACTATATAATAATCGTTTATCGTAAACGATAAAGTAAAATTTGTTTTTCCAATGAAACATAAAATAAATAAGCCAGAGAACAAAATACCTTAATGGTGAATGTATTTTTTCCAAAGTAAAAGTTCGGTTTCACTACGAGATTATTTAAACCACATAATAATGCGCTTAATGCACATTATCGATTTAAATGTGTACTTTATTCGAATGATCAAATATAAAAGTTTGCTGAAATTTATGAAGGAATGAAATAATAATTACTATGAAAATCGAAAATAAAATTATAACAAATAAGTAATATGGAAATAAAAATCAAAATGAAGAAAAATTTAAATTATAAAAACTTACGTTCAAAAATCAATTTCGAATAGGAACTCTTGAGCTCTTCCATGCCACAATCGTATTCGTAGAAAGTGCAGCACTGATAATTATTTTCAAGTCATAAAAAGTGACAACTAAGCATGTGTGTGTGGGTTGGGGTGGTCAATTCAGATAACGCAAATATATATATATATATATATATATATATATATATATATATATATATATATATATACACGGTGTCCGGGAATAAGTATCGGACAAAGAAAAACGCCATTCGTTCACTGGAAAATAGTTTATTGTCATTAAAACAAAATTTGAAAGCTGACTTTTTTCAGAAAATTGAAAATAATATTTACAATTATTTGTCATCTTTTTTGTTTTCGAAGATATCTAGCTGCTCGTGTAAGCACAGCGCTCCAGGCAAGTATTGGGTGTGTTAAAAAGACTCATTTGTACACCCGTTTCTACACCGTGTATATATATCGATACATTTGAAATATATCGGCATCTTGTTTAGATATCCGTTTGATGTCAAACAGCGTATTCGAAGTTACGACGTGATAGATATGTTCGAGACATTCTTCTTTCTATAATCCATAAAACATATCGTCCATTTTAAATAAATACTCTAGTAAATTTATTTCTTGTTCAAGAATGAAGATAACAGTGAATCGCCCTAGTTTTTTTTTGCAAGGTCCCAGACTCAAATGCCTCTGCAAAGTTACACTTGAGATTCCATATTTAATTGCCGTGGGTTTATGTTTTTTTTAATTCTGTCACCTCGTGTATTGTTTTCCATATGGTATTTTCGTCCCATGAGTTTTTCTTTTACATTTGTTTGCCATCTGGAAACACAAAATCATTATGGATCATTTGAATTTTCTGTATATGATGTTCGTAACGCCGCTACGTATAACAATTCCAACGTTTCTAGTGTAAATAATTTAAAAATATTTAGTTGTAAAAGGCTTGTATTTTTCTTTTTCTAAGATAATTACCATTTTTAGTAGTATAATTTAAATTAAGTCTATATTTTATTTAATAATACCATAAAGGGCATGTGCTCGCTCTGCTCTGCCCGCTTTGCCTTTTTGATCACTCGGGCATATTCAATTTTCATTCAAGAAAGTGGGATAAATCATAATGAAATAAATACAAAAAAATTATCATATTTTGATTATGATTTACAATCAATTGATTAGAATGGATATAAAAAACTCGTTTTTATTCGCAACTAAATGAAACTACGTGATGTATTATATCTACTTTATTTAAATTATTAACCACGACCTAGGTTTCGTTGTGTGACAACACCTTCAGGCGGACAATTTGAATAGAATAACTCATAGAAACTCCCAACAGCACTTTAATATTATACAAAACAATAGTGGAAGTGGGGTTTGAGTAGGTTTTCCCAATTTTTATGTTAATGGTTTTTATGTTATTATATTTTCGAAAGTTCTACAATAGACAAGTATTTTAATGTGGGTAACATATTGAATGGAGATTGTAATTAGTGATATATTTATACAATGGCATGTGCATCTATTGGTTGAAATAAAGTTATACAACTAAGTGTACATATCGCCCATTTTTTTTGTTTTCTTTTGTAATGTGCCTCCTTAGATGTGTGACCGGGCTGAAACAATTTGAAGTGAAATGCTGTATCAATGTTGTCTAACTATGGTACGTTTAGAAGATATTGAGTATGAGTAATAATATTGTATTGAGTTGTTCGTTTACTATATTAACGAATATATAACGAAAAGGCACTAAGTTTTCGGTATGAGGTTGATGGTTATTTTCAATAAGATGTTTTGGAAAATGAAATCTATCTGGTTTGTTATTCGCCAGCTAGCAATGTGTTCTTTGTATCTGGTAGTAAAAATTAAATAAAGTAGATATAATACTAAATCACATAGTTTCAATTAGTTGTGAATAAAAATAAAGTGAGAACGAATTTCTACAAAATTAACGCCAAATATATTCAATATTTTTCCAATTCATTTTCACTAATTACAATACGAAACTGTTCATGACTTGCAAATCGATCAAATAAGTGTTACATCGTAACAAAAAATGTATTTGCCACTCAATTATTTAAACCTGGCAGAGAGGCAAGGGATGAAACGAGGAAATACATGTCCCAATAGATTGACAAGAGACGATTTGTTTTTGAACGTTTTCCGCTGTTGGTCTGCTTCTATAGTTTGGTCTATTGTTTATATTATTTAGAGCATTGACCAATATTGTCATAACTTAAAATTATGCTTGGCAACTATCCAACAGTTTGCATCATTATAATCGGAAATATTCATATTCTCTGTAGTTGAACCAATTAGACAGAGAAGCAAGAGACGAAACGAGGAAATACATGTCCAATAGACGTACAAGAGACTGTTTTTAACGTGTTTCGCTGTTAGTCTGCTTCTATTGTTTGTTCTATTGTTTATATTATTTAGGGTATTGACCAATATTGTCATAACTTAAAATTATGCTTGGCAACTATCCAAGAGTTTGCAACATTATAATCGGAAATATTCATATTCTCTGTAGTTGAACTAATTAGACAGAGAAGCAAGAGACGAAACGAGGAAATACATGTCCAATGGACGTACAAGAGACTTTGTTTTTAACGTGTTTCGCTGTTAGTCTGCTTCTATTATTTGTTCTATTGTTTATATTATTTAGGGCATTCAGCAATATTGTCATAACTTAAAATTATGTATGGCAGTTATCCAAAAATTTGCAATATTGTAATTAAAACATTTATATTTTCTGTAGTTGAACCAATTAAATTAAAAGTTTGAAGGGATGCTTTATACATAAGCAAGGGATATTAATTTTTAAAACGCGCTGTTAAGTTGAACATGTTACCATTTTCTTACGGTTTTGAATCTTTATTCATGCCTGATTTCATTAATTTTTTACTACGGGAGCCGATACCAGACTGTATTTATTTTTTAATATAATGTATATGATTATTTTAAAGCTATATCACACTAAAACAAAACTGAAGACTTAGGAAGAAACCCACTTAAATTCGTATATTATTTAATGGGCGTAGTATGAGATGCGAATCGTGGAAAGCTCAAACTTTTTATTTTCAGGAAATTTCTCTTCTTTTTTTTGATATGTTTTAATGCTTGAAATCAAAAATCGATATGTCGATACATAAAAATTAAAAAATACCCGTAGAGAATTTCGTTATACCGGTTAAAGAATGTCGATATATCCATACATCGATATTTTTTCGATATTCCTAATCAGATTTCTCAGCGGTTGGCAGCGCTGTTGAACGTAGTACTTTTGTCCAATGAATGCTTTGAACTAAATTTTCCTCTTATTGTCTTAACAGGGCAATCATGATGTGCGGTATGAATGGAGACGGCTATCGATATAAAAAAATATGATGGTGGCCTATCACTAGTAGTTTCATTACTAAAGGGTGTAGGGTGGTGTAGGCATATTAATTATAACATGTAACATTATTTTTGTAAAATACGTTGCGTGAATCTGCGTCACGTTTACTAGACGTACGTATGTATGATTACATGTCAAATAGCCGACGAGCGGGTATGGCTCTCGAACTGTAACAGAGTTTATTAAGATTCAACTTTAAATAAATGTCAGAAAAGTAAATGCAAAAATGTGAAAATCTAATTTTTCAGACTATGATAAAAAAATTAGTGAAATTAATCATTATATAAAAGTAGGTACGGAAGTTATGTTGAATTATTTTTCTTCACTTGTCGTGTGTGACGAGTACCTGGTTAATAATATTTAGTTCTGGATTCCTTCTTGGAACCGGTGTCACATTCAGGTAGTGTCGATTATTATCGTCATTTTAATCTAGTTTAATATTCCGCATTAAATAGCATACCTTAATGATACATCGCGTATTTCTTGTGCTATCTGTCTTATCATTAAGGCTTACTACCACCTACACAATATTTTGCAAGATAAACATTGAAATGACAATTGATGGTACATTTCCATTCTAGCAATAAATTGACACAAAAGAAAGCCTTTCCTTGTAATTTTCTTTTCAAGCACTTAAAACCCAGGGTATATCCGTTTGGATGTAATCGTAATAAGAAAGGTTTTAGTGGACATGCTTTCTCATAAAGTCACACGTTTAATAGACTACTATAGAAATTTGAAAGATTTTTGTCAATAGAAAAAGTGCCAATAAACCGCAGAAAAGTACTTTATGTAAAAGTAGTTCGATTTAAAAAACATAAACCTCTTAATTCTGAAGATGGTCCATTCCTTTAATTTTTAAAATAATAATGTTTATGTATAATCTATGTGAATATTTAGTTTCGTCAATTAATATTACGAATTAAACGTATGAAAAGTAAGTCCAAATTTTGGTTAAACCATTAGTTAAACAAAAGTGCTAAGTAATTTTTACCAATTTCTTACTATTCAGAGGTTTTTTATTACTAATTTATCGAATTCGTCCTCGTGCAATTCCAAATGTGGTCATTAAACAATCAAAGTTTCGTCTCCACAATATTTTCTACCTAAAATACTTTCATGTGGGCATTGATATTTTGGAGATTTGATGTCTTCAACATATGTTTTTAATGCATTTGTTTCTTTTGATTTTAATCTGTATTAAAAATATTTTTGTAATAGCATTCAGAATCGACTATTTACTAATTTCAACCTTAAAAACGTTTTTTAACATAGTCGTCTGTTTTTTGTATTTTTCCATATTTGTTCCGGTATCATACGAAAAGTACTAAGCAGATTAAATGAAGATTTCCTGTTTGAACACTTAATATTATTTAGATATGTAATTGAGCACTGAACAGAAATAAAGTTTGTCTAAAATAATATAATTTAGTTTTATTCTCACAAAATGATTAATAGGCAGGTTTTTATGAAGATTTTACTGTTCTTAAGTTAAGAAGTGAACTAAAATGAGGTTTCATAATAAAAAGACGCTGACCAAAATTTGAAATTGTAAGTTTAACTAATTTGGGCTAAAGTCGAGGGTAACTTTTTTTCATTTCTAAATTGAAGGTATACATACGTATTCTCAGTTATGAGGATAATATACCTACCTACCCAACATGGTGCGATAAAATGACATTGTCTCCTTTCTAAGTTTGTAAAAGATTTTCATCATTAATAAACTTGTGTATGCTAAGATCTGTTAATAGCATATTAAAAAAACACACTCATATACGAAATCTGATTTTACTTTTATCTGTGATCAGTTCAATATTTTTTAATATAAATCATAACGGAGCGTAAATAATACAGTTATGACGAAATGACACAGAAAAGTCGAACTCCTAACCACATAATTACTTCGTTGTTTCATAATTACACTAATATTTTTTTTTTTAAATTTCAGACAAAAATGTTGAAAGCTGGGATTAGAATAAGAATCGATATCATTAGTAGCCATTACTCCGCTTACAGATCTATTTTGATGAAATTCCAAATATTTCCTCTTGGCTCAAATCTCCAGCTTTCTTTTTCGCTAATAATTCAAAGCATTAGTGAAATTTTGAAAATGCAACCATTTAACACGGAAATGTGTTAATTTCGTTTAACTATTTCATAATTGCTTAAAACTCTTTATTTTTAAATTCTTTGTAGTTTTTTTATAATATCCGCAAGGTCCATGATATACATTTTCACTCCATATTGCTGAAATATCGAAGCTGAAAGAAATTACGATTGTATTTGAAAATACCAAAATGGTTTAACCATTTGGATTGGAATATAATAAGATTAAATGGACAGTGATCATAAATTCATTTGATAATTTCAAAACCCATTTTTATCATCATCCGTGTAATACAATATATGCATATATAAGCGTAAGCATAAGAATGGAAAAATACAATCTTAGGTTGATCATCTCAACACGAAATCATTAATAACATTTTAACAAAGATCATATTATTCTTTAAGAAGGTTGTAAAGAAAGACAATTGAAAAGACCCAATCACGTATGGCTTCCACAGATCATGTTGGGATAATAACAATCATGTTGGGATAATAAGCCACATCTGTGATATATGTATATATATATATATATATATATATATATATATATACTAGAAATAAATAAGGCACTAAATGCCTTAAGGTTATTGTGTTGAGAAAACAATAAAATGTATACAAGTATTTCTAATAATTAACTTTATTTATTTTTTTAATTTTTAAACAATACAATAGCACTTTTTATGCTAATTTATGTTATAAAAACTCAAACATTATATTTGTAAATAAAATATAAAGAAAGTCCGAAGTCCTCATTGAGTTTTATAAATAAGGCACTAAGTCACTGCTTATTGTTATTAAAAAGGCATTATGTCTAAACTGGACGTAACCGTTAAGATCCAAGTTGAATTCGTATTCACGATACTAGTGATATGACAAAAAAAACGTATTGTGGATAAATGACATTGCGAAGAAATTAGTCACTTAACAAATTTAAATAAAAGGATTTGTGTTCTTCGTTTCTACAGAAAGGTACCATAGCTAGTAGATCTTTTCTTTTTGCAGCAGTTATTTTAGAAACACAATTTAATTGTGGAATAGAAATTGTATTCAAATCTCTCAAAGTTTTATTTCTTTTTAGAATGTTAATAGTTTTCCAAGGTTCCATACTGTTTAATGTAGTACGAACTTTAACTTTGTTTAGGTGTTCTTTAGATAGTTTTATCCACTATGCTTTAGATATATTCATTTTATCTGTGTTGATGATGGAGTCAGCAGCTTTGTGAAAGACAAAAAAATTATTTGAGATCATTGGTATGACTTGGAATGATTTGTCTCTCGCTTCTGCAATCATTTTTATTAAATCTTCTGGAACCATTGGACTGCAAACTTTTTTGCGTTTTCCAATTAATGCGAATTCTCTATCGCAATTTAAATAAGAGTGCCCAGAGACCAAATATTTTTGTTCTATTTTGTCGAAAATATTCATTTTTATGGATTTACTCCATAATAAAATAACCATCTTGTTTTTATTTTGGCCGCAACAGTTATCACTCCACATTACAAGATTCCTTTTGGTGGTAGCATTGCTCTGGAAAACTTTCAAAATACAAGACGCGATTTCATTACCACCTCTTCCTGTGATTCCTTCGTGCCATAGACACATATACGCGTCATTAGTATCCCCAATGTGCAGGCCTAAATTAAAATTAGAACGTTGCCGAAGATAATACATTTGACTGTGTGTCAGGGCCGGAGTTGACAAAACTTGTTGCAAGTCCATTGTTGCAGTACATGTTAAACTATCTGGCATTTGTGATTTCACAATATCTGCTTTTAAATAATCCATTACTTATTTGCTTTACTTTGGTGTAATTTTAATTTGAATGAAGATTCTTTGTCATTAACATTGGCTTTTACTTGAACTGTCAGCAAATCACAAGTTGCACAGGTATCTGTTCTCTTTCTGCCAAATTTTACATTATTAAAATTATTTTTAAATACAGAAGTGTAAAATTTATGTCACAGCAGTATCAGGATACAATAGTTTAAATGATTTAAAAAGCCTGTTCAGATTTAAATCTGTACGTAATTTTGGCGTACAGATTTAAATCTGAACAGGCTTTTTAAGACGTAATTTTGGCGACTATCGATGGAAGTAGAGTTATTTAAGATAACAAGGGTCTAACAAACTGAGAAAATACTTTTTAATTTAAACTTAATACGATAATCCCTGCATCAACATAAAATGTAAAGTAACAAAAAATACTTTAATGTCCTAAAAACTGAAGACAAAATGCAAATATAAGTTACCAGAAACCTACAACATCGAAAAAAAGAAGTATACAATATGATATCTTCTGAGTGCTTATGCTGATGATTGTCTTTTTAGAACATTTTTATAGCATGCCAGTGCTACAGCGTTCATATCAAACAAAGTAAAAAGTCCTTTTCCGAACATTTGGAAAACCGCCTGACAACGAGGCTTAAATTTGTTATGTGCCGATTTTGTATTTAGTAAAGTACAATGAAACAATTATATGCAAAATGAAAACAAATGTTGATAAATACACCTAACAAGCTCTGAATATATTTCACACAGATTGTCCGTACCGTTGAGATACAAAGCTCCAATTTTTCATGGTGTGCAAACCTCATATATTGCTGACCAAAAAAGGATATTTTTAACATTTTAAATTTTTAAAATTTGCCATTTGGAAAGTACATGAGTTGTGGATTCCTTAAAAACAGATATTATTAGTTTTTTACCTAATTAGCCGTGCAAATTTATTTCATCGCTTCGTCTATTGAGTTGTTGGCCTAGTATTTAATAATTTTATTCTGGATATGTTAAAATTATTCAAGAAGTAGGGGACGGGGGTCCAAAGCGGACACCCTAAGGAAAAGTTAAAAAATTGTTAGGAAATATGATATTCTAACAACTTTTATTCCTGCCGGAAGCAAAATTTATCGTTTTTCATGAAATAGGGGACGGGAGTCCAAAGTTTAGTTGTCAACAAATTTTCCATATATCATCAATATACAAAACCCGAAGTAAATTACGAATATCTTACTAAAATTCACTTTGCCCGAGAGGTGGCCTAAAGTGGGCATGCCTTGTGAGAAAAACAGGCATGCTTAGGGCAAGTAATTACACTTTAATTTTTTGATATTATAATGAAAATAGAATAGGACAGTTATTTTATAAGGAAAAAATAAGGAATAAAAATACTTTATCACTAAAAAAATAAATTGTCACCTCTTCTTTTTTGTTATAAATTATGATATTATATACTTAAATCTTTATTCTTAAAAATAACTAAAATTATCATTATTTCTTCTGTAATCAAATCAACATTATGTTAAGAACTAATCAGTAAATCCTATAAAGAACAAAAATAAATAAACACCAAAAGTATCTTTTTCTATTTCCTACTAATTAAACTCTGATCTTAAATCAATATTTTATTAAAAACTAATTATTCATTATGAGCACATTACCAGCCATTCTTTAACTTAAGACAGTTGAACCAAAAAAAAACTACTCTACATCATTTCAATCCTTATCAATAATTAGTTAATATATATATAATATATATATATATATATATATATATATATATATATATATATATATATATATATATATATATATATATACAACGTTGCACATAAGTCACAAGAATTTAATTTCCTTCTTTGTGGAGCGATTCTTTTTCAGACTTTCCTTTAGTTTTAGGCTTTTCATCTGAAGATATCTCTTCACAGCTTTTCCAGGTTTAAGTATATTTTAGCCATTTTACTTTTTCTCCTCATTGATCGGAGTACTGATTAAAATCTCAGCTTTTTTAATTCTTCACCGGATTCTTTTAAAGTTTTGTCGCTTTCTGTAATGCTCTAAACATTAAAAGACTTAAGTACGATAGAATAATGTATGGGGCCACATCGATATCCAATGAAGAGCCAGTTTCTATTGTATCATTTGAAAGCGCAAAAAGTTATTCGAGTTTCATTGCATTTGCAAGTATTACAGCACGTAAGAGTATATCGTGAGTTAAAGTGTTTGTATCTAGGAGAAAGGAGGCATCTTAGATTCCGCGGTAATTACTAATGATGATAAAAATATGCAGTCATAACAGTAACGGGAACGACTTCATTGGTTGGAGAAGAGTCGCAAATAGAGCACGTAGTAACAGGTGCTTCATCTAACGAAACAGTAGCTACTACGAGTGTCTCTAAATAAGAAAATGAAATAGCAGTTTGAGAATACATATAATCTTCTCAAGCGTTGAAGGAGGAGGTGTCCTGTCAGGTTTAGCTTCTTCTGGCTGTATTTTGGATTATTGTTCTGTGTTGATAAATGAAATGGCTTTCTGTGACGAAAGCCATAGAAATATATCAAAAATTCCGAGAAATATATCAAAAATATATTTCTCAATAGAAAAAAGTCTAATCGTTTTGAAGCCACTAACCGCATTAAGCTTTCGTAACTTTCATGTAGGCACCAGAAAATAAATTCATGATATCTTGTAGGTTAATGATTCGCTCAGGTTAAGCTTTTTGAAATGAATGTTCATAATATGTTTTGAATGGCTCATAGTAATCTAAAAATTGCATTCGGTGTACTGTATGAGACGCTAAAGAAATAAAATGACATTATTTGCGGAGGAAAATTCCAAAGCTGGCATATATTTGTGGGCTTCATGGTTATCTAGCACAAGAATAACTCTTTTATCTAGAGTTTTTCGGATAGTTCTAACAAAGAGTCTAAGCCATTCCAAAAACGTTTTACCGTTGACCCAACAATTGTCTGTAGGTGGTGCTCCATCTGAAAGTCGTGAGTTCATTTTTTTCCGCCTAAAATCATGAATGTTGAGAATCGGCAGTATTACGATAAGAAATCGCTGCTGTTGACATTTCCTTTTACTGCTAGTAATTAGTCCAACTTGCCGTTTGCAACTTTCGTCAGCACTAGTATTGGTGTGTTGGAAGACGTTTTTAGTCCATTTATATAAAAATTTATATAATCTCAATTTGTGCCCATAGTAGATAGAAAAATCAGTAAACTTGAGGTTTATTTAATTCTCTATCTCTAAAAATGGATGTTTGCTCTGGTTTCCTTAAGATTAACATAGGATGTCGTTCGACAAACCCCTTGTATCAACCCGTTCCAGCAGTACCATTCTTGAATGGGTAGCGGGATATGGTTTTTTTCGACATACTGGTGATATCGGGTTCAAGGAGTCCCAAAGCAGTTTAAGAAACTCTTATCTGGATAATTCATAAAAAATATCGTCCATTTGAAATATATGCACCAGTAATTCTTGTTCTTGTTCAAGCATAAAGATAGCAGTGAATAGTCGAAGTTTTTACTTCCAATATAAAATGCCTTTGTGAAGTTGCCCTTTAGATTTTCATTGGCGTGAATTTTTTTCAACTCTTTCACGTCTTGTATTGCTTTTTTCATGGCACTTTTGTCCCATGAGACTTGTTGTGTCTTCCTTTTATATTTATTTACCATCTGACTTCTTACGGACAAGTTGAACTTTCTTTATATGCTATTTGTAACGTAAAGTTGGCAACATAATTTAGAAATACATAGTTCTGAAAAAAACTTGTATTTTTATTTTCATAAGATAAATACAATTTTTACGAATATAATACAAATACAATCTATATTTTATTTAACACTACCATAGACCTACGGGCACATACCCGTTTTAAGCTTTAAGTCACTCGCATATTCTCATCAAACCTAATCTTTAAATATTGTGATATATTCAAGAAAATTTGATCAAATCATAGCGGAATAGATACAATACATTAATCATATTTTGAAATTAATACAAGATATTCATAAACAGACAAAACACGATAAACGTACCTTGATTTTTTATACAAAAATGTCGAAATTTGTTTTTTCTCAAAAGACCCGTTCGCCTGTTGCGGGTGAACCGGGCGACAGACGCGGCTCGCGCTGAATGCATGGAAAGTTTATACGCTGCGGGGACTCGGCAAATTTTAGAACGTTAATTTTATGAGGGGTGCTCGCTTTAGGGAGGATGCCCATTTAGGGCCCCTTCCCCTATATAACTGTTGCTAATATCTATTCTAAAACATTTTCACCTTTAACTATCTGGTTCAAGAAGTCCCAAAATTAATTATGCACTAGATTTTTCTTTTGTTTCATATGCTCGCCATTTTGTATTTATCCGTTGCTTGCATTAAACATTTTCGTTCCTTACTAATTGGTTTCAAAATAGTGTTTATCTTTGTAATTCGACTGTAAAATACTAAGAAAAACGTCAGATTTTACTGTTTGCTACGAAACGAAAATCTGAAAATATTGTCCAATATTGTATAATATTATAATAGAATTTATTACAAACTTCACCGGTATTTCCTCTGGTTAATTGCTAGAATAAAATTCCTACACATTGAAAAGTAATTTTAATACAAATACAGTCACAATTTGAAAAAATGGATTATATTTTCGAACAATATGGTTATATAATTAAAATTTTACCTCCCTGTTCTCAGCCTTTTAATTCTAATATTACAATATAATGCATTTACGCATTATCATAAATACAATTCAATTCGATTTAAACACATCCGTTATGTTATTACAAATATCAGAGCAAAATATTTTTTTTAAATTTTTTTACAGAATTGACTGAATCATCCAACCAATATTATACTTTAATTTTTTATGTTAATTCCCATCAACATAATACCTTTATAATTTGATATAGGTTGAAATCCACACTTGGTCAACAACACATTTAACATCTTTGAAAATATCGTACACAGGTGTTGTAATTCAATGGAAACTATAAGAAGCTGATAGGTACCTTCCATCAGTATTAGAAAGGAAGAGAAAGTGGTTAAGTTAAGGGGTTGAGTAAAAATTTAATGAAGAGAGAAACACAAAATATTTACTCTACCTAATAAATAAACATTGCATATCCATCTATATATTTACCTTTTCGATGATTCAATAGTTTAAAATATATTGAGTAAAAGAACCCATCTCACCGCACTCTCAATTTCATCTCAAGATAATTATATGCTTATCTTAAAATTTGATCAAAAATTATATTCTTCAGACATTCCAATCAGTTCACTATTATTGTAGACAATGCAATTTCAACCACGATCAATTGACTATTCTTGTAGACAATGCAATTTCAGCCACGTGTATAAAATTGTAATTTTCATATAAGTTTTGTTCGAAGATATAATCCATTCTTTACAATTGCAACTATTTTTGTATTAAAATTGCTTTTCCATGCACAAGAATTTGATTATGGCAATAAAGCAAGGGAAATACTAGCAAATTTTTTTTATAAGTTCCATTAAAATATTATCTATCATGTAACAGACGATATTTTCAGTAACAACAACAAATCTACTGTTTTTCTTTATATATTATAACCAAATTATAACGTTAAACCGTTTGGAACTACATAACAAGAAGGAACATTTTTAATTTAAAAAACAATTTTTTTAATCTGCTTGGTCCCGATAGTTAACGCAGAAAATGTTATAGATTTGATATTAGCGTCCGTTCTTAAATAGTTTTAGTACCTTCAGAAATTCTAAAGATATTAAAACTACTATTATAGTGATGCAGTGAACTCCCAGTCAAAATTATTAAACGTGTTATTTCTCATGCTAATAAGCAACAAAAATAACATATATTTCATTTTATGTTCTTTATTTATTAGCGTTTCACTCGGAACAACCGAACATAGAACTCTGTATTGGTGTTAATTTGTAAAAAACTTCAGTTTATGGGAGCATACAGCAATACGTTCATATAAACCGAAGTTAAATACAATGTCCAGTACTGAATTCAATGAGTATGAAAGAAAAAGTTTGACACAGCCTAGTACATGAAACAAAATATTTATATGAAGATTTATGTAAATTTGGAACGACACTCCGTCTGACTTAAGTGTAAAATTGCAAGATCGCATCGCTTGAGTTCGACGACGCTGACTGTGATTAATTTCATGAAATAAACAATTTCACCAGCACGGTCTAAAAATGAAATTATCTCAACAATGTGGTATGAAAACACGAGTGTATTTTTTAATGCACTTATGTTTTTAAACTTGAATAATATAACAAAATACTGTGGATGTAAAGAAACCAAAAAATTGTTTTGTTTTCCATGCCTTGTATTTGAAGGTGCCGGCGGTGAATCTGCATGGACTGATACAGGTATTGGCGATTTAGGGCATATTTCCATAGAAGTAAAAAACATTCTCGACATCAATTGGACATCAAGATGTTTGTAAGGTGCTCGATTCTGCTTATCGAAAATCTATTAGAGACTTCATTGAACCTGTTGGTCAAAATCGATACATTTTAAGACATTGTAGTGGGGCCTTTCAAGTTGCTTTACGGGGGCGTGATGAATGTACGAAATTTCTCAATCCTGGAATATATAAAGGATTGGTTGATTTCGTTTCTGAGAACGTTTTAGCCATAAAGCAGCATTTATCCGGCAGTTCATTGTTAAGAACATATCTAATTCAATTCAGAATGAAATTTTAGACGCTGTATATGAAGTTTGGAAGCACGAGTTTCTACCTTAATCATATGATCAAATAATCGTGCAAAAGATTTAAATTATTAAAACTATACTCTTCTTGTCTGCAATATTCTTCATGTTTGCAATGTTTGCACGCAATGGAAGCTTATAGCGTTGTACTGAATCCTTGCTTTCCCCAGTTCCAAAATTACATTTTCGTTTAGATTAGTAGTAAATATAGCTTGTAAATATAAATTTGTCATTTGGTCCTATTCAGCCTGAGAATCAGTGGAAAAATTTACTGTCGGTAGTGATTTTGTGGATAAAATTAAAAATGTAGTATAAAATTGCAACAAAATACATAAGCGTTCAGTTTTGCATTTATTTATGGAATTTCTTCTTGTGAGTATTAAAAAATAGGTACACAAATGTTACATTTACCGCATTTGAATTTGCAAGCCCCGTGGTCACCTTGCTTGATTAGCTTGATCCAATATTTCAACAAATTTAGTCGTTAGCCGGGGATTATTTACCTTTCACGAATCATTGCTAGCATATTTTCTATGGACGAAGTAATATTTCCATTCAATGTCACTGCCTGTTTGTGACTTATAGTTTTCCATATTTTTCCAGGTATTTCTCCCTTGTTCTAATTTCATAATCCTTTTTCGTGCCAAATCATCACATATGTGATGGTCTTTCAAGATTTTACAAAAAATTTGCCAACTTTTTATGTTTACTATACAGATAGTCGTATTTTAAGGATCAATGAAAGTTCTCCAAATACATACTGGTATTGATGCATGAATAATTCCGATAACATTTTGCCCACGACTCAGGAACGGAGTCAGACAGAACTCTTCTAAAGTATTCATAAAAAGTTTTATGGTTCATCGCCATTTCATGCTCAACAGGTAATGGAAGCTTTTGGAAAGTTTTAATGCCCATTACTTACATTAAAACCCACGCACCTTTGCATAAAGACTTCTAAATTACCGCATCTTTACTTTTGTGAATCTTAACCTTCCAATATTGTGGCATGCTAAGTTCTAAGAAGTCTTCGGTTTGGTTTACCAAAGACTTTTAAAATATTGGGGTGTTTTATCTGTCATAGATATTGTGGGCGCTATCATTGTTACCTTCTCTTTGATTTAAAAAATAAGTGTCAGTATAGAGCCGTCTTCCTTACACGATACCAATCATACATCAGGCGCATCTTCAAAACTTTAATTAATTTAGAATCACAGGTATTATATTGATTCTATGAGTACCATTAAAGCATATAATTCTTTTGATAAATTGTTGCAACATTATACACTGAAAATGGGACATGATTGTAAAGGAAAACTCCTGTGAATTTTGAAATTTTATAAGATAACAGAAAATCCTTAAATTTTTATAAGATAACAGAATTATATTTCTTTACAATATGTTCAGCGGCATATGCGTATAAGATCATACAATTTTCCACGGACATACCTCCCAAATCTTTCAATGTAGTACGTCACTGAAACGTTTCGTAAGTTTTTAGTTGTTATTAAATGTGTTTACCATGTTTGAAGTATGAGTAAATATTTCTGTAATACTTTTAACTTCGTTATGTATAATTTACCGGTTAATAATCGAGTTTAAAAGGGCACAGTTCAACAATATGGCCACAACGCGTGTGTTTTTAAATTTCCACGGATGTTCCCGTCTGTCTTCACTTTGGCAATGAGAGTAGCCGTTGCCAACGATCCTTCGAGCTTTCTTTTTTCTTAGGACCTTTCTCTTAATTTTGTTCGGTCAAGATCAATTACAGCAGAAGTAATATATTCATGAATAAGCTATCTTTTTATTATGACCCTAACATACGATGATGATTTTATCTTTTCTGTAGCATCTATCCAAATAAGAAAATTTGAAATTTAACACGAGCGTGAAGAAATTTTTTTACAATATGTATATTCCAAAACTTTTTGGGATTATAAACCAAAGAAGCAAGAAAAATGCCCTAGCTGTTGAATTATATGAGTATAAAAAATAAATTAATCAGGGTAAATTGTCCTTTAAGTAAATGAATTGGTTCGCATTTTAAGTAAATTCTTGCATAAATCACATAAAATATAAATATTATAAGAACAAGGATCCATTCGAATATAATTCAGTGTTTATAAATTTGCAGTATAAAATATATTTTTTTTAATTTTAAAATACTAATTTCTAAAATTTGAAAAGAAAAGAAATTCTTAAAGTCTGCAGATTATTAAATAAGTGGTGTTATTTTCGTAGAAAACCATAACTGCTTTTATTAACCAGTCGACAAGTACTGTCTCTTCCCCCAGTGTAATAATTATTCATTTAACCATTTTAATACAAGCCAAATAAAATTCTTCCATGTATCATATCATGGATTGTTAGCCTATATAACCTAACTTCGCTGTAAGTACATGTATTTTATTTCAATCGTAATTTCGGAGATGACCAATAGAAAAATCGATTTTTTTCAGCATTTTAACAGTCCCTCTTTTACTGAAAATATAAATCTTTTATACAACTTGTATTGTATAAAATATTTATATTTTTGTTGTACATTTAAACTGAATAGTTGTAGCCTTTAAATTTGTCATTAAATCATTTTACATCAAATAAAAAATATTCAATTTATGTCAGTCACAACTAGATAAATAAATGGTAGCTGTAATAATGATTAATATAGCGAATTTTAAGTTTATGTAATACGGCCGAGCTCAAGTGGTCTAAAATTTGACTTTCCTTAGCTAGCATAAGGTCCGATATTGTAGTTATTTTGAAAAAATCGGCCCCTTCCCAATTTTTTAAATAATTGATAGAAATATATTAATGTTGTAAGAGTAACAAGAAATTAAGCGTTACATATTAATCTATTACGTCATAGAGCGGAGAGCCAGATTTATTTGTTGCTGGTGTTCCCCAAGTTTGAATATGTATAAATAATAATAATATGAAAAATATTAAATTACCATAATCAAGTATAAATTTAATTCCTCGATTGTATAAACGTTTACCAAGAATCAATAATTAATATATGTTTTTGGAACATTTGACAGTATAAATGCTTCGATTTTTTATAATATTACATTTAGAACATACTTGTTTATAGAAAAATTTCAATTAAAAGATACAATAGGGAATGAATACACTTTAGGTAAACATAATTTTTATTACTTTCCCTGAATTTATTTGAAAGAAAATTTATTTGAAAAGAAAATTATTTAAAAGAAAAGAAATTACATAATATTTTGAGTAGTTATACGGATTGCTCACGACATAAATTGATGAAGGATTTCAAAAAAATGTTTACCAAACAACTAATAGTTTCCATCAACGCTTTTGCAAGGAAGCTCTGTAAAATAATACCTACATGAAATCTGACATTTGACACTGTTTGAATACTTTACTGGTATGAAACGATTTTATCGAGCTGCCTTTTTTACTAAAATAAATTGCAAGCAACTTGGAATTGGTAATAAAAAGGAAAAAGGGGAAAATTCACTTTCTTTGTTCACTCATAAAACGGATGTTTTGTGTTGACACAAACTGAAAAAAAAGAATGTCAAATGGTTGCGCAAACGGTACTGAATGACGTTTATATAAAACACAATTTTATAATTAATTAACAGATCTGAGAATGAGTTATAAATTTATTAATACACAGGCGATTTGAAGCGATGTTCTGTTTAAAAAAGTTCTCTGAACCAATTTATTCCCCAACCCCATAATCTCCTATCCCACATAAGAACAATATATTCCCCAACAACCGCATTTTTGACTACGGGTCTGAGTTTGAGCTGTACTTCTTATGCTTAGAAAGACTTTTGGATCTTGTATAACAATGGAGACATTTTTGCCGACGGAATGTTCTACAAAATCAAAAACGACTACCACTACGATTCAAAGTTAGATTAGAGATCAACATTTATAAACTGTTTGACGTTTATGAAATAAACTTGGCTTTTTCGGAACCGGCCAGTGTTCACAGACGGCTAAATACCGAATCTTGAAAAATGACTACCGCTTCTTCTAACTCAAATGTTTAATTAACTTGTTTAGCAAAGAAGTAACTTGTTTAGCAAAGAAGTTAGTTACACCCGAAACCGGACTTCTTTGCTGAACAAGTTACTTTGTGCTACAAAAGCCATCTATGGACCGATTAAGTGAGTGAGCGACTAAAAAACGCGAGCGAAGTTCACGGCGACTAGCGAACGCCGTGAACTACCGCCGTTGAACTAACGAACTAAGATTGGGGTCGGCGCCGAAATAGTTCTCGTAGTTTGTTAGTTAGAGAGTTCTTTCGAACTAGGTGTACGTGAGCTATACTAGACTAAATATGTAAGAACATAAAGCCACAGATTTATTGAGTTTTTATCTATAAGTATCTCTTTCTGTCGTTTGACTGCGTATCACCTTAAAACTGTTGGATGGGTTTAAATTGGGCTATTGACTGTTGTATCCTAAAGAAAGATATGACGCATTGAGCACTGTTGAAATTTCGAAATTTGAAGGCGATTATTGTGGACACGGTTGGATTATATTCTTTTTTTGAGAATAAGATGTTCAGAATGAAAAAAGAGGAATTAGCCCCATGAAAATTTGTTGTGTAGAAAATTACATAAATAGATCGCGTATTGATCTACGTATTTTTCCTCCCATGTGGACATGTGCACATTCACGGTTCCCCTGATCCATGAATTTAATGTCGGTATGGAGTCCAAATAGTGGACATAGTGCTTAACATCAGTAAACTTCAGTGGTAATGGACAGGTCATATTTGCCGAAGAATCGAGATAACCAACAGGTAGATGTGTTCCCGAATAGAGACTACGAATCTGGAAGCACTCACTCACGTCTTTCCTCCACCTTCAGATGAAGTGACAACCTAGAAAAGATGGTGAACAAATTTTACAACCTGCATAACAGGCATAGATATCAGCGAATCTTTCAATGCTAACGAGAATACTTACGTACAACAAATTCTACAAACTACTTCATTGGAAACCGACAGTTGGAGAAACCAGACTTTGGGAGCAGAATCACTGGTGCAAGGCCTGCGTGTGCAATTTTACACTGATCGTCCTTTTCCTTCCAATACTTTTGTCTCATATGTGTCATCACGGATTTGACATTGCGCAAATGATACTTTATCTTACTTTTATGGTAAATTGTTATCTATGAAACTTATTTACTTATTAACTATATTATGAAACTTTATATTTAATATTGATTTAAACATAATTTAAATTGAGATTATTTGAAACGATTTAAAATGTTTATCAAAGATGATTTTACGATATTCATAATATTTTGTATTTATCATGAATTTAATTGACATAATATTTAATGAATTTTTTTCAAAATGGAAAATATTGTGAAAATTCTCAATGAAACAATTAAAATTATATCATAACACGATGGAGATGAACAAAAACTTAGAGCATTCACTGAAATTCACTGAAAAATGTGTACATGTAATACTCAAACACTGCGCAGAATATTTATGTAATATAGATATTACTCAGTCGCTTATCAGGCTACGATGCACATATAATAAGCAAGTGAGGTGATATAGTGACATGAACAGAGTTAAAATAATTATTAGCACAGTATGTGGGTGACCCACGTAGTGAAGACTGTATAGCGATAAAATTAGCATCATTAAGTTCTATTGACCGAGGTCATTTTATATCAATGAGTTGAAGGTGATCCTGGGAACTTACCGATAGGGAAAGGAATATTAAGCTCTAAATAAATATTTGGACTATATAAAAACCTGAGACCTTAATGATTAAAATGACAAATAAAATCGAAATATTAATAAATGAGGTGAATTTTCCATTATTTGAAATAAAAAATTATTCTTTCTGCATTACAAGAACTCAAAAATTATTTAGACCCTATGAATACATTACTCATAATAAAATTAACAAGATAATGCTATCGTAGAAATCAAAATTGTTTTTTTATCTGTTTCCTTATCTCTTTGATAAACGTCATTTCTGGAAATCTCGATGACATGATGAACTGTATTACAATAGCTTAATTTAAAACTCGATAAAGTTTAATGTATAACAGAACATATTCATTCAAAAGACGATGGATACTATTGCAAACTCTATAGAAATTGTTGAATATATTTGGGGTTAATTTTGTAGGAATTCATTATTGACAATTAAATGAAACAACGTGATGTAGTATTATTTCTACTTTCTTTAAGTTCTTTACCACAACCTAGGTTTCGTTGTATTACAACATCTTCAGGTGGGCTATTAGCAAAAGATTTTTTTGTCATTTAATTGTCTATAGAAATAGTTAATGACAATTTTTAAACCTAAACCAAGTAACAAAAAATATTAACAACACTATTAAGGGAAAGATATTTAACAATCACAATCCATGTACTCACCAAATGTATAAATACTTAAAGATAAATAAAATAAAACAGATCTAGCATTTTGTAAAGTCTCTGTTTTACATAATTCTGTCATAAATTCAAACGAATTATTAATTCCTTTAGAAAATATTGAAAAAATTAATAAGTTAGTATTTTTACCTGCAACTTTAGATAATTTATGAAGTTTTGAATTTGAATTTTATGAAGTTTTGAATTATGTACAAAAATGCAAAATAAATTTAGAAAAATGAAAAATCAATTTAATAAAATTTTACACCAATTTAACATTATGTGAATAATATACTATTCAAATGGAAGAACACCACAGTTGCGTTCAGTATTTAATATGATTCTATTTATAAATTTAATTTTCCATTTAAATACTTATCAAGTGTTAATATATCGTCAAAAATCTAAATTTTTTATCTTGTTTTATACTTAAAATGATCAGAAGTGAAACATGTAAAAAAATTTTAATAATGAAAACCAGTTAAGTACAAATCAGACTCGTGCACGAAAGGTTCCGTAGCACCAAACAATATTAAACTTATAAGTTTGTATTTTTTGTTTGTACCCAAAATATCCTATATCTCAAAAACTACACAACATATTCAAACAAATTTTGGTTAAAAGTTTGTTTTAAGTTTTACTACTTTAATTTTTTTTCAGATATTTACACACATTAATTGAAAAGTTAGAAGGGGGACACACTTTTTAATACTTTAGCAGCGTATATCTCACCGATTACTGGCTTAATTAAAAGTTATTTTTGAACCTCTATATCATTTATAACATGTATCTAATGATATCCCATATGCCTATGTGCACTCAATTTTTTTCATCATTCAGTTATATGCATGGAGTGAAACCCCTAATAATTTTTTTTTCATAATTTCACTGTTTTATTGTATAGCGGTTCATAGAAGACACATACTATCCAAACTACATCTAAACATATAGTGTCAATAATCTCCGAGTAAAATGGCTGTGACATATGGACAGCCAGAGAGACAAACAGGACGAAATTATATGGGTACCGTTTTTGCCATTTGACTATGGAACCCTAAAATGAAAAATAATAAAAATTATGTCATTTATAAAAAGAGAATATTTTTAGTGTCTTACTCTAAATATCTATAAATATATCGGTTGTTTTAATTGGCAATAAATATACGCTTGTACCTTGTCTCAGAAAGCTGAAGAGGAATTGTTGTAACAAATTCTTTTCCCTATAAACTGTTTGTATAATAAATCTCTCGTCACAATGTTTTTGACTTTAACTACGTTTATCTGATTTTTACCTTTTTTGTAAATGGAAACTGCGCCTCAGCAAAAGTGAAGTTAACAAAACTCAAAATGGAGAGAAATTATTGTATTTTTACTCAAGTCATTGTGAAACAATATCATATTATGAACAACAGAAAATTGGAAATTATTTATTTACTTAATGTTATTTAAAGGTTATAAAATGTTACATTCTATTCGTACAATATATGTAATAATATTGAAATACTTGGTGGGATAATTGGAAAGTTGTAGCTTGATTTTATTACAGGGAAAGAAAGGTGTGATAAATAACTAAATGCATCAATCATGTTGGTTTTAAACTGAAACTACTGCAACAGCACCTTTTAATTCAAACTCAAACACAATATAAAAAATTTTGTTAAATTTTTTATCATAATTGATATTTTATGTTGAGTGTAATAATTTGAATAATTTTATGAAATTTAAATTTTTTTATTGACTTTCAGAAAAGTTTTTGAAAACTAATACTTTTCGGCGATATATTCGAAATTACAATTAGCGACTAAAAACTGATATTTTGATGTTTACAAGAGAAATTAATACTAAAATAAATAATTTAAAATGAAAATATGTAAAAAAAATTCCTGCTCAATGAAATGTATTATAATGTGCAAGTGCCATTTTTAACGGGGACCGTTTGTGCAAATGCCATTACCAATTTAGGCAAGTTTTATTTTGAACTGGTTTTTACAATTGCATATAGCCTAAAGGTGGTTCATTCAGTAATACAATCTATATAATGGTAAGTTGCTAAGAAAAGTTAGGAGAGGGCGATGCAACACGTATATTAATATTGAAATTAAATATTGTATCAACATCGTGAAACTATATATCGATCTGAACTGAAACTACATATTGGACGAAACACTTTATTGCTCTGCTTTACAATTATGCTTGTTTCAATTGAAATCAGCAGTTTTTCCAACTGAAACAATATTTTTCTTAACTTTGTCAGTTATGGGCAAAATAACTCATAAATACTGCACAGTGTTTGAAGAAAATGGAAGGATTTATATAACAAACCTCACCAACCTGCCAGGAAACCTAAATTGACTGCTGTTAAGACAAAATGTTTTAAGGGGACTAAAGATTATAAAGACAAAGAGGTGAAATCTTGATGATCAGTAAATTATTATTCCATCTATTGTTAACATTTTATTGATAAATTTTTGTTATTCTTACAATTCAAGTGTTTATTTGGTTTCTTTTAGATGTGCTTTAGCGATGAAAGCAAATTTGAAATTTAAAGGAAAAAGTTTAATTTGTTCACAATCGTCAAGGTAAAAAATTTCATCCTGACTGCGTTGTACAGACTGTAAAACATCTGACCAAGATTATGATTTGGTCTGTTATCAGTGGCCAGGGTGCTGGGCACCTCTACATAGTAAAATGCATCATGAAGCAGGGCCGGTACAAAGAAGTTCTAGAGAATCGTTTGGTTCCACAGTTAAGAAAATGGTTCCAAAATTGATAACCACTTATTTTTATGCAAGATAGAGGTTCTTGTCACACTGCCCATTCAATCAAAGCAAATTTATGTGAACAAAATATTCCATTGTTGAATTGGCCAGGTAAGAGTCCTCATATGAATCCAACTGAAAATATGTGGTAGCTGATGAAGAGGGAAGTGGTTACGACCAAAATTCAGCTCATTGAAAAAATTATACATGTTTGGAATAAATGAAGAAGAGTATACAATTATATATTAATAGCATGCCGTGAAGGACTGAAAACCGTAAAGCTGCAAAAGGTGATTCACCGAAATATTAATATAGAAATACAATTGTATTATCAATATTGTTCCAACACTAAAAGTTAATAAATTTTCAATCAAAACTATGTTTTAGTTATAATAACACATATTTAATTACATGCAGCAGAGATACAACTTTTATTTATTCCAGTAAAATATCCCAAACCCATTTTTTCATAGCTGTCAATTATGATTTTGCATAAAAACTACAGTGTGTCTAATAAGTTTTATATAAATTTATGCTATCTGTAATAAAATCAAAATATTTTATTCAAATAAACCTCAAATATCTCCAACATTAAACAAAAAATAATATATAGCCAAACCTTGAAAACGGCTTATTAAAAATTGATGGAAATATTTTAAATGTATTTATTTAAATGTCTAAATATTAAAGTAATTTTTTGTGTAATTACAAATAAATATTAACTTACATTAAAATGCTCAATTCGAATACTTATTGCATTTCTCAACATTTATTGCCTCAAATTGTTTTACAATAAAAAAAAATACTTTTATGACAGTGGCTTGACAATATTGTTCATTTAAAAAGGTTTTTATCTAATTTCTTTGAGATTATTTATCTTTATGATCAGCGAACTGAATTCTGTTATAAACAATAATTATTGGAAATGTGTGTGAAAATATAAAAAAAATCTCCTTTTAATACACAAAGTGAAACTTTGGACATTGAAACGTCTAATAAACATTAAAGAGACAGAGGTTACATATAGGTATAATATATATATCATTTACGGTTACATGGTCTCAGAAAATTTATTGCTTCCAAATCTGGTATGAAATATCGATATATAATTTCTATTTGATTTTCTGTAAAAATAATATTATCCACCGCTATGAAGAACATTAAAGTGATGCTGATTTTTGCAATTTATAGCATTGTTGATTTTTTGTTTGACCGATGCTTTGATTGCTGACTGATTGATTGATATGTTGATTGCCTTATAGAGTTCAAGCTTCATTGAGGGATAAGATCTCAGATTGGTTTTCCTTGGTCAATTAAATATTTTCTTTAAATTCTATATAATATACAAGATTCTAAAAAAATAAGTGTAGCAGTTGAGACATTAAATTCGAGTTATGTTTTTAATTTTTATTTAATTAAATAATGATTCTGTAATAATTTATTAGTTCTTAAATAGAGAAGTGGAGATATAGAGCTTCTGTTAAATTCTAAATAAAATGGGCCCCAAAAACGAATATTGACAATGGAAAATTGGATTATTTATATTCAACACTATATATATGAATTATAAATTTGATAAATATACATATCCTTAATAAAATGTTCTTTAATCTTGTAAAACAATTATGAATAGGATTATTTTAATTAAACAGATGACTGTCTATATATACGTATGATTAAGATTTTCTGAAAACGACCTCTAGTGTTTATCATCTTGTAATAAGTTATCTTAGATGTAAAAGAAATTCAAACTACATTGGTAAAAGACAAAATATAGAATCAAAATATTCATAAAATCGTTAGGCAAATATATCTTTACAAAGAAATGTAATGTGCTACCAAAAGACACATCAAATGCTGTATAAATAAATTTTTATTATTAATTCTACAAATCGGCTACCTATGGTAGCTTATAATAATCACTTCCCTTAGTGATAAATAATTTTTTAAATTTTACAAAAAAAAACACAGGTATGCTGTATCAGGGATGCAGCCGCAGTGGAGCACGTGAAAAGTTTTGAGCGTACTAGAGAAGTCTAACACGTTCCCCGTGGAGATGAACACGTTCCGCTGAGGCGAAAGCAGGTCATCAAGGGCCGGAATCTCTCTCTCTTGCTAGGCGACCTCTTGCACGCCAGTTTTGTTCATTATGTACCGCACACATTGGCATCATAGTTTTTGCAAAAATCAACGCTTTTTTAAAATTTTACTGTTTCTAATGGTCACAAGTATGAGTTTTATGTATCACACCTATTATAACGTCGTGAGCTCTGTCAAACGCGACCACTCCTGTTCAAATCGATCAATATACTGCTGACTAATCACTAATTAAACACAATGCACAAAGTAAATTTAGTCTCAAATGAGTCACGCCGTACACAACATATGCACTACTGAGTAATGGCTTCTGTCTTCTAAATTATAGTACTAAATTAATGCTGGTAGGTGCTATATTTCCAAAGTTATAAGCGATCTTGCTATTGCATATGGTGTTTGCAAGTGACCTCCTTGGACCAAAATGAAAGACATTTCACATCAAAACGCAGCTTAAATACAGCAATTAATTAATAAGAAAATCTATTGGTAAATTAATACACAGTTATTTCGTTAGATATTTTTTATTAGACTTGTACTGTGTTACGAGGTGATATGTTTTGGAAGGTGGGATATATTTTTGTCGATATTTGCAACAATATCTCAAGAACTATCTTAGATAAAATTCTGAAAATAGTTTTAGAATCTCTGTAAATCAGTCTTTTTATTGATACTCCACAAGCAATTTAAAAATATTACTTTTGCAATCCTGAAAAGCTTCTCCTTCTAAAATCCCATTCAGTCCATTGAAATAAATATAGTTTATCTGTTTTGTATAATGAGCCAATTTCATAATGGCATTGAAAAGATATTACAAAGCTTTAATATAAATATATATATAAATGGTGCTAGGCCTCGGTGGTGCATAGTTATGCTAGTAGGTATGTACCTAGAAAAAGCTGAGTTAGAGCCGGTAGCGTACGCCTAAGTGTGCAATATTAGGCTATCAGATGCGCATCATAAAGTCCTATCTTACACGTCCTCGCCACTGTCAAACTGCCGCCGCAGTCTGGTAGTGGACTCACTTATATGAGTCGTCCCGTTCCCCGGGCAATGTCCTGGTCAATAACGAGTCTTGCACAACACATCTACCTCGTGACCTTGATAGCAAACTAAGAAGGGCGAAGGCGAGTCATCGGCGCCTTAAAACCGATAAATCTAGCTAAGGGAGACAACCCTGACAAAAAACCAGTGTGCAGCCCGAAAGGGTTGCCCCAGCACTGTAAACCTGTGGTCATGTTTTGCAGGAACGGGAGTCTGAGCTTCGCCACTTGGACTACGAGGAAGGTAACCTCTTCAAAAAGCCGCTAGCGACCAACCTTGACAGCCTAGGCGAACTGTCATTGTATAACTGCCTTCTCCGTGGGAATGGGCGTCACCCCAGGAGCGACAGCTTTTATCGACCCCACTCGTGGGACCAATATGAATGATCTAAATACAAATACCAATACCACCATGGGAGTAGGCAACCAGGCTCCTGTGTTAGTGAATGCTACTGACAGCAATAAAAAATATATTCAGCAGGCATTTCATTCTAGCCTCTTCATTGGCAGACCAAGATCTGCTTCAGTGAGTGATCTAACCAATCTCCACTCTGGAATGAACACTGAAAATGAAACTCCCTCTCAGGAAAACCCACCTGCTCCACCATCGTGGCAAAGGGTCCCGAAATCAAAAAATCCCACAAAAAAAAGGAAAGCCACTGGCAGCCCATCACCAGAGGCTACTAAAACTACCAACAGATTCAGCAGTTTAGCTGTTGATTTGACAGAAGATGAACCGGGTTCCTTACCAACGAAACCCAATAAACCTCCTCCAATTATTCTCTATGGAGTAGAAGATATTAATAAGCTCACAACAATACTGGAAACTGCTGCGGATAGAGGTCAATTTACATACAGAATAGTGACTAGAAATCAGCTGAGAATAACTAGCAAAGATATAGAGGTTTACAAAAAACTCATTGCTCTGGTAAGGGAAAATGGACTAATTGGTCACACCTTTAACAGGAAAGATGATAGATGCTATAGGCTCGTCATCAGGAATCTTCACCCGTCAACACCAATAACCGCCATAAAAAAAGAAATAGAAGACACTGGTAACCAAATCACAGGCGAAATTATTAACGCTAAATATGGTCCTGATAAAATTCCTACTTCAACCTTCTTTGTCAACCTAATCTCCGGACCTAATAACATTGCAGCCAAGAGCCTTAAGTATATATACCACCAATCCATCGTAATGGAAGATCCAAAGAAGAAAAAATCTGTAGTGCAATGCCAGAGATGCCAGCAATATGGACACACCAAAAACTATTGCCTGCGCCCATACAGATGTGTGAAATGTGGACAGTCGCACAAAACATTGCAGTGTACTAAACGCGATCGTAATACCCCAGCCCAGTGTGCCCTTTGTAACGGTCCCCACCCTGCTAATTATAAGGGATGTGAGGTATACAAAGAAATACTACTTAGACGTACTCGGAAGATCGTGCCTAAAAGTAACTTTATGGACAGAAAAGCTCAAACACCAAACAACTTGAATATCAACAACATTGAACCTGGAGACGACAAAAAGACCACTAAAAAGTCATATGCTAAAGTACTACAAACGACAAATGCTAACTCCATCAGTAGCACGCAATTCACACACAACACAAAAGAGTCACTCTCTTTAGAAGAAATACTCTTAAAACAAACTGAGAAGTTTGATATCATACTCCAACAAATGGGCACTCTAATGAGTCTCATAGTCAAACTTGTAGATAAACTATCAAAATAGGTACAACTCTACATATAGCTGCTTGGAACATAAATGGTTTAGCTCCAAACAAAAATGATGCAGAGATTCTAATGACGGAAAACAAGCTTGATGTATTGCTAATTTCAGAAGCACACTGTACACCTGCATCATGTATTAAGTTCGCAAACCACAATTGTTACCATACTTCCCACCCCGATGGAACTAGCCATGCTGGAACTGCAGTAATAGTAAAAAAATCTATTAAACATCATCTACTTCCTAGCTACAGACATGATTACCTCCAGGCAACCACAATAGCGGTCGAAGATAAACATGGGTACTTGATTGTCTCGGCAATATACTGTCCACCAAAACACAAAGTAAGCGAAGCAATGTTCTCTCATTTTTTCAGTACGCTTGGTAACCGTTTTGTAGTGGGCGGCGAGTGGAACGCTAAACACATGTGCTGGGTCTCAAGACTAACAACAACTCGAGGCCGGCAACTCAAATCAAGTATTACCAGTAATAACTTGACTACTGCCACAACAGCCGAGCCAACATACTGGCCGAGTGACCCGAATAAAATTCCTGACCTACTGGATTTTTTTGTGGCTAAAGGACTTTCAAAATACAACATCAAGGCAGAATCATGCTATGACAGCTCCTCAGACCACACACCTGTCATGTTAACCATAAGCACGAAGTTAATAGAAGTCACAAGGCCAGAAACATTGTACAGCAAAAAAACTGACTTGGAATCATTTAGGGACTACGTTGAAGAACATCTACAGCTAAAAGTAGCTCTAAAAACACCAGAGGAAGTGGAAAACGCTACAACACATATTACAACACTGATACAAGAAGCATGTTGGATTAATACTCCCCCACTCGACCCCCAAGTTATACCAACGAACTATCCCATACAAATAAAAAGCGCAGTCCTACACAAGAGACGTCTTCGTAGAATCTGGCATCAAAGCTGACTAACAGAAGACAAGAAGAATTTAAATAGTGCTTGTAAAACCCTAAAGGAAATGCTACAGGCTCGTGATGATACTCTGCAGACACAGCTTGAATCATTGACTGCTTATGAGGACACTAATTACTCACTATGGAAATTCACTAAGAACTACGATAGACCTCAGATAGCTAAACCACCCCTAACTATGAACTCGAAGTGGGCCAGAACATCCCAAGAAAAGGCAGACGCTTTTGCCGAACACCTGTCAAGAATTTTCTGTTCTAACGACAAGAACAACCAACAATTTGAAGACCATATCGACCAAAATTTAAGTCAAGCTCATCAGATGTCACTACCACCTGCTCCCATAACATTTTCAGAGGTCTGTAGGGTTATCAAAAACCTTAAAGACAAAAAATCGCCTGGCTTTGACTTAATTACGAAGGAGATATTGAAGCAGCTTCCAAAAAAGGCAGTGATATTTCTTACGACGTTATTCAATGGTATCCTTAGAGTGCAACACATCCCACAACAATGGAAAATGTCACAAATTCTGATGATTCATAAACCAGGAAAACCACCCAACAATGTAACCTCATATAGGCCAATTAGCCTATTACCTATTTTGTCAAAAGTCTTTGAGAAACTTCTCCTAAACAGAATACTTCCCATACTTGAAAAAGAACAAATAATTCCTAACCACCAGTTTGGATTCAGATCACATCATTCCACTATGGAGCAAGTACATAGAGTTACTGAGAAAATAAGGAAATCCCTGGAAAACAAAGAGTATTGTTCCTCAGTTTTTCTCAACATCCAACAAGCCTTCGATCGAGTGTGGCATAAGGGATTACTATTTAAAATAAAAAGATACTTGTCACACAGCCTCTATTCACTACTACACTCCTACCTGATAGAACGCTGGTACCAAGTGAAAGAGGCTGAAGCCACTTTCGAGTTCTATGAAGTCAAAGCGGGCGTTCCCCAAGGATCAGTCTTGGGACCTTTATTGTATACCTTGTATATGTGTGACCTACCGAGCACAGAGGGCACAATAACTGCGACATTTGCTGATGACACGGCGATTCTGGCAAGCAGTAAGAATGCTAATAAAGCCTCAGAAATATTGCAAACTGGCCTTAACAAAATAACAAATTGGCTCCACAAATGGCGCATCAAGGCAAGCGCTGCTAAGTCCGTCCATGTCACCTTCACTTTGTGGAAGGGCAACTGTCCAGCTGTGAAACTGGAGAACAACACACTTCCCCAACGAGACAGCGTAAAATACCTTGGCCTACACCTTGACCGACGTTTAACCTGGCGCCAACACATAAAAACAAAGAGAGATGAGCTTAAGATAAGATACAACAAACTTTTATGGCTCCTAGGGAGGCATAATAAACTATCTCTAAACAACAAGCTACTCATCTACAAAGCTATCTTAAAACCAGTTTGGCTACATGGCGTTCAGTTATGGGGAAGTGCCAGTAACTCAAACATTGCCATACTCCAACGAATGCAAAATATGATATTGCGCTCAATCTCGAATGTCCCATGGTACATCACTAACATGGAAATACATGAACAGTTGGGTATGAACACTGTGAAATCGGAGTTTACACAAATGACAGAAAGATACAGAGAGAGGCTAGAACGCCACCCAAACAAACTCGCAACTGAACTACTTACTCGTAGTTATCAGAAGCGCCTCAAAAGAAAGGATGTCCTAATCTTCTGATTACGAGTAGATGCTTTCATTGGAGGGCACACTCTACCTGACCTATCGCCCACAAAACATCCGCTAAAAGCAAATGCTGATTGCAGATTATAATAGAGAAAAAAAAAAAAAAAGATACATCTTATCCATGTTAAAAGTTACAGTTACAAATCCACACCAATATTATAAATGCAAAAGTAAGTTTGTCTGACTATCTGTTTGTTACATCCTCATAGCTAAACCACACAAATTATGTATACAAATATATATGTACATATATACATATGTGTGTGTGCGTGCGTGCGTGTGCTGTTTCCGGATTTGATATTTTGGCCGTAATTCCGACTCTGTAAAGTGTCTATTGTAATTCGATATCGCTGAAATTCGTAACATTTAAAGCCAACTAATTTAAAAATTATTAATTGAGCTATTGATTGCACACCTAGAGTTTAAATGTTGAAACATAGATTTGATATACATGTGGTATGAAATTATAAAATATTATAGATTTATCAATTTATATTGGATAAAATTAAAAAAATTACTGAAATAATCTTTTAATAAATTATTATATATTAAGATGCTTGTTATCCGACTGGTTCACGAAACATCGTAATGGAGACATTATGTAGACTTTTTGTAAGTATTTTTATTATAAACCTTTACAGGATTTATTTTTTTCTTATTTACAAACAAATTTTTAAGTTTTCTTGCATATGTAGTTTTATTATTTTAACATTACTCCGTATTGTATAACATTAATTTATATTAGATGTCCCTAAGACTTTGTGTATAATTAGGATTTTTTTTCTTTTATATGTTGCTCATGGGTATATAATATTAGCATAAAAAAGTTTTTCTGGCTTCTATTATCATTCTATGCGCTAAATTATTCACTCCTTTAAAATATTTTCAATGTATATAATTCGCTCTGTTATAATTTTATTACTTGTATCAATAACTTTTATGCAGCTTTATGTCTACAATATACAGCAGGAATCCATCAATAAGTACACGAAAAAATTGGTCAATTTTAGTTTTTTCATGTTTAATGCCTAAATATTATCATTTGCATAGAAAAAAGTATTTTAAATTGTTTTTATCATAATTTGCACAACATTTTTTTAGGGATTTTATTTTTATCTTAGTCTATGCTTGCCATACTAATTTAAAAAAATTTAGGACGTCAAGAAGAAGACTTGCATTTTAGTACAATGTGATGAGTTGAAATACATAGAAAAAAGCAATTATTTGAAAGAAGGAAATGTGGCAGCAAAAATCGTTGATTTTTTCTGAAAACACTAAATTAGACAGAAAAATTGAAAAATATTCTCTAACATCTATGTATTTCAGCTTTGACACGGGGATGAAAATTGAAAAAAATTTTAGAACGTGAACTTGTGTTGTAAAATATACAAGCCAATATTTGTTCCTATAATATAGTTTTGTGATATCTTTTTTCTGTATGCACTTATATCAACCTGATCATATATTTTCTTTTTCTTCTTCTTAGTCGTGCACTCTTGACAGAGTGGTCGTGATCATGATTCGGCCGGTTCCTTCGCCACTGCCTCCCTCGCGATGTGACGCCATGTAGTTCGGTGTTTTGCGGAGTGAGAGCAGTCATTTAAACTGGAGTGCGTCGCGGATTTTATTAGGTCTGTCCACCGTGTCGGAGAGCATCCGCGGGATCGTTTGTCTTCGTCTTTGCCTTGCACCACCAGTCGTTCCATGGAGTCCTCGTTGCCGGTGACATGTCCAAAGAATTTGAGGATTCGCAATGGCACAGTCGACGATAATCTCTCTTTGATGTTAAGTTCCTTGAGGATCGAAACGTTGTTCATATATAAAGGTAGATCATATATATAGGTATATACAAATAAAAATTCAGTATGTTAGAATTATTTTTTAAAAAGTAAATAATATATGCAGATGAATTGGAAGATTTTTGAAATTTTCTCTAACTTTTCATATATGTGTCATGCAAAAAGAGCTGAGCGAATTTTGACTGATTTTTCAATTTTATACCATTTAGAATTCCAGGACTAAGATCTGTTCAAGAATTAAGAAAGTGTCTGCGTTTTTGTTGGTATGTACGCAAAATCAACATAACAAATATAAATAAATGTCGTCTTACTTTTTGCAGAACTGTGAATGTGCCAATATTATATTACGGGAAATTGTGTTTGAATGTCATTTCATAATTCAATCATTTTACAATTATTGTTATGATTGTTATCAGGATCTGCTACTACAACTTACAAGATAGACATATATGTAATGTTTTAGCATTGAAAAAAATCATAGTGGATCATAAAAAAATCATAATAGATCATAAAAAAGAAATCATAATATATCATAAAAAATCATAATAGATCATAAGAATCATAATAGATTATAAAAAAGAAAAGTCATAATAGATCATAAAAAAGAGTCCAACTAGCCAAAAAGCGAAAATTTGCTCTGTCAAGTTTCTGGGGATCACAAGTTTCATTTTAATATAATACCAAAAATTCCAGAAGGAAAAAAAAACTTTCCATTTATTGATAAAAATTTAATTGAATAAAATTACGAGAAAATTTTTTTTTTTTTAAATTATATCGAACCCCTTTGAAACCAATTACAATAAATCTGATATTAGAAAAATGTCTATTGAAGATATTTAAATATTGTAACGAGTTGTTTGAAAACATTTTTCCTTTAATGGTATCTAGATCATTCCTTTCCAATCTCTAATAAAAACAATATTTTATTTTATACTTTTTGAACTCATTCATTTCGTAAAAGATACCGACAATTTTGGGCTATTAAACACTATCAAATAAACACAGATGAATCCACCATCAATGGATAGCCAGACAAAAAAAATTGTATTGTCACTTAAGCTAAAATCATTGTAGTTCAAATCATTATCATCAAATTACGATAAAGATTTAAGACTGAGATAAGGTTTTTTTTGTCATATCCTCTGCTTTTAATAGAATATAATTGACCTGTCCTCGGTTACCCGTCGATTATAGCATTACCTAAACAAATCTTATGTAACAGCATTTATGCAATAGTGTTAATTGGATCTTTACCTGTATTTTCTTTTATATTTCTCCCGATATTTTGTTTTTTTTTCAGTATTCCATACAATCATATTTAATATATGCATTATATGAAAGATGTATATAGTGTATTATTATATTATTATTGTAGCTTTTATCTGTTGATTTAAAAAATTAGAAAAGAACTAGAAATAATTATTTCAAGGAAGTTAATAAAAATAAACTGCTGTAGAGTGATACACTTTATCAAAGAGCAAAACAGAGCGTTATATCAATCTTCTTTAGCTCTTCCAATAAATCCTGAAATACTTGAAAATGAGAGTAACACACATAGTCAAAAAGATTCGCCAAATCCAGTTACGAGTCTTTTCACTTGAAAGTAAAGCATTACTCTAAATTACCACCTGGGTTGAGTAAAGAGGAAAAGCAAAAAGAGAAAACCTATAATATACTCCAGAAAAAGAGAGAACACGAAAAGAAACTGAGGAAAGAGAACAAAAAAAAAAGACAAAAGTACTAAATTTTCTAAATCTAAAGATTGAAACGAGAAAGTGACGAGAAAGCAAGTTTTCTGACAATGATAAAGAAAGAGAAGTAATACTGCTTGAACTACATTGAAGGTTATGGCACTAGCATGGCGGGAGACAATCGACTACTATGTAAAAGCTGTTGAATGTGGGCTCATGAGACTTTTTTGGCCAGTGATCATAATTTGCATCATAACTGTGATTCTCAGTAATATTAGATTTTGTTCATTTCATTTGATTCAATTTGTTGCAGAGAAATAACTTGTTACTTTCGTCAGATTTTTATTAGTTTTCAAATTAATTTAGCTAATACAGCTGAAATACATCATAAGAATAAAATAAATTTAATCTGACTGACGAGTTTTAGAATAATCATTATAATTTTTATTAATATTACACCTATTGTAGACACAATTACACCTATTGTTACACGTATGGTAGGTGTTAGCAGAGGCTAGTTTTGTCATTTTCAACGGATTATTATGGCTAAGTTCTTAATTGATGTTTTTAAAATTTAGACTTACTTATTTCTTTGAATAACAGTGAGACTGATTCACGAGTGACAGATTATTGTTGTGCCTTACCATTATAAATATAGATAAATGACTATATTCTGTGATTTTAACTAAATAAGTATATGCCAATATAGTTCCTTTTATTGTGCTAGCTTTACAATTGATACCAATCGCTGTTACAACCACCCGTGCAAGGTTTGGTTGAAATATTTTTCCTGGTTTTTAAAATATCTGTTGAGGTTTTTGTAAAGCAGATAATACTATTACAATCTCATTCATTTGTAGTTTGATAATTAAGGTTCAATTGCAGTATACTATCAAATTTGCTGAAGTCAAAATGTTGTTACCGAGAGCAATGTTTGTGAAATGGTTCAACTAACCCAGTCGACCCTAATGCTGTAAGAATCAGGCATGTATAATAGGAATTTAAGTTCTAAGAAAAACTAGTTGCAATTAGTTAATTTAATGTTATATTGCATGCCTCTTAGGTAGCTAAATGTGCCTGAAGAATGACAAAAATAAAAAATGTTGCATGCAAAAGTTGTTGACTACATCACTTTAACCATCTCCGATTCCTGAATTCTTATCAACATTGAGGGCGTTTGGGTCATCACAAACTAACGTATATTCTTATGAAGTATTTGTTTATAAATTTTGTTTCATCAACATTTATATTTACCAGAATAGTAAAACAAAGCAGAATATCTCGTCATTTCGTCCATTCAGATGGAAAACAAACAATGTTTATGTTGCCCAAATAACTTCTCGTTTCTAGTGCAGTTCTTTATAATGGGAATTCACCATATCTGAACACATTTTATCAACATTATCCACCATTTTTATTAATTGTAGAAATTGAAGGAAGTTTAGCATCACTATTCTTTTCATCACTACTATGTGAATGACATTTACTGGTTGAACACTATTTCTTTATCATCTTTTATTTATATTTTTGTCTCCGTAACTACTACTGCTACTATTGCTACTACGCTAACTACGACTATTCCGTAACTAGGATCGTAAGTGATAATTTACAATATTTCACTGTCACTAACAATTATGCCTGTTGCCATTTTTATATGCTATTACTCAGTAAATTGAGAAATTAACAGAGCACACTGAGGAATAATTAAATATAAAAGTTACAAATGAAATATGAAAGAAATGGTTTCTTTTATGTAGATATTGTCAATGTATTTCAAATGACGGTACACCCAGAGAACAGAGGGGTATACTGACGATATCAAAATTGTTTTATTTTAGAGCTACATTACGATCATAAACATTGCGATAAAGGCTTCGTAGAATATTAGTGTTCAAAGAAAACAAAATATTGTGACAAATGTATTGCCCCGAAGAATGAAACTATGCAAAAGTGTACTCAGCTATATTTGATGCAAGCGCTCAATTATTTCCGGGCAAAAATATCAGTAATATAATTTTGATTACGTCAAGGTATACTATATAATATATATATATAGATATACTAAATAATCAGTGGAACCGTGGGAACCTGGGTTCGATTTCTGGCCGTTCGTAAAGTTATGCTGGATTAGTTAGTAAAGTTATTCTGGTCGTCTGGAAGAGATTGCTGAAATTAATAATTGTCTTGAAGGCAAGTGAAATTATGTCCATTATTCCGTTTTCTATAATCTATGATATTTGAATTGTGGATCAAAATGACCTGAAGACCTGAAGAAGGTGGACTTGTTGATACGGGTTTACCATAATAACTTCTCAAACCCATGCACAATACTTCAAACAAGACAAGGTGTCAATTAAATTATACATTGCATTATTTTGATCCTAATCTTCATAACAATATTCAATATAGGCATATATTGAATATTATTATGAAGATTTTTTCACTTTAAAAATTGGAACCCCACAAAATATAAGTGACTAAAATAAATTTGCTTTTATTGAAATAATTAAAGATATATTTAATTAGCAAAATAAAACTAAAATAAAGTAGCGGAATTTAAATTTATATAAATGTGTGACACACTTACTGAGCTAACCTCATTAGATATTAGATCTTATAATTAACCTAATTAAATATAACAAAAATAATATTAAAAATATGAATAATAATCATTTTAATTAGTCTATCTTCTCCTGATGGATTATTTATAATTTAGTTCTGCAAGCCAAAGTTATGATGACTGCATATATTTACAGGAGCTGATACTATTAAATCGAAGACTTTGGAAGGAAGATTACCCATTTTTTGGGAACCTCTCTGAAGCTGTTGATTGCAGGGTTAGATGTGATTCATAGTATGTTAACTATTTTTTTACATGGAGCAATATATTACTTCTTTTGATTGTTGTGCTCTCGGACCCTTCTGCAATCTTTGTTGCAAGATTCTTGAGCTTCTTCAGAAAGCTGCCCAATCTGCAGAAGAGCCAATGGTACAATGTCCGCACTATGCACACAAATTTTGTGCAAAGTAACAGGCATATAATGCTACCTATAAAGACTCAAATACTGTTTTTTAGTATCTTCTGTTACATTCTGAAATTGTTCTATATTAATATCATAGCCAGAAGACAAATATCTAAATAAAGCGACAAATTTTTCATAAGGGTTACACTTGATGTGTAATTTTTGCACTCAGTTCAGAGTTTCCGAAAAATCAGTGGGTAGTGTTTTCATTGTTTGTTTTGCCATAGTCTGGCTTTAGTTTATCAATAATTAAATCCATTTCATTCTAAAAATCGTTCTTAATGTTAGTGGAACGTTGTTTCACCGTAGATGTATCAGATGCAGTTTCCTTGCACTTTGCTTTATATTAGTTAGATTACAAATTCAAAAATTCAAATCCAAGCTTGTAGTGTAGATAGCTCAAAACCAATATTATCAATATTCGTTATCAGCTTCCTAAATTCATCACTAATCATTTTTAGGGTAGCTCCTCAAGTAAAAGACATTTGAGTTGACAAAATTTCGGCCAAATTGTTACTTGTTTTACCGTTGACTATGGTAAAAAGTAATACATGCTTGAGAGACATCTCATTTCGATGAATATTACACATTATCCGAAGCAATTATTTTATTTTCCTAAACATTTTATTTGTCTCAAAAGCGTAAAATGAGGTACTATGGTATTTTTTATATTACTGAATAGTTTTATATATATATTTTATAAACATAACGAGTACTAATCTTGTACTTAAAATCCCATTGCTGAATTATACTATGTACATTAACGAAATAACAAAAATACATTTTCGTACGAACAGTAACATCGCAAGTAATTGCAGAAACATTTTACCCTTTCATTGTATACTGAATTCAAGGACTCATCATTAATTAATATTAGTGCAAAACAATTTATGGAATTATGACGTTGGAATTATGATTTTGTCACTTTCAGAAATCATTTCCCAGCCAATTCCTTAATGACTCTTGTCTTGTTCTGATAGAAACACAGTGCCGTCGTTGAAAAATTACATATTACGTCATTTTGAACTTTAATATTTTGCAATGGAAGAGTAAATTAATTGATATAATGAGATTTTTACCCAAACTTTATATGCATAGGCAGGTGATTTAAATTTTTCGTTAACAAATTTGTATCTTACAAATGAAATCTCCCTATAAAGGACCTACTTGCGAAATTTTATGCATTTAGGTCTAAAGCAATGGAAATTATGGGGCTTGGACAGACTTATGAACTAATATTACAAGAATCCCTTGTTTCACAGAAGTAAAAATAAAAGTTTCATGTTTTATTTCTTTAGCATAAACACTGTCAAGATTTTAGTCTATGTAATATTTATTACCAAACATGGCACACAAAGTCTATCAATATATATTACTGAACAAAATATATTGTATATATGTAAGACATATTGTAAAAAGACATCTTCCAGCCTTTAGTAAATTTTGTTATGCAGCATGCATTAACTAAATTTATCAAAGGTTATATTCTAGGCCTAGCTTCTAGCCCTATTTTCTTTAGGTAATTTTCCTTTGCACCAAATTACAACATGAACTGTGAATGGATAGAGGGATACAAGAGAAACAAAAATGTTATTGTTGCATAGTAGCACAAATTATTCACTATTAATCTCAAATTTGATACTTGAGATAAAGTTATCATTATCATATATCCTCTACTTTTAATACAAGATAATATAATTTATTCTTTATTCTTTAATGAGTACATTATCTAAACATGTATATTGCAACATTAGTTTAAACACTGCAACATACAAGAATAGTATAATACTATTGCAACAATAGTATAAACACTGTTAACTGAGTACCACAGTTTTTCCATCTCAGTATAGTAAATATTTTGTGTTTTTTTTTCCGTGTTTTGTGCATTCAACGTATGAAGTAAGAAATATTTATTTAGCACATACTGTGTTGAAAAACCTTGGATAAACGGAGATCAAACAGTAAAACATATCAAGGAAGTTAAATGATGAATTGCTTTGCTGTAATCAACTTTACAATAGCTTCCTCATCAATCAATAATTTATTATCCAAGAGTTGTAATGGACGATTCTTCTGTCTATTAAATGGTAGTTTTCGTAATGTCTATTACATTTAACCTAGGTACCATATGTACATAACATTACATGTGTAATGTACATATGTACATTACATTATGTATATAAAGAGACAACTACCATAATTTTGTCTTCAACGCAGTTATAATAGTGTTGAATTATTACATTTCGGCCTAATAAGTAGCTGTGAACAAGGATGTACATATAAATAAAACATAATTTTTGTTAATGTGTCTGAATTGGGTTTTAGGTTTGGTTATATTGTAACACTCACTGGATTAATGAATTAGAGATTATTATATTATATCAATTTAGAGATTCAGGTGATTTAGAGTATTATTAGATATTAATATAATACCCTCTTTTGCTTAAAATGTTTTTCTGTAGAGCAGTTTATTTTTATTATGTTTTCTGAAATCTTTGACTGCTTTTTCCCCATATATCTTAGTTTTTTCAATATAGATGCATAAGCAGGCAAAAGCTGTAATCTTGCACACTAAATATTCATCTTGTATATTGCTATATATATATATTAAATACTACTGTGTGAAACAATAAAAATAACAAAGAAAAAACAAAGCGATTAACCAAGTAGAATCTATTCTGACAACGGAGAAGCTACAGGCAAAGTTCCAGTTGACGATGTTTATGCTTTATTCAAATAGATTTATTTAAATAATGCTCTGATAAAGGATAAAGACCGATTAATTACATTGTATTAAAAGTAGAGGATATTACAAAATAGCCCTATTTCAGTCATTAACTATGTTATTTGGTTGTAAAGAATGATTTTAGCTACTAGGTGACAATAATATTTTTTGTTCGTCTTGTATTCTTCTATCCGTTCATAGTGGTTTCATTGTGTGTCCTTTCCATAGCGTTTAGTGGCTTAAAACTTTTATGAAATGAAATTAAAATTTAAAATCCTGTTAAGCACGAATTTATTTCACTCTGTGAGCGTTCTGTATATGTTTAGGCACTTTTAAACACATGTAGTATTTATAATGTTTCTAATGAACTATTTACATTTTAAATTTTTAACAATGTAAATTAATTGCCTACTATGTCTTCTACAGGTGTTATAACATGATGTATATTTCAAAATGATAATAAGATCTAGGATATTAGCCACAGTTTTCTTTGAGCCTTTTCATAGGTTTCCAAAAATAGTATTTTTCTTTTTATAATATTAGGTTGAGGAAGTAAGGGGGAATAATTTTTGTGCATATTTTTTAGTATATATTCTATTTAAAATAACGAAAAAAATATTTTTAAAGCCCTTGTTATTAGATCTTTCAAATGATATCCCACATTGGATAGAGAAATAAAAAAAAAATGTTTCCAATACTTAATTTGCCCAATCCCAAAATTTTCATATGAACAGTTTTGAGCATTAATTGTTGAAATATGTGTGGATTAACATGTTTTAATATTTTGGTACATTTCAAGTTTTTACGCCAAGCTGTTTCTATGAAAATTGGCTATAATAGATAGGCACACGGACATGTGAGTGGTCTTATAAGGATTTCATTTGTCCTTTTGAGGTATGGAATGGATAAACGGATAAACTATGATACAATAAAAAATGATGGAACGGATAAACTAGATACCATTAAAGGAAGGACTTTTTCAAACTATTTGTGAAAATATTTAAATGCTATTGAAAACGTTTTTCTAATATCAAAAATGTATGGTTTCAAAGTATAGCAATTTAGGTGAATGATAATGCGTTTGTCTTTATTTCGCAGAGATTTTTTTCACAATTTCGTTTGATTAAATTTTCATTAATAAATAGAGATTTTTTGCTTCTTTCTCAATTTTTGGGCATTATGTTAAAATAAAACACATCATCCTACTTGTGCCAGAACCATAAATATGCAAATTTTCCCTTTTTGGGCTAGCAGGACTTCTTTTTTGTAGCAGATCTTAATAAATCTTAATAAAATAGGAGTGAATGGAATAAGGAATGAATTAGGAGATAAGAAATAACAATCAAACATGATTTTCCACAATTCCAAATTTCACACACTTATGGTTCTGGAGAAAGGAGACAACATTTATTTCCATTTTTCCAGGGATTTTGTGTGAGAAAACAAAACAAATAAAAAGTGCAGACATCATTTCCTAACTTTTAATAAATTTCAGTCCTGGCTTTCTAAATTTTCTAATATTGAAATTCGACCAAAATTCTTCCAGTTATTTTATTGTAACACAATCAAGTTATTTTTGCAAACAAGTATGGAACAATTTAAAAACCATCGGATTTATCATATAAATTCTTTATTTTTAAAAAAATGTCTAACTGACGGATTTTCTACTTTATATGTCCCTATATATGAGAACAGATAGGTATAGTCACATACAGAAAAACAGTTGTCATAAAAATATATTTAGAATAACATTGACCCTTATGTTTTATAGCCATCACTTTGCACTTAAATGTAATATTTTTAATCGTGATGTCCTAAAACATTGTTTTTATGCCATTCTTGATTGGTTGGGTAAATAGTAAAGAGGGATACGTAAAAAGATACAAGCAAGCAATTAATAAGGAGGCGTAGATATTCACATAGTGTACATGTGTTACGTACCAAAAACTTACTTCAAAAAATTTAATTTTATTTATTTAAACGAAATGAAAGGAAGTGACATTTGAGTAATCTATTCTGATTTCTATTCAAGTAATCTATACTACAAATAAAATTATAACAGAATGAACTCTCTTAAAAAGAATGATTGATTTAATACATAGAATGATAGTATTAGGTGTACAAATGAGTTTCTGTCATTTGCAATGAAAAATTAAGCATTTATTGTGAAAGAACGGAACCTAACGTTTGATTCAAAGTATTGTCCACTTGCTACTACTACTTTTAGCCATCTTTCTGATAGCGTATGGATACCTCGTTGGAAGTCTGCTTCATCTTTTGAGGCTATCCATGAATCGACTCGATTTTTGGTGTCTTTATATGATATGAAGTGATGCTTAGACAGGCCATGTGCCAGCGAATGAAACAAGTGGAAAACAGAAGGAGCAATGTTTGGTGAATATCAAATAGGTTTTTACCAGCGCCGAAAACGAGATTATCCATTGATCTGAACTTTAAATTTGAACCGATGTCTTTTGATATAAAATTAAACGTTCTTAAACTTTTGAAAACACTCATGACAACTTCTTTTACTTACGACAGCCTCACCATATGCTACTACAAGCAATCGAGGCATCTCAGCTGCAGATTTCTTCAAATTAAAGAAGTAAAGCAAAAGTTCTCACAAATGGTGCTTATTCACCTCAAAATTCGACATTTTCACACACAAAAGAATATATTAGACTGATAAAGAATCACTAATATTTTAAGGTTATGTTGTTGAAATGTTGACAGAAGGCCAACCTTACGATCATACGTTTTACATTATCAGTTTTAACCATACCTTACTGGTGGTGCCAAATTTTATTAAACGGCGGAAACTTATTTGTACACTTAAGAGAAGCCAGAAAATCTGTTTTTAGAAATTTTATCTGTCTGTATATTAAATTGTAACTCAATCTCGCAAAATCTACTGGATGCGTTTTGAGGAAATTTGGTATGGTAATAGTTTATACTTAAGGCAGCACATGAGAGAAAAAAAAAATTCAAATAAATTTTCACATTCCGAGTTTCATGTGAGTGAAACTGTGGGGCACAGCTAATATAGAAATAAAAATTCAAATACCTAATCGAAGACTCGACTATATTAAAATATTACTTAATTTCTTCAAATTTAATAAAACAGTGACATTTTTGAAGGGAAATCTTATATATCACATTGTGGGTCTTAATCTTGATTTATTAAACTATCCAAAAGAAGAAAACGAATATATACTTGTGTAACCTATTCTAATTTTTATTCATGTCACATAAAAAACAAATTGAAATATGTATTCCAAAACTTAATACTTAAAAATATGTGAAATACCACACAGATTCTTTAAATTTAATAGTCTAGCAAAATGTTCATAATATTAGTTTATTAAAGCAATTTTTTTCAAAGTAGTTTGAAATTTTAAATCCCTAAACAAACTGATTCTGATCTTTTTATGGAAATCTTTTGGGATATGCTTTTTGGATTTTTTACTCAGATGAATACAATAAGTTACCTTAGAAATTTATCTGATTTATCTGATAAGATCATATGAAGTGTTTTAGATTTACAAAAAGGTTTGTTAAAAGATTTCATTCAGTTTATTCATAATCACATAAGAAATTTTGACCATGTATACAAGTACCAAAAAAAAATTAAGTATAGATAACTTCTTTTTATCATATTTGATACAACACTATAAATTTCCCACAAGCTCTCATTCTGTTTTCTCGAACATTTTCTATGTATGAATATGTGCTCCTGAACACATGTTTTGGCATTCTAGAAATCAGTTACTTTACGTTAGGTTTTGATTTTTTTTATTTTCAAATAAAATAAATCATTATGCTGGCTTCTCACTTCCACCGTCTTCTTTTTTGCAAATATCATTATAGTGGTTGAATTGAATATTTTATAAATTTCTTGGAAGGTCCAATAACATTGAAAAATTTAAATATCCTCGTTTTCTTAGACCATTTAAATGTATTTGGATATTAATAGTACTAATGTAAAATACCTTGTTATCTAACTGTAAATAGAAGAGAACAGCTGATCCACGATAGGTAAAAAAATCTTGTTTGTAGTAAGCAAATGGAACAGAGAAGTTCAGTTTTTATCAATTTTATAGGGTTTTATGTAGTTAAGAAAAATGACCGAATATTCACCAAAAGTTTGGTTCTTAAGAATATTGTTGCTAATTGGTAACATTAAAATTTTAATTAATACTATTTCCTCTCCAGATATATTTTTTTGTAGCTGTGGAAGACAGAAAGATGACAGACATTTATCTTAGAGCGTTCTGTTTTTTGGAACCTTGGAAACTGTAAGCATCCCTATGAATAACTTTAAGCACATTCTTGTATGTTATACAATGTTGTTTCTCATTTGTTAATTAAAAGCACATCTTCCATGCATCCTGTGAGATGTTTATTGAAATTTGTGACAACTTATGTGATTTACTATACTTTCAATGAAGTGTGGGCCTATAAGAATATTTCCGATTTAAATTGTATAAAATTTAAATTACACCCCACTTTTTAGTGTTAGCTTGTGTTGTTTACTCTCACCATGATGATAGTAAGTTGGTTGTGTGGTGTGAATATGATATATTTGTTGTTGATGGCCTCGATATATTCTGTGCATTAACTCTAGAAATCCTCATCCAACAGGAGTAATACACTTTATTAGAGGTGCCAAATTAAAACAATACTTTTTTCATATTTTACTGTTGGAGTGGCATTCTATATTATTATTGCAAATATTTACAGGCAATGAAAGTTTTAATGCTCAATCCTTTTATATTCCACACATTAGGAACTGTGCAAGAAACATAGATGATGCTAAATATTTTTCATTCATATAGGTGACTAACTGCTAATGTCAATGAATAAGAGTATTGAAATTAAATAAAGTCACACGCAAGTACCAAAATGAAGCTATTGTAGATTATAAAAATTGCATTCACTTTAAAATTGGTAAAAATGTTTCAAATATTAAAGGAAGCAGAAATATTTACGCTGAAATACTTATCTAAGTATGGTGACTTTCATGAAAACATATTAATGCGAAATGAATTTAGTTATGAGTGAAAAGTTTTTAAACATTTTTTAAAAATTATGTACTAATTATTTTAGTAAACCATTTGAGTATATGGAAATAATGTATTTACGAATATTTCTAATTCCGTTAGACAATAATTTTTGTTTGGCTTTTTTCCACGGGGAAAACACATTGGTAAATCATAGTAAGATTTTCGTTGATCTTGTTTTCTGGATCTTATACCTTTATAATTATTTTACAAGTTTCTTTATATTTTTTTTATAAGTTTCTGTGTCACGGAATTTTTTCTCAGAAATTGTTTGAAGTATAAATATATCCTTGTGCAAAAAATTATGACAATCGTTTTCTTCGTTGCGATGTGATTGAAGGACAAACAAACATACTTTCATATTATTTAAGTTAGGAAAATAAAACTGTATAATTGGCTTATCTACATAATTGGGAAAAATATGTTTAGGGTAACATAACAAAATAATACAATAAAACATACTATTTTCGGAATGTGTGTCTGTGAGCCTGTCAACTTATTCATGTACTACGCACAAACGGCTAAAATAATTTTGATGAAACTTTCACTGGTGGATTTTGCTGGCTCTGAGGTAACATATAGATTATGTTTTATCACAATAAACCAACTAAAAAGAAGATATGGCAATTTAACGTTTCAATACAAGCTCACAGTGCTATGTACAATAGAGTGTCAATGCTCGTACTTGAAAAGTTGCGACCATAATTTACGCAAATACAGCGACAGTGGTGAGTAATGGTATTTTGATATTTCGTTACGTTTGTTTCTCAGTAATAACACTAGATGGCTCTATTTCAGCATGGCGACGTTACGAAGCAAGTTGGTTCTCTTCGTCTGTATTATCTCCAAATTCTAAATGTACCTACATATCTATTAAATAAATAGATAGATACGTAATCTCGTGCTAACAAAAATAAAGTTAAGGAAGAGTGAGTTTAGAAAACAGTAAGTGTCCTTTGTCGGAATCAAACTTGGTACTTTACAGAATTGAAGCAACTATATGATAGTACCTATCTATATTATTTACTCTGAGATAGTACTTATTATGTATCTATATTTTATATTTAAAATAAAGCAACGCAACTGTTTGTATGTATAGACGTATTATATTATTTACTCTGACCTGGTAGTGTTACATTACACTTGATGTAACATTGATTGTATATTTGGTTAAATAAAAGAAAAGCGAATAACATTATAGATTTTAGTTATTTCTTGAATTGCTTATATTTGAAGAGATTGATCTGTATTTCTTTTTGAAGTTTTGATCTGTATTTCTTTTTTCTGTTTTGCATGTGCAGACGTAGTATATTATTTATTCTGACCAAGTAGTGTTACATTACACTTGATGTAACATTGATTGTTAGTAGTGTTACATTACACTTGATGTAACATTGAAGAGATTGATCTGTATTTCTTTTTTCTGTTTGCATGTGCAGACGTAGTATATTATTTATTCTGACCAAGTAGTGTTACATTACACTTGATGTAACATTGATTGTATATTTGGTTAAATAAAAGAAAAGCGAATAACATTATAGATTTTAGTTATTTCTTGAATTGCTTATATTTGAAGAGATTGATCTGTATTTCTTTTTGAAGTTTTGCGATAATCATATATTTTAAATTACACTTAATTTTTCCAACATAAAAAGTAGGTGTTATTTACATATTGTTACTTGTATATTTTTTATAATTACATTTAAAATAAGTTTGAATTGCAAATTTTCAAAAACATTGCCTTAAATAATTAACATATTCCTACCAGTCGTATAAAGCATCTCGTTTGGAGCTTTCAATGCCAGTTGTTTGATTCCATAATCTTTATTTATTTAATGTAAAAATTTGCCTTGGGGAATTAATAATTTAATAATATTTTTACATTCTTGGAAAGTATAAACTAATATAAAATAGGTGATTGAATAATATTCTAGGGTTCTTGCAATCATTTCAGCCTCACTGGCTCTTTCTGCAGTTTAATTGGGCAACTTGGCTGTCAATGTCGTTGGTAGAATTAGTGGGTATATCTAACACGGTTCAGCAATTCTAAGAAAATTTGATTCTTCTATTGGGAAGTATATATCAAATCAATAGGTCTCATCCAAAATAAATTTGTCTTGGTCCTCCTTGCAGTTTCTTGTATTCATGGATACTAATCTATTTAATAAGTGCTTCGGAATATAGTTCTCAATTGCTTAGCGTTGATTACTGTTGCATTCTGTTTTTATTCTGTACAGATCAAGTAAATTTTCTATGACATTTCGATTAAACCTGCATGCCATTATAAACTTAATTCCTTTGTTATTCACTTCTTTAAACTGGTTTAATGTTGCTCTGGTCGATTACTCCATTCTTGCGAAACTTGGAGATACCGTTTCCAATTCAATGCTATCTTTATTACAAGCGACAAATTACTCAATAGTTTAGATTGAAAATTTATTAAGAATACTGCTAAGATATCCATTTATGTTTACTAATTAATATAAGTAAACATAAATGGAAATCTTACAAAGTCTACATTTTTACCACACATTTGCAGTAATATCTCAAAAAATATATTTGTGTCAATAAAATGAGACATGAAATTACAAATATTTTACGGTTACCTACTGTTAAAAGCATATAAAGACTAAAAATAAAAAAAGCAGTGGGAAAGTTTAATATTTCCCTAGGATGTTCCTATGTTGTTCATTATTAAACTTATTGAATAAATATGGAAAAAACGCAACCAGGAAATATTTTTGTTACAGTAGAGTGACATTAAAATTCACAAAAAAAAATTAAATTTTCGCAACGTTAAACTACCATTTTTAGATTCTTCCCGATCTAAGTATTTTTTCTTTAGGCTCATCAACTTTGAAGCAGTGTTTTCAAACACTTATACGATGGTAGATATTATGGGGTTTTCATGTCAAGTGTGGACATCATTAGCCGATTAATAAGACTGGTTACGTGATTAGGGTAATTATTATTAATACCCATAGATGGCGTAATCGTTTACTCTCTATTGCTCATAGATGGCGCAATCAAAGAAAAATTTTCATTTTTTCATGAATTTATTAATACCATTATAGGAAAAAAACAGTTTTAATTTTCATAAATTTTTTTATTAAAACATTATAACAAAAATATTTCAAAGGACAAATGTCCAAATAACATGACAATATAAATTATTAAAATACAATTACTATAAAAATAAAATTCAAGAAAATTTAAATAAATTTAAATAAAAAAAAATGCAATACGAGTGTGGGAAATTCGTTCATTTGAAAACAAACAAAAAATACACAAATGCAGATGTAATTATAGAAATATTTCGTAATCTATTAAATGAAGAGACACATTTCCAAACTTTTCTGAAAACATCATACTTGGTCAATAACACATAATTACGTGATTTCTTGAAAAATTAAAACTACATTTTTCCTAGGAGGCGCCGGTACAACCAAAAAGACAAGAGAAATTTGTTTATAATCATTTTATAAAATTTACGTGATATTTTAAAATAATCACATCACCCAAAATATTTGCAAAAAATCACATGTCGCTAACAATTTTTTCATCAATCTTTAAACTGCATTTGAATTATTTTTTCTGGAGGGGTTGTGCCCGACATTGCTCCACCTGCCTGGCTTCCGCAATACATACAAAATAAAAAAAATTCTAGATCTAAACTGATAATTATTTCATCACACAATAATTCAAGTACAATGGATACGATAATTTCAAGTACTATAGTCAAGGACTATATTTTTGTAAGTTTATTAAATTTACAAATTGAATTGAATTATAATTTATCTCATTTTCTACGTGGTTGTAATAAGTAAAAGACAAGTAATTAATAACTTTACGGAACCGATTTTAGTTAACAACTATGTGTATAATGAGCTGGTCGAATGTGGCTCTTCATTAATAAGGCATAGTTTGAAGAATCTAGAAAATTAAAAATTGCATTTCAAACGATATACATTAAGATCTAAAAAGAGTATTTTTAAAAAGGGCTGAAATTAAAAACTAATATTGTAATTTTTCATTTTCTTTTCTTATTTTGATATAATGTTTAGTAAATAAACTTCTGTACGATATATTATATGTATTTATTACATGCAATTGAGAATTATCTTGCTTAAATCAATAATCAATTTCTTGTCTACTAACCAATCAATCTTTGAAAATTATTGTAAATTTATTAATACACAGAATGCTATTTTTATAATCGAATTATTTGAAAATGTAATCCGTTTTACAAAATATTACAACTAATACGTGCTAGAATTACTTTCTAGTATGCAAGAATGTTTCTCAAGTCGCAATTAAACCACATTGTGTTTTGCGACGTTAAAGTATAAAATTTACAAAAAAAAATTGAAATGTGGTCTTGGAATATAATGTAATAAGTAATAATGGATAAAACTTATCAACTTTCGGTTCAAGGCATCGATAAAAACGACTATTCATGCGTTTTTCTTTTAATGCAATCATATCCACGAAAAATACACGGCATTTTTATTTTGATCGCCAATTAATAAGAACAAAGATTTATAAAAACTTAATAAAATAAATATATAACGATACAATGGCTATAACAACGTATTTAAGTAACACACAACACCTAAAATATGAAATACGTGAAAATATTTAAAGTATAATATATTCTCTTCGTAATACGTTTAGTTAGTAGGTTGCGATTTGCGTCTATCACAGATGGCGTCTATTATCATAGCATGTAGCTACCAGAGATCGCTGTATGTATGATGATTTACCATCAATTTCCTGCCGAGACTCTGTCATCAATTCGAGACCCGTTTAATTTAGACCCGATGCGTAGAATAGACTTACTATTGAATGACATTCCACTGATACTTATTATAAAATACGCAGTTTCTCTCTCCTTTTAATAAATCAACTACTACAAGAGTAAAAGAAACAGAACGATTACGGACTTAGACAGGCTATCCCCTTGATGGTATAAATTCCTTTTTAGGAAAGAATGAAACGGAAAACGTTCCTTGTAATCTTCGTAACATATCTTAATTTTGGGTAAGCTAGTATCTCTTTACTATTATGAATGCGATTTGACCAAAATGATTTTGAATTTGAATACTTACAAAATAAAGTTATTCTGATTTTTTTAGATTTTTCTCATATTGTTAAAAAGTTAGGGAGGTATGGGAGTTCCGTATCATTAGATTATATTATCGTAAAGCTTAATGAAGAGATATTTCACAAACTTACAAACACAGAAAGGGTTTCAGTAAATATTTCGGCATATCTACACATGAAAGTATACGTTTCGTAACCTGTCATCCTATATATGAAAAATGGAGGGATATAAAGTTTCCTTAAAGCCTTAACACGAGTTGAAACAACTAAAGTAAAATATATGTCATCTAATGTTTCTACTAACTTTTCAGAGTAGAAACGTTTTGCTCGGTTCTTTGTATTTATATCTGAACGTTTTGGATGTAGTTCAGAACTTTAAACTAATAATTTCTGATTGGTAAATTTTGATCGAATATCTGACGTTCGAAAAGTTTCTATTTTACGAGATTACAAAAAACAAAAAAGGGTTAAAAATAACAAAGGAAACAATATTTTTGTTATTGAATTGGGATAAAGACTCCTAAATCAGTTTTAAAATTGTTGTCTTGCATATGATCATAAATTATTCAACAACATCTCATAAATTATTCAGAATGATCATACATTTTCAGCAGTAATTATTCAGCAGTGAAGCAGTATCAAAGTATGTGATATTTGAAAAGCCATATCTTTTTATTTTATGGAACTAGACGCTTAAATATTTCAGGATTATAGAGAAAAAAAAATGTTTTTCTTTTATTTCTAAGTGTCTGCGTATTTCGAAGCTATATTCCTGTGGAATTTTATCACAATAAGTCTCAATATGTGACGACTATAATGCTCTTAGAAGAGCATAACAAATGTATAAAGTTTTCGTTTTGCCGTTCGGTTATTCAATCTTAAAAATGAGCAGCCATTATGATTTCATCTATGTTTTCATAACGTATTGTTATTTGAAAGGATGCAAATACATGCACTGCAATGTATTATAATAATTATAAGTCTTCACAAGTAAACCCGTTTTGTATACCATCTCTTCTTTTTAGGTGATCAATTGCGATGACGCAATAGCCTATATGTTACCCAGGATCCAATAGGATCAAATAGCATACTTCTCCGGAATTCATTTAACTCTTCTTGCGTGATGTGCGAACAAATTAACAGACTCACAGAAAGACGACAATCCCAAAAACAATATTTTTATGTTCTATCACTATTATTATGTTTTCTGAATCATTTTTCTATTAATTATCTTCAATTTACAGACAAGACAATTCTACAGTTTTTTTACATGTAGACAATGAAGTAGCAATAACAAAATTTTGGTAGTATTTTTGTCATAAATGATACTTAAATGGTACCAACGACGAAAAAATAATAAAGTCTGTATTATTAAACTCCGATTTACATTTTCAATATTATTACAGTGTCAAAATCAGTATTCAAATGGTTAAATGCACTTTTATAATTATTACAATAGATGGCTTTACATGTATTATTCTCATATTTAAGTAAGCAATATTTTCCAAAGATTCACGAGAATGAATTTGCATAATAATAGCTAGTGTTACATAATAGCCCGACAGTGACGTAGTCGGACGAGGAAAATGTGATAATTCCACTCTGAAAATGAGTTTTATTAAGAAACTTGAGTGGTGCTAGTGCGACAGCGGTTCAACCACCATGCGCTGTTCCTATCTGATCGCATTGGAAACACTTGATTTTTTTTTGGACAAAAGAACTTATCATATTTTACAAAATGGTTATTCTAATTGAAAACTTTAAAAAATGGCTGCTGTTGGCCCATGGCTGGCACAGACGATTACTATCAGCTACTTAAGTATGTAAAATAATGAAAAATCCGAACTTAATTTATTCCGGTCCCGCGCGAGCGCCTGCTATAAATAAAATATCTCCTGACAGTTTAATGTAATAAAAGTGTTTCAGATCATATAAAAAGTAGACGCGGATTAATTTTTTCGTTATGAATGGTGGATAAATTACTTGATGTCAATGTATATGAAGAAAAATAAATAATCTCTTAGAAGAATTTATTCATTGTTTGTCTGAAAAATTGGATAAGTTACGAAAAAATTTGATAAATTATATATGGTCTGTGTCTTAAATTTCTATAGCGTAAATAATAAGACAGCGAATAAAACATTATAATTGGTAAAATTAATTAATTAATAAAATTCTTCTGTAATAAGATACTTTAATCGATCATTAGTACGATGGAAATTCAATAGCTTCATACACATCGGCCCTCTTATCAAGTGGAATGGATGTATCTCACGTATTCAAACAGAGTATTTGTATTTCTTCCCTGAAGCATTAAGTTGTTTTTTTGTTATTGTATAAGGGTAGTTCTGTGAGATGATATGATTAACATAAGATGACATGATTAATATAAGATCAATAAAAAATTTTTAATTTCTATAAATTTAATGCAGGAAACCCAATGGATCAACATTATTGTAGAGATTAAAATTTCCTTCTTTACATATCTGGAACCAATGTTCGGCTATGTCGCAGGAGTCTATACCTTCACCCAATTTAATGTATATATCACGTCTTGCTTTGCTGCTTTTCGACCTAAAAAGAACATACGAAGCAAGAGTGGTCTAAATTCTCATAATAAAAATTGATGTATTTTGTTTCTTTTTTACTCGATGAAACACGGTTTCCAGCTGAGCGGAAGATCAAAGCTTTTCTTTCTATTACCTACTAGAGATGTTCGAGATATATCTATTGAATATATTTCTATCGAGATATGCTATTCCAGAAATGGCTGCATAAAGTGGCTATCTTATCACTTACCAATCTCTCTATTAATTGCTTTTAAAAATATTTATATACATCGTTCTTACCTGAAGTTGTTATAATTTCAAATATAGACTCAGTAATTATCATTAACGCCGTCAGAGTCTCACATGTTTATTTACTTCAATAAAAACGTACATAAGAAGTTGTTTTTACCATCACAAGTAAAATTTCCTAAGGACTTCGCGGTTATTGCATTGATATTTAGATGTACATGCTGAGTGTTCACCTTTAAAAAGTTCACTTTTCCTTATTTTTATATTGGTCGATATAGAGGTTAAACATAAAATAACACTTGTTCATGAAGTAACAACGTAAAAGGACCCAATAACAAAGGGCACGGTGATGTGATCAAGTAAGTTATAGGACACATCGATAGAAAACTAATTACCGCCCAGGTATCCCGGATACTGCCGCCCGTTAAAATTCCTCCTGCATTCCGTTCTTTATTGAATTCTAAGCAAATTCGAGGACATCGGGTACGGATCCCATCGCTCCCACTTCCGGTGGACGCGGATCGTACGGGGGTTGACACGTGACGCCTTTCTGCCCCTTTACTATTTTTTTTTACGCGTGTGATGTTACGTTATTCTGTGGATGTAACGCAGGAAGACGTGCACAATATGTTTGTTAATGAACTTTGAATGGATTATTTTTACAATTCAACGTATTTATTATATACGTATATTGAATATTTGGGATTAATTTCTTTTATTTGAATGAAATTATTTTCATTACGATTTTTTAAGGTGCAACTGTAATTTTCAGATTCTGAATGGAAATTAATTTAGTTTTTCTTCAGTTATTTTTATTTAAATTAATGTCCTCTAGGGTAAACTGATAATAATATGTCATGTTTTCTTTTTTGTTAACTATAGGCTAATAGCCTCGGTTCGTTTAAAAAGCCCAATGACATTGTCATATTTTTCCTTTAATTTTCTCGTTCTTAGATTTTTTGTTACTTTATCATAATTAAATTACATTAACAATTTTTATGAAATTATCCTTATGAATAAACTAAGGATAATGTGAATAATACATAAAGTTTTAATTTCGTTGGGTTGTGCATTTCCTGAGGGATTTTATGTAACAATAAATTATCAATTAAATTTATTATTAAATTAAGCAAAGAATCTGTAAAAGCTTATGAATAAAATTAAATTCTCCTAGCCTTTGGAATACATCCTTCTAAGGTTTCCGAGGAAACGCGTGAGAGTTAACATCTCATAACTTTATGTTTTGGTTTACGTATTCTGGTGTTGAAAATTTCAAATATGTTATTTTTTTTAATAATATAATTTAAATAACAATTGGAATCGGACATGAGCGTGTCGTAAACAAAAGCTAGAGCGTATTGGTTTCATCGCGAAGAACACAATCTTCCATCGCGTCTACTGTCAACTACTAAATACAAGGATAAACTCGAGGTTAAATTCTATAATGTCATATTTTGTACCAGGTGGATTCTGTAACAATGAAGTAGAATTTCTCTCTAAAATTATCCTTTCTTATATTTAGCTTAAAAATTTTCCTGTAAACCTTAGTCGTAAGTAGAGAATTAATACACTAAATAAAGTCGCCGATACAAATGTATTGTGACTAGTGGTTAAAATTGACAAAGTAAATTTATCTAAAATTCATTACGTATTAAAATCATAATAAAATTTATCAACGACAAGTTGAAATATAATTTGTGGCCGCCAACACAACGACCGCATGATGTTTTTAGTAACAAGAGGTCACCTGGACAAAATTTAATTTAAATGAATATTTTTACTTTCGATTCGCTACGGGAACTCCAACGGGAAACAAGCTTGATAAAGCTTTGCAACTTATAACAGGCGTTTATTTATTTGGCAGGCTTTAGGGCGCTCTGCGGTCACACTGTGGTTTCCGGCGGAAGCTGTGCGCTGAATTTGGATTGGACATTGGTGGTTGCGTTTTGGGATTGGACAGTTTTTCAGCATTTGCGCGTTTGCCTTGATTTCATTCGCTTTGTTTGCAATTGAGACTGAGCGAGATGTGGTACATATTTTTGCGTACGTTAGATGCGATTTAAGTGAAAGATTGTGTTCTGAAAGTCCAAGTATTAATTTTATTTCCGAAACGAAGTTTATGCCATCTGGAATACTTCGATGTTAATTACGGATGACCCTAGAAAATATTGTGAAGTACAAAATACTTTATAGTAAAAAATAACTGTAATAATATGAAAAATATACAATTAACTGAAAAAAGACAGCTATTATAAGCGACACACTTGACGCGGTCTAGTTCCTGAAGGGGGCCCAATGGCAAATCATTAGTATCGGACTGACATATCTAAATGCGTGCTCATATGTAGATGTGTATTTATATACGTGTCAGAATACGTATATGAATATGGATTTATCCGTATATGTACATGCATTTGCGTATATGAATATATTCGTATATGAATATATTTTGTGACAATTATATTTTTTTTAGTTGTCGGGTCAGAGACCTTTCGGTGGAGCTTGTCTTTGGATGCAACGGAATATGCTTCAAATTCAGTAAAAACTGGAACTTACTACAATGGCAGATATTTGTTAACTGAGTCATTCATTGATATCATCTAACATTGCGTTTCAAGTTGTCTTTATATAATTTTGCAATGTGATGGTGCACAGTGTTGATGATAATGCTATATATCCTCATAAATTCTGTCACTCAATGTAGAACGTAACATCTCTTCGTTTTTCCGTATATTTTCATATAATAATTTCGAGTTTTTATGCAATTCTCCTATCTGTTACTATATTGCGTATTTTGTCTTACTTCATTAAAATCAATTTAAAATTAATATAACCATAAAATGTATATTTTAAAATTATATTTCATGCGTTTCACAAAATGTTTCGGGAAGTTAATTTTGGTGGTAATGAAATTTACTATTGGTATTGAAGTTGTCTCCAGATAAAACTAAATTTAAAATGTAACAGGAGTATGTATGTTACTTTGAATACCTTATTTTGACGTAATATTAAAGTGATAATCTTTATTTTCTTCATTTTAACTATGGTTCTTTAAAAATATATCTTTGGATGTTTTTTAAATCAAAATGATTATTACTACCCCCACAGGATAAATTAGAAAAGAAAAACACAATACCACAAAGCACACTAAAGAAACAAACATAACGGCGACCGACATTTAACGGTCGGACAGGCGCCGTAAACCCAAGCGCAAGCTCTGCCCATCAATTTACGACGCCCTTAAAGGAACCCTTTCAAACCAGAAAATCTCCCCTCAGATAGCCGCAGCACCGCAGCGTCATCGCACGACAACGCTATTTAGAGGACTACAAAAAGATCCTGTCACATATTAATAGTCTGTTAAAACAAGGGAAGTAAAACGGGCTGATTGGGCTAAAGTTAAAAATAGAAGCTAGGGCGTGTGCAGAGTCCTTTGTAAAGGTATTTTGTTTCTTACACGGTTGCATATTTTATTTGGCGGAGAAAAATTGAAAGAAGTTGCTTGCAAATTTGTACTGGTGAATATAGCAAGTTCAATACATATTTATGAATATGATAATAAAAACGTTAGTTTTTAGACTTAGTAGTGAAATTACGGTATCGTTTTATTTTGTATGTTCGCTAATCACAACACCAGAGTTTGTACAATTTTAAATACGTCCGCTTATAAAATTATTCGCATATGCAGTGAAATTAATATGCTTTAAATGTACTTCATTATATTTCTAAAACTAGCGACCCGCCCCGGCTTCGCACGGGTGCAATGTACTAATGTGGTGTAATTGTGTAGCGATTAATAATATTACTGTCATTCATACATACACACCGCCATCGCCCGCCGCCGCCGCCGTCCGTGCATGGCATCGCGAATACGAATTTTTGATAATTTTAAATCTGTAATATCTTCTAAAATATTAACGATAATGATTTGCTGTGAAGAGCAAACTTTATCTACATTAAATGCCCAACGAAACCAACTTATTTAATTAAATAAAGATTAATATAATATCGATCAAAATAACTTCGAAAATATAACCCAAAAAAAATTTATAAAAACTGTCACGATGGATTATATGTAGGATATAGATATATGTCATCCCGGGCTTTTTTGTAGATATTTTTAAAATATACAATTTCATGGTACAACATTTTGATACATCTTGTAAAGTTTAGCCAGCGTTAGCAATGAAAGCGCCCAAAATTGTACTTTTTTATGAAATATTAAATTTTTTTATATTTCCTGTAAATATAACATGCATGTATAATACTTACAAAAGCTTCCAGAACAAATTACCTGAATGATAGTGAAAACCGCATCAAAATCCGTTGCGTAATTTAAAAGATCTTAACTTACAGAGGTACAAACAGACGCGCGAAGCGACTTTGTTTTATACTATGTAAGGATGAGGGTGGTTCCTTCACATCTCCTCCGGTGGGGCTTCTTTGAATATAAATCCAATGACCGAAATGAAATTATCGTTCATGGGGTCATTTTATACTTCAAAGTCACGTTTGTGAAAAACTATTCCCATCCAAAATTCTTGAATCCATATATATATATATATGTATATATATATATATATATATATATATATATATATATATATGTATATATATGTATATATATATTGGTATATATACACACATATATGGTGTCCGGGAATAAGTGTCAGCCAAAAAAGACATTATCCGTTGGCTAAAAAATAGTCAATAAAATTTAAAAGACGACTTTTTTGGAAATGGTAAAAAATATTTATAATTATTTGTCATTTTTTCGTACACATGATACTTGCGCTGATTCAGGGGAATCACGAGCAAAAAACAACGAAGACATTTAGCTGCCGGGTAAGCACTGCGTTCGAAGCAAGTATTGGGTGTGTTAAAAAGAGTTATGTGTAATATTTTATTTGCACTTAATTAGAAAAAGAGCATGTTTTACGTTTTATTTCAACAACAATTTATTATTTTATAGCCAACGAACAGCGTATATATATAAATATATATATATATATATATATATATATATATATATATATATATATATATATATATATATTTATATATATATACATTTATTTACTTATTTTTAAGTACTTCCGTAAAATCTGATCTGCATTAAAATTCCGATTCAGAAAAATAGCGAACTACAGTATAATGGGACATTTTACGTGTAATGGAGATTTCCCAGCATGTGGTGCATTCGCAAGCATGCAATTTTGAATTATTTCCCGCATCGAATATACCAAGTTGGAGGACCGCTACTCGTAGAGAGAACGTCATTAACTGTAAATATCAAGCTAATAGTTCTTCGGGTCGTTACTTCGAGGTTGAGTTTTCTTGCAAATGAACGTAAATTATTGAGCAGTATATTAATAAATTATTTAGCAACATCTCATAAATTATTCAGCAGTATATTAATAAATTATTTAGCAACATCTCGTAAATTATTCAGCAGTATATTAATAAATTATTTAGCAACATCTCATAAATTATTCAGAATGATCATACATTTTTAGCACTTAAGTAGTATGAAAGTATGTGATATTTGAAAGACCATTTCTTTTTATTTTATTGAATTATAAGCTTAAATATTTTGGGACTTTAGAGCTGAAGACTTCACTTAGTATTTGTTATGAAATTTAATTTACTACCTTCGATTTTTCTTGACAGATGGAGAACAAAAGTGATCCTATCATTTTACTGTTTTCTTTAGTTTGATGCGCGGGACCCTACAAAAATTAAATTTGTTTTTCTTTATTTTTAAATGTTGTCGTATTTCTAAGCTATATTCCTATGGAATTTCATCACAATATGTATCATTATGTGGTGACTATTATGTTTTAAGATATGGACCGATAGACGAGCATAACAAGTTTATAAGATTTCCATTTTGCAATTCGGCTATTCAAGCCTAAAAATGCGTAGCCCTTGTGATTTCATATAGGTTTTCTTAGCATATTGTTATTTGAAAGATTACAAATACATGTACCACAATGTATTACAATAATTAGAAAACTGAAACGTTTTCAAGTAAACCTGCTTTGTATTACTCTTTTTTTTAGGTGATCAATTGCGACGACATGACTAGAAGGAAACTTCATCGGAATCCATTTAACTGTTCTTGCGTGATGTGCGAACAAATTAACAGACTCAGAGAAAAAACTTCAAGAACAATATCTTTATTTTCTATCACTTTTATTATGTTCTCTGAATCATTTTTCTATTAATTATCTTCAATTTACAGACAGGAAAATTGTACAGTTTTATTATATGTTGACAATGAAGTAGTAAAAACGAAATTTTGACAGTATTTTTGTCTTAAACGATACTAAAATGCAGTACCATTACATACAATAAAAAAATAATAAAGTCTGTATTATTGAACTCTGATTTACATTTCCAATAATATTACAACGTCAAAATCAGGATTCAAATAGTTAAATGAACTTTTATAATTATTATAATAAATGGCGTTACACCTATTATTCTTAAATTTAAGTACACAATATTTTCCAAAGTTTCACGAGAATGAAGTTGCAGATATAGCTAGTGCTACATGATAGCCCGACAGCGACGCAGTCGGATAACAATTTTATTACTGTCGAAAATGTGATCATTCCACTGTAGAAATGATTTTTATTAGTAAAATTGAGTGTTGCCAGTGCGACGGCGGTACAACGACCAAGCGCCGTTCCTGTCCAGTCGCACTGGCAGCCCTCGAGTGTTGGAAAAAGAACTTATTTTATTATTCATTACATTTTACAGAATGTTTATACTAATTGTAAATATTTAAAAAAATGGCTGCTGTTGGCCTATGGCTGGGACAGACGATTACTATCAGCTACTTAAATACGTAAAAATAATGAAAAATCCGAACATAATTTATTTTCGGTCCCTAGCCAGCGTCTGCTATAAATAAAACATCTGCCAACAGTTTAACGGAACAAAAGTGTTGCAGAGCATGTGAAAAGTAGGTGCGCGTTAATTTTTTCGTTATGAGTGACAAATAAATTACTTAATGTCAACGTATATGAAGAAAAATAGATAATTTCTTAGAAGGATTCTTTCATTATTTGTCTGAAAAATTGGGCAAGTTATAAAAAAATGGAGAAATCATACATGGTCTGCGTCTTTAATTTTTATTGCGTAAATAATAAGACAGTGAGTAAAACAGTATAATTGGGGGACAGGAGATTAGGAGAGTATAGTGGGTAACAAGATACTTCTGTAATAAGATACATTAATAAATCATTAGTACGATGGAAATTCAGTAGCTCATTACACATCGACCCTCTTATAAAGTGGTAAGAATATATCAAACATGGTAATCAAACAGAGTATTTCCATTTCTACCCCAAAGCATTAAGTTGTTTTTTTTTCTTATAGTGTAAGAGTAGTTCTTTGAGATGGCGTGAAGTTGATATAAGATTTGTTTGATAAACAATTTTTAATTTTTTAAAATTTAATCTAGAAAAACGTAATGGATCGAGATTGCTGGAGAGATAGAAACTTCTTTTTTACATTTTTGGAACCAGTGTATGTCTGCGTCGCAGGAGTCTATAGCTTCATTATAGTGCATATATCGTGTCTTGCTTCGCTTGCTCTTCGACCTAAACAGAATACGTTAAGCAAGAGCTCTGTAAATACTTTTAATGAAATTAATGTACTTTTTCTGCTTTACTTGTTGAAACTTAGTTTCTAACTGAGTAGAAGATCAAAAGCCACGATCTTTATATAACCTTCCAGAGATGTTCGAGACGTTTTCATGATATTCCCGATAATTGCTGGATAAAACTTATTACTTGCCAATCTGATATACTTATATATTTATATATATATATATATATATATACATATATATATATATATAAAGCATATTAATAAATTATTCTATGTTCATTTCTTTTGGAAAGTATTTATATACATCGCTCTTAGTTGGACATGTTATAATTTCAAATGTAGACTCAGTAATTATCATTAACGCCGTCAGAGTCTCACATGTTTAATTACTTCAATAAAAACGTACATAAGAAGTTGTTTTTACCATCACAAGTAAAATTTCCTAATTAGTCGCGGTTATTGCGTTAATATATGGATGCACATGCTGAGTATTCACCGCTAAAAAGTTCTCTTTTCCTTATTTTTATATTGGTCGATATAGACGTTAAATATAAAATAACACACGTTCATGAAGTAACAACCTAAAAGGACCCAATAACAAAGGGCACAGTGACCCGATAAAATAAGTTACAGTATACGTCGATAGAAAACTAATTACCGCCCAGGTATCCCGGATACTGCCGCCCGTTAAAATTCCTCCTGCGTTCCGTTCCTTATTGAATTCTAAGCATATTCGAGGACATCGGATACGGATCCCATCGCTCCCACTTCCGGTGGACGCGGATCGTACGGAGGTTCACACGTGACGCCTGTCTGCCCTTTCACTATTTTTTTTTACGCGTGTGATGTTACGTTATTCTGTGGATGTAACGCAGGAAGACGTGCACAATATGTTCGTTAATGAACTTTGAATGGATTATTTTTATAATTCAACGTATTTATTATATACGTATATTGAATATTTGGGATTAATTTCTTTTATTTGAATGAAATTCTTTTCATTACGTTTTTTTAAGGTGCAACTGTAATTTTCAGATTCTGAATGAAATTAATTTAGTTTTTCTTCAGTTATTTTTATTTAAATTAATGTCCTCTAGGGTAAACTGATAATAATATGTCATGTTTTACTTTTTTGTTAAATATAGGCTAATAGCCTCGGTTCGTTTAAAAAGCCCAATGAGACTGTCATATTTTCCCTTAATTTTCTCGTTCTTAGATTTTTTGTTACTTTATCATATTGAAATTACATTAACAATTTTTATGAAATTATCCTTATGAATAAACTAAGGATAATGTGAATAATACATAAAGTTTTAATTTCGTTGGATTGTGCATTTCCTGAGGGATTTTATGTAACAATACATTGTCAATTAAATTTATTATTAAATTAAACAAGGAATCTGTAAAAGCATATGAATAAAGTTCAATTCTCATAGCCTTTGGAATACATCCTTCTAAGGTTTCCGAGGAAACGCGTGAGAGTTAACATCTTTTGGTTTACGTATTCTGGTGTTGAAAATTTTAAATATGTTATTTTTTTTAATAATATAATTTAAATAACAATTGGAATCGGACATGAGCGTGTCGTAAACAAAAGCTAGAGCGTATTGGTTTCATCGTGAAGAACACAATCTTCCATCGCGTCTACTGTCAACTACTAAATACAAGGATAAACTCGAGGTTAAATTCTATAATGTCATATTTTGTACCAGGTGGAGTCTGTAACAATGAAGTAGAATTTCTCTCTAAAGTTATCCTTTCTTATATTTAGCTTAAACATTTTCCTGTAAACCTTACTCGTAAGTAGAGAATTAATACACTAAATAAAGTCGCCGATACAAATGTATTGTGACTAGTGGTTAAAATTGACAAAGTAAATTTATCTAAAGTTCATTACGTATTAAAATCATATTAAAATTTATAAACGAAAAGTTGAAATATAATTTGTGGCCGCCAACACAACGACCGCATGGTGTTTTTAGTAACAAGAGTTCATCTGGACAAAATTTAATTTAAATTATTATTTTTACTTTCTATTCGCTACGGGAACTCCAACGGGAAACAAGCTTGATAAAGCTTTGCAACTTATAACAGGCGTTTATTTATTTGGCAGGCTTTAGGGCGCTCTGCGGTCACACTGTGGTTTCCGGCGGAAGCTGTGCGCTGAATTTGGATTGGACATTGGTGGTTGCGTTTCGGGATCGGACAGTTTTTAAGCATTTGCGCGTTTGCTTTGATTTCATTCGCTTTGACTGCAATTGAGACTGGACGAAATGTGGCATATATTTTTGCGTACGTTAGAGGCGATTAAATGAAAGATTGTGTTCTGAAAGTCAAAGTATTAATTTTAATTCCAAAATGTTTATGCCTTCTGGAATGCTTCTATGTTAATTACGGATGACCGCAGAACATATTGTAAAGTACAAAATACTTTGTAGTAAAAAATAACTGTAATAATATGAAAAATACACAATTAACTGAAAAAAGACAGCTATTATAAGCGACACACTTGACGCGGTCTAGTTCCTGAAGGGAGCTCAATGGCAAATTATTAGTATCGGACTGACATATCTAAATGCGTGCTCATATGTAGATGTGTATTTATATACGTGTCAGAATACGTATATGAATATGGATTTATCCGTATATGTACATGCATTTGCGTATATGAATATATTGGTATAAGAATATATTTTGTGGCAAATTATATTTTTTTTAGTTGTCGGGTCAGAGACCTTTCGGTGGAGTTTGTCTTTGGATGCAACGTTACAGTACAGTGACATTAAAATTCACAAAAAAAAATTAAATTTTCGCAATGTTAAACTACCATTTTTAGATTCTTCCCGATCTAAGTATTTTTTCTTTAGGCTCATCAACTTTGAAGCAGTGTTTTCAAACACTTATACGATGGTAGATATTATGGGGTTTTCATGTCAAGTGTGGACATCATTAGCCGATTAATAAGACTGGTTACGTGATTTGGGTAATTATTATTAATACCCATAGATGGCGTAATCGCTTACTCTCTATTGATGGCGCAATCAAAGAAAAATTTTCATTTTTTCATGAATTTATTAATACCATTATAGAAAAAAAACAGTTTTAATTTTCATAAATTTATTTATTAAACCATTATAACAAAAATATTTCAAATTACAAACGTCCAAATAACATGACAATATAAATTATTAAAATACAATTACTATAAAAATACAATTCAAGAAAATTTAAATAAATACAAATAAAAAAAAATGCAATACGAGTGTGGGAAATTCGTTCATTTGAAAACAAACAAAAAATACACAAATACAGATGTAATTATAGAAATATTTCGTAATCTATTAAATGAAGAGACACATTTCCAAACTTTTCTTAAAACATCATACTTGGTCAATAACACATAATTGCGTGATTTCTTGAAAAATTAAAACTACACTTTTCCTAGGAGGCGCCGGTACAACCAAAAAGACTGAAGAGAAATTTGTTCGCAATCATTTTATAAAATTTACGTGATATTTTAAAAAAATCACATCACCCAAAATATTTGCATAAAAATCACATGTCACTAACAATTTTTTCATCAATCTTTAAACTGCACTTGAATGATTTTTTCTGGAGGGGTTGTGCCCGACATTGCTCCACCCGCCTGGTTTCCGCAATACATACAAAATAAAAAATTCTACATCTAAACTGATAAATATTTCATCACACAATAATTCAAGTACACTGGATACGATAATTTCAAGTACAATGGGACATTTTTTTATTGTACTCTTAATTTCATCGCACAAGGACTATATTTTTGTAAGTTTACTAAATTGACAAATTGAATTGAATTATAATTTATTTCATTTTCTACGTGGTTGTAATAAGTAAAAGACACGTAATTAATAACTTTACGGAACCGATTTTAGTTAACAACTATGTGTATAATGAGCTGGTCGAATGTGGCTCTTCATTAATAAGGCATAGTTTGAAGAATCTAGAAAATTAAAAATTGCATTTCAAACGATATACATTAAGATCTAAAAAGAGTATTTTTAAAAAGGGCTGAAATTAAAAAAAAATATTGAAATTTTTCATTTTCTTTTTTTTAAATTTTGATATAATGTTTAGTAAATAAACTTCTGTACGATATATTATATGTATTTATTATATGCAATTGAGAATTATCTTGCTTAAATAAATAATCAACTTCTTGTCTACTAAGCAATCAATCTTTGAAAATTATTGTAAATTTATTAATACACAGAATGCTATTTTTATAATCGAATTATTTGAAAATGTAATCCGTTTTACATAATATTACAACTAATACGTGCTAGAATTACTTTCTAGTATGCAAGAATGTTTCTCAAGTCGCAATTAAACCACATTGTGTTTTGCGACGTTAAAGTATAAAATTTACAAAAAAAAATTGAAATGTGGTCTTGGAATATAATGTAATAAGTAATAATGGATAAAACTTATCAACTTTCGGTTCAAGGCATCGATAAAAACGACTATTCATGCGTTTTTCTTTTAATGCAATCATATCCACGAAAAATACACGGCATTTTTATTTTGATCGCCAATTAATAAGAACAAAGATTTATAAATACTTAATAAAATAAATATATAACGATACAATGGCTGTAACTAGGTATTTAAGTAACACACAACACCTAAAATATGAAATACGTGAAAATATTTAAAGTATAATATATTCTCTTCGTAATACGTTTAGTTAGTAGGTTGCGATTTGCGTCTATAACAGATGGCGTCTATTATCATAGCACGTAGCTTCCAGAGATCGCTGTATAATATATGATGATATACCATCAATTTCCTGCCGAGATTCTGTCATCAATTCGAGACCCGTTTAAAAATACGGTGTGGACAAACGGGTCTCGAATTTTTTCTAAAAATTATAAACCCGTTTTTCTAAAAATACATGTAGAAAATATATGTAGAAAAACCTCGAGTTTTTCTAAAAATTCTATTCTGTTTCTTTAATGCTAGGCCCATGTTTAATTATTTATTTATAGAGTATGTTTACTCAGTTTCGACTTAAGGTAATCCTATATTTAATATTCTTTTGTCATACAAATATTGAACCCTCGATTCACAAAACCTTTTAATTTGAATTTTTTTTTATTATTAATTATTTAAATAGAAATACACCATTTTCCTTCAACGTTGCACTTGTTATTGATTTGCAACCTTTCTTTTTGGATTTTTCCGATTGATTACATTTTGTGAACGGCGTTTCAAGACGAAAAATCGGAAATGGGCGAAAACTATTTTCTGCTTGATGCGTGTTATATAAAAAATGAAAGAAATTATTATTTTAACACAAATTAATTCAGATCCCGATCTGACGAATCTGTTTATAAAGTTTCATTAACATAAGTTTAATATTGTAGATTGCGACAGACGGACGTGCAGACATAATAAGGTCAGAAGGACTGTTATGAAGAATGTTTATGTTTAGATATTCAGAAGTTATTGAATTTTTGAAATGGATTTGAGTGCATTAATATATACCATGGTTGTTCGATGTTTTCATTAACAAAAAATACAAGCAAACGAAGTGATTTGCTTTGCCTTGTTTTCTTTAGTCTTTTCTTATAAAATATAATTATTGATTAGATATGTTCACATTAGCTAGCTACGGTTTCATTCGAATGATAGCATTTATTTTAATTGGAATGAATTTTATTCGGAAAGTGTATTTTGCACAATATAATGTTTTGTCAAGAAACAAATCTGACAGCTGGAGGTCCCTCGTGCGTTTGTAATGCGAATTCCGCTTTAAGCACAGGATCGGGTGGTAGAGGTGGGACGTGTATATTGTAATCAATACGAGTACCAAGTAGGTATATGCGTAAAATAGACATACTAATGAACGACATTCCACTAATACTTATTATAAAATACGCAGTTTCTCTCTCTCCTTTTAATAAATCAACTACTATAAGAGCAAAAGAAACAGAACGATTACGGACTTAGACAGGCTATCCCCTTAATAGAATAAATTCCTTTTTAGGAAAGAATGAAACGGAAAACGTTCCTTGTAATGGGCTCATCTTCTTAACATATCTTAATTTTGGGTAAGCTAGTATCTCTTTACTTTTATGAATGCGATTTGACCAAAATGATTCTGAATTTGAATACTTACAAAATAAAGTTATTTTGATTTTTTTAGATTTTTCTCATATTGTTAAAAAGTTAGGGAGGTATGGGAGTTACGTATTATTAGATTATATTATCGTAAAGCTTAATGAAGAGATATTTCACAAACTTACAAACACAGAAAGGGTTTCAGTAAATATTTCGGCATATCTACACATGAAAGTATACGTTTCGTAACCTGTCATCCTATATATGAAAAATGGAGGGATATAAAGTTTCCTTAAAGCCTTAACACGAGTTGAAACAACTAAAGTAAAATATATGTCATCTAATGTTTCTAGTAACTTTTCAGAGTAGAAAAGTTTTGCTCGGTTCTTTGTATTTATACCTGAACGTTTTGGATGTAGTTCAGAACTTTGAACTAATAATTTCTGATTGGTAAATTTTGATCGAATATCTGACGTTCGAAAAGTTTCTATTTTACGAGATAACAAAACCAAAAAAAGGGTTTAAAATAACAAAGGAAACAATATTTTTGTTTTTGAATTGGGATAAAGACTTCTAAATCAGTTTTAAAGTTGTTGTCTTGCATATGATCATAAATTATTCAACATCTCATAAATGATTCAGAATGATCATACATTTTCAGCAGTAATTATTCAGCAGTATCAAAGTATGTGATATTTGAAAAGCCATATCTTTTTATTTTATGGAACTAGACGCTTAAATATATCAGGATTATAGAGAAAAAAAATGTTTTTCTTTTATTTCTAAGTGTCTGCGTATTTCGAAGCTATATTCCTGTGGAATTTTATCACAATAGGTCTCAATATGCGACGACTATAATGCTCTTAGAAGAGCATAACAAATGTATAAAGTTTTCGTTTCCGTTCGGTTATTCAATCTTAAAAATGAGCAGCTATTATGATTTCATCCATGTTTTCATAACGTATTGTTATTTGAAAGGATGCAAATACATGTACTGCAATGTATTATAATAATTATAAGTTTTTACAAGTAAACCCGTTTTGTGTCACCATCCCTTCTTTTTAGGTGATCAATTGCGATGACACAATAGCCTATATGTTACCCACGATCCAATAGAATCCAGAAATGCATACTTCACCGGAATTCATTTAACTCTTCTTGCGTGATGTGCGAACAAATTAACAGACTCACAGAAAGACGACAATTTCAAGAACAATATTTTTATGTTCTATCACTATTATTATGTTTTCTGAATCATTTTTATATCAGTTATCTTCAATTTACAGACAAGACAATTCTACAGTTTTTTTACATGTAGACAATGAAGTAGCAATAACGAAATTTTGGCAGTATTTTTGTCATAAATGATACTTAAATGGTACCAACGACGAAAAAATAATAAAGTCTGTATTATTAAACTCCGATTTACATTTCCAATAATATTACAGTGTGAAAATCAGTATTCAAATGATTAAATACACTTTTATAATTATTACAATAGATGGCGTTACATGTATTATTCTCATATTTAAGTACGCAATATTTTCCAAAGATTCACGAGAATGAATTTGCATAATAATAGCTAGTGTTACATAATAGCCCGACAGCGACGTAGTCGGACGAGGAAAATGTGCTAATTCCACTTTGAAAATGAGTTTTATTAAGGAACTTGAGTGGTGCTAGTGCGACAGCGTTTCAACCGCCATGCGCTGTTCCTATCTGATCGCACTGGAAACATTTGATTTTTTTTTGGACAAAAGAACTTATTATATTCTACAAAATGGTTATTCTAATTGAAAACTTTAAAAAAGGGCTGCTGTTGGCCCATGGCTGGCACAGACGATTACTATCAGCTACTTAAGTATGTAAAATAATGAAAAATCCGAACTTAATTTATTTCGGTCCCGAGCAAGCTCCTGCTATAAATAAAATATTTCTTGACAGTTTAATGGAATAAAAGTGTTTCAGATCATATAAAAAGTAGACGCGGATTATTTTTTCCGTTATGAATGATGGATAAATTACTTGATATCAACGTATATGAAAAAAATATATAATCTCTTAGAACAGTGTCTCCCAAACATTGTTCTGCCACGGCCCGGTAACTTTCACACTGCCCCTTCGTGACCCACTAAATACTTTTAAACCCAAGCTGGTTCCATTATGTAAAATAATACGCATTTATTAATAATAAAAAGGTTTTATTAATACTACATACTTTGGTATCGCCTATTTAGTCGCTAAATTTTAGTGCAAACTATGGAGCTGCTGCTTATTTTTTACTAAAGAATCTAAGTTCGCTGAAAATGACGAAAGTTTTATCCTAAGATCTGGCTCCACTTCAAATCGGTTTCAGGTTTAGGCATTATTTTGAAAACAAGGCGAGAATGTGGCGACCTGGTATTTTATTTTGATTGCCCGGTACCGGGTCGCGACCCGGCAAATGGGAAACGCTGTTTTAAAAAAATTCATTCATTGTTTGTCTGAAAAATTGGATAATTTATGAAACAATTGGACAAATTATATATGGCCTGTGTCTTAAATTTCTGTAGCGTAAATAATAAGACAGCGAATAAAACACTATAATTGGTAAAATTAAATAATTAATCAAATTCTTCTGTAATAAGATACTTTAATCGGTCATTAGTACGATGGAAATTCAATAGCTTCATATACATCGGCCCTCTTATCAAGTGGAATAGATGTATCTCACGTAGTCAAACAGAGTATTTGTATTTCTTCCCTGAAGCATTAAGTTGTTTTTTGTTATAGTATAAGGGTAGTTCGGTGAGATGACATGATTAATATAAGATCGATAAACTATTTTTAATTTCTGTAAATTTAATGCTGGCAACCCAATGGATCAACATTATTGGAGATATTAAAATTTCCTTCTTTACATATCTGGAACCAATGTTTGGCTGTATCGTAGGAGTCTATACCTTCACCCAATTTAATGTATATATCACGTCTTGCTTTGCTGCTTCTCGACCTAAAAAGAACATACGAAACAAGAGTGATCTAAATTCTCTTAATAAAAATTGATGTATTTTGTTTCTTTTTTACTCGCTGAAACACGGTTTCCAGCTGAGCGGAAGGTCAAAAGCCATGCTCTTTCTATTACCTACTAGAGATGTTCGAGATATTTCTATGCTATTCCAGAAATGGCTGCATAAAGTTGCTATCTTGTCACTTACCAATCTGATATACGTATAAATATGTATATATATATATATATATATATATATATATATATATATATATATATATATATATATATATGTAATGGAAATTAATACATTTTCTCTATTAATTTCTTTTGAAAATATTTATATACATCGTGCTTACCTGAAGTTGTTATAATTTCAAATATAGACTCAGTAATTATCATTAACGCCGTCAGAGTCTCACATGTTTATTTACTTCAATAAAAACGTACATAAGAACTTGTTTTTACCATCACAAGTAAAATTTCCTAAGGACTTCGCGGTTATTGCATTGATATTTAGATGTACATGCTGAGTGTTCACCTTTAAAAAGTTCACTTTTCCTGATTTTTATATTGGTCGATATAGACGTTAAACATGAAATAACACACGTTCATGAAGTAACAACTTAAAAGGACCCAATAACAAAGGGCACAGTGACCTGATAAAATAAGTTACAGTATACGTCGATAGAAAACTAATTACCGCCCAGGTATCCCGGATACTGCCGCCCGTTAAAATTCCTCCTGCGTTCCGTTCCTTATTGCATTCTAAGCATATTCGAGGACATCGGATACGGATCCTATCGCTCCCACTTCCGGTGGACGCGGATCGTACGGGGGTTGACACGTGACGCCTGTCTGCCCCTTCACTATTTTGTTTTACGCGTGTGATGTTACGTTATTCTGTATATGTAACGCAGGAAGACGTGCATAATATGTTTGTTAATGAACTTTGAAATGGATTATTTTTACAATTCAACGTATTTATTATATACGTATATTGAATATTTGGGATTAATTTTTTTTATTTGAATTAAATTCTTTTCATTACGTTTTTTTAAGGTGAAACTGTAATTTTCAGATTCTGAATGGAAATTAATTTAGTTTTTCTTCAGTTATTTTTATTTAAATTAATGTCCTCTAGGGTAAACTGATAATAATATGTCATGTTTTCTTTTCTGTTAACTATAGGCTAATAGCCTCGGTTCGTTTAGAAAGCCCAATGACACTGTCATATTTTTCCCTTAATTTTCTCGTTCTTAGATTTTTTGTTACTTTATCATATTTAAATTACATTAACAATTTTTATGAAATTATCCTTATGAATAAACTAAGGATAATGTGAATAATACATAAAGTTTTAATTTCGTTGGTTGTGCATTTCCTGAGGGATTTTATGTAACAATAAATTATCAATTAAATTTATTACTAAATTAAGCAAAGAATCTGTAAAAGCTTATGAATAAAATTAAATTCTCCTAGCCTTTGGAATACATCCTTCTAAGGTTTCCGAGGAAACGCGTGAGAGTTAACATCTCATAACTTTATGTTTTAGTTTACGTATTCGGGTGTTGAAAATTTAAAATATGTCATTTTTTTAATAATATAATTTAAATAACAATTGGAATCGGACATGAGCGTGTCGTAAACAAAAGCTAGACCGTATTGGTTTCATCGTGAAGAACACAATATTCCATCGCGTCTACTGTCAACTACTAAATACAAGGATAAACTCGAGGTTAAATTCAATAATGTCATATTTTGTACCAGGTGGATTCTGTAACAATGAAGTAGAATCTCCCTCTAAAATTATCCTTTCTTATATTTAGCTTAAAAATTTTCCTGTAAACCTTACTCGTAAGTAGAGAATTAATACACTAAATAAAGTCGCCGATACAAATGTATTGTGACTAGTGGTTAAAATTGACAAAGTAAATTTATCTAAAATTCATTACGTATTAAAATCATAATAAAATTTATAAACGAAAAGTTGAAATATAATTTGTGGCCGCCAACACAACGACCGCATGATGTTTTTAGTAACAAGAGTTCACCTGGACAAAATTTAATTTAAATGATTATTTTTACTTTCGATTCGCTACGGGAACTCCAACGGGAAACAAGCTTGATAAAGCTTTGCAACTTATAACAGGCGTTTATTTATTTGGCAGGCTTTAGGGCGCTCTGCGGTCACACTGTGGTTTCCGGCGGAAGCTGTGCCCTGAATTTGGATTGGACATTGGTGGTTGCGTTTCGGGATCGGACAGTTTTTAAGCATTTGCACGTTTGCCTTGATTTCATTCGCTTTGACTGCAATTGAGACTGGGCGTATTTTTGCGTACGTTAGAGGCGATTTAAATGAAAGATTGTGTTCTGAAAGTTAAAGTATTAATTTTATTTCCAAAATGTTTATGTCTTCTGGAATGCTTCTATGTTAATTACGGATGACCGCAGAATATTTTGTAAAGTACAAAATACTTTGTAGTAAAAATAACTGTAACAATATGAAAAATATACAATTAACTGAAAAAAGACAGCTATTATAAGCGACAAACTTGACGCGGTCTAGTTCCCGAAGGGAGCCCAATGGCAAATCATTAGTATCGGACTGACATATCTAAATGCGTGCTCATATGTAGATGTGTCTTTATATACGTGTCAGAATACGTATATGAATATGGATTTATTTTAGATAATTTTGCAATGTGATGGTGCACAGCGTTGATGATAATGCTATATATCTTCATAAATTCATTCGAGTTCTCATGCAATTCTCCTATCTGTTAATATATTGCGTATTTTGTCTTACTTCATTAAAATCAATTTAAAATTAATATAAGGATATTTATGTGCTCCAAGCACCATAAAATGTATATTTTAAAATTATATTTCATGCGTTTTACAAAATGTTTCGGGAAGTTAATTTTGGTAGTAATGAAATTTACTATTGGTATTGAAGTTGTTTCCAGATAAAACTATATTTAAAATTTAACAGGAGTATGTATGTTAGTTTGAATGTCTTATTTTGACGTAATATTAAAGCGATAATTTTTATTTTCTTCATTTTAACTATGGTTTTTTAAAAATATATCTTTGGATGATTTTTAAATCCTAATGGTTATTACTACACCCACAGGATAAATTAGGAAAGAAAAACACAATACCACAAAGCACACTAAAGAAACAAACATAACGGCGACCGACATTTAACCGTCGGACAGGCGCCCTAAACCCAACCGCAAGCTCTGTCCATCAATTTACGACGCCCTTAAACGAACCTTTTCAAACCGGAAAATCTCCCTTCAGATAGCCGCAGCACCGCAGCGTCATCGTGCGACAACGCTATTTAGAGGACTACAAAAACATCCTGTCACATATTAATCGTCTGTTAAAACAAGGGAAGTAAAACGGGCTGATTGGGCTAAAGTTAAAAATAGAAACTAGGGCGTGTGCAGAGTCCTTTGTAAAGGTATTTTGTTTCTTACACGGTTGCATATTTTATTTGGTGGAGAAAAATGGAAAGCAGTTGCTTGCAAATTTGTATTGGTGAATATAGCAAGTTCAATACATATTTATGAATATGATATTATAAACGTTAGTTTTTAGACTTAGTAGTCAAAATATGGTATCGTTTAATTTTGTATGTTCGCTAATCGCAACACCACAGTTTGTACAATTTTAAATACGTCCGCTTATAAAATTATTCGCATATGCAGTGAAATTAATATGCTTTAAATGTACTTCATTATATTTCTAAAACTAGCGACCCACCCTGGCTTCGCACGGGTGCAATGTACTAATGTGGTGTAATTGTGTAGCGATTAATAATATTACTGTCATTCATACATACACACCGTCATCGCCCGCCGCCGCCGCCGTCCGTGCATGGCATCGCGAATACGAATTTTTGATATTTTTAAATCTGTGATATATTCTAAAATATTAACGATAATGATTTGCTGTGAAGAGCAAATTTTATCTGCATTAACTGCCCAACGAAACCAACTTATTTAATTAAATAAATATTAATATAATATCGATCAAAATAACTTCGAATATATAACCCAAAAAAAATTGATAAAAACGGTCACGATGGGTTATACGTAGGATATAGATATATGCCATCGCGGGCTTTTTTGTAGATATTTTTAAAATATACAATTTCATGGTACAACATTTTGATACATCTTGTAAAGTTTAGCCAGCGTTAGCAATGAAAGCGCCCAAAATTGTACTATTTTATGAAATATTAAATTTTTTTATATTTCCTGAAAATATAACATGCATGTATAATACTTACAAAAGCTTCCGGAACAAATTATCTGAATGATAGTGAAAACTGCATCAAAATCCGTTGTGTAATTTAAAAGATCTAAACTTACAGAGGGACAGACAGACGCGCGAAGCGACTTTGTTTTATACTATGTAAGGATGAGGGTGGTTCCTTCACATCTCCTCTGGTGGGGCTTCTTTGAATATAAATCCAATGACCGAAATGAAATTATCGTTCATGGGGTCATTTTATACTTCAAAGTCACGTTTGTGAAAAACTGTTCCCATCCAAAAGTCTTGAATCCATATATATATATATATATATATATATATATATATATATATATATATATATATATATATATATATATATATATGTATATATATATGTATATATATTGGTATATATACACTTATATATGGTGTCCGGGAATAAATGTCAGCCAAAAAAACATTATCCGTTGGCTGAAAAATAGTCAATAAAATTTAAAAGACGACTTTTTTTGGAAATTGTAAAAAATATTTATAATTATTTGTCATTTTTTCGTACACATGATACTTGCGCTGATTCAGGGGAATCAACAGCAAAAAACAACGAAGACATTTAGCTGCCGGGTAAGCACTGCGTTCGAAGCAAGTATTGGGTGTGTTAAAAAGAGTTATGTGTAATATTTTATTTGCACTTAATTAGAAAAAGAGCATGTTTTACGTTTTATTTCAACAACAATTTATTCTTTTATAGCCAACGAACAGCGTATATATATTTATATATATATACATTTATTTACTTATTTTTAAGTACTTCCGTAAAATCTGATCTGCATTAAAATTCCGATTCAGAAAAATGGCGAACTACAGTATAATGGGACATTTTACGTGTAATGGAGATTTACCAGCATGTGGTGCATTCGCGAGCATGCAATTTTGAATTATTTCCCGCGTCGAATATACCAAGTTGGAGGGCCGCTACTCGTAGAGAGAACGTCATTAACAGTAAATATCAAACTAATAGTTCTTCGGGTCGTTACTTCGAGGTTGAGTTTTCTTGCAAATGAACGTAAATTATTGAGCAGTATATTAATAAATTATTTAGCAACATCTCGTAAATTATTCAGCAGTATATTAATAAATTATTTAGCAACATCTCATAAATTATTCAGAATGATCATACATTTTCAGCACTTAAGTAGTATCAAAGTATGTAATATTTGAAAGACCATTTATTTTTATTTTATTGAATTATAAGCTTAAATATTTTGGGACTTTAGAGCTGAAGACTTCACTTGGTATTTGCTATTATATTTAATTTACTACCTTCGATTTTTCTTGAGAGGGTCTTAACAGATGGAGAACAAAAGTGATCCTATCATTTTACTGTTTTCTTTAGTTTGATGCGCGGGACCCTACAACAATTAAATTTGTTTTTCTTTATTTTTAAATGTTGTCGTATTTCTAAGCTATATTCCTGTGCATTTTCATCACAATAGGTATCATTATGTGGTGACTATTATGTTTTAAGTCATGGACGGATAGACGAGCATAACAAGTTTATAAGATTTCCGTTTTGCAATTCGGCTATTCAAGCCTAAAAATGCGCAGCCCTTGTGATTTCATATAGGTTTTCTTAACATATTGTTATTTGAAAGATTACAAATACATGTACCACAATGTATTATAACAATTAGAAAAAGTCAAGTAAACCTGCTTTGTATTACTCTGATTTTTTAGATGATCAATTGCGACGACATGACTAGAAGGAAACTTCATCGGAATCCATTTAATTGTTTTTGCCTGATGTACGAACAAATTAACAGACTCAGAAAAAACTTCAAGAACAATATCTTTATTTTCTATCACTTTTATTATGTTCTCTGAATCATTTTCTATTAGTTATCTTCAATTTACAGACAGGAAAATTGTACAGTTTTATTATATGTTGACGATGAAGTAGTAAATACAAAATTTTGGCAGTATTTTTGTCTTAAACGATACTAAAATGCAATACCATTACATACAATAAAAAAATAATAAAGTCCGTATTATTGAAATCTGATTTTCATTTGACATTTCCAATAATATTACAACGTCAAAATCAGGATTCAAATGGTTAAATGCACTTTTATAATTATTACAATAGATGGCGTTACAGGTATTATTCTTACATTTAAGTACACAATATTTTCCAAAGTTTCACGAGAATGAAGTTGCAGATATAGCTAGTGCTGCATGATAGCCCGACAGCGACGCAGTCGGATAACAATTTTATTACTGTCGAAAATGTGCTAATTCCACTGTAGAAATGATTTTTATTAGTAAAATTGAGTGTTGCCAGTGCGACCGCGGTACAACGACCAGGCGCCGTTCCTGTCCAGTCGCACTGGCAGCCCTCGAGTGTTATTGGAAAAAGAACTTATTTTATTATTCATTACATTTTACAGAATGTTTATACTAATTGTAAATATTTTAAAAAATGGCTGCTGTTGGCCTATGGCTGGGACAGAGGATTACTATCAGCTACTTAAATACGTAAAAATAATGAAAAATTCGAACTTAATTTATTTTCGGTCCCTAGCCAGCGTCTGCTATCAATAAAACATCTGCCAACAGTTTAACAGAACAAAAGTGTTGCAGAGCATGTGAAAAGTAGGTGTGCGTTAATTTTTTCGTTATGAGTGACAGATAAATTACTTAATGTCAACGTATATGAAGAAAAATAGATAATTTCTTAGAAGGATTCTTTCATTATTTGTCTGAAAAATTGGGCAAGTTATAAAAAAATGGAGAAATCATACATGGTCTGCGTCTTTAATTTTTATTGCGTAAATAATAAGACTGTGAGTAAAACAGTATAATTGGGGGATAGGAGGTTAGGAGAGTATAGTGGGTAACAAGATACTTCTGTAATAAGATACATTAATAAATCATCAGTACGATGGAAATTCAGTAGCTCATTACACATCGACCCTCTTATAAAGTGGTAAGAATATATCTCACATGGTAATCAAACAGAGTATTTCCATTTCTACCCCAAAGCATTAAGTTGTTTTTTTTATTATAGTGTAAGAGTAGTTCTTTGAGATGGTGTGAAGTTGACATAAGATTTGTTTTGATAAACAATTTAAAATTTTTAAAAATTTAATCTAGAAAAACGTAATGAATCGAGATTGCTGGAGAGATAAAAACTTCTTTTTTACATTTTTGGAACCAGTGTATGTCTGCGTCGCAGGAGTATATAGTTTCATTATAGTGCATATATCGTGTGCTGCTTCGCTTGCTCTTCGACCTAAAGAGAATACGTTAAGCAAGAGCACTGTAAATACTTTTAATGAAATTGATGTACTTTTTCTGTTTTACTCGTTGAAACTTAGTTTCTAACTGAGTAGAAGATCAAAAGCCACGATCTTTATATAACCTTCCAGGATGTTCGAGACGTTTTCATGATATTCCCGATAATTGCTGGATAAAACTTATTACTTGCCAATTTGATATACTTATATATATATATATATATATATATATATATACATATGTATGTACGTATGTATGTATATATATATATATATATATATATATATATATATAAAGCACATTAATAAATTATTCTATGTTCATTTCTTTTCGAAAGTATTTATATACATCGCTCTTAGTTGGACATGTTATAATTTCAAATGTAGACTCAGTAATTATCATTAACGCTGTCAGAGTCTCACATGTTTATTTACTTCAATAAAAATGTACATAAGAAGTTGTTTTTACCATCACAAGTAAAATTTCCTAATTAGTCGCGGTTATTGCGTTAATATATGGATGCACATGCTGAGTATTCACCGCTAAAAAGTTCTCTTTTCCTTATTTTTATATTGGTCGATATAGACGTTAAACATAAAATAACACACGTTCATGAAGTAACAACCTAAAATGACCCAATAACAAAGGGCACGGTGACGTGATAAAATAAGTTACAGTATACGTCGATAGAAAACTAATTACCGCCCAGGTATCCCGGATACTGCCGCCCGTTAAAATTCCTCCTGCGTTCCGTTCCGTATTGAATTCTAAGCATATTCGAGGACATCGGATACGGATCCCATCGCTCCAACTCCCGGTGGACGCGGATCGTACGGGGGTTGACGCGTGACGCCTTTCTGCCCCTTTACTATTTTTTTTACGCGTGTGATACGTTATTCTGTGGATGTAACGCAGGAAGACGTGCACAATATGTTTGTTAATGAACTTTGAAATGGATTATTTTTACAATTCAACGTATTTATTATATACGTATATTGAATATTTGGGATTAATTTCTTTTATTTGAATGAAATTCTTTTCATTACGTTTTTTTAAGGTGCAACTGTAATTTTCAGATTCTGAATTGAAATTAATTTAGTTTTTCTTCAGTTATTTTTATTTAAATTAATTTCCTCTAGGGTAAACTGATAATAATATGTCATGTTTTCTTTTTTGTTAACTATAGGCTAATAGCCTCGGTTCGTTTAAAAAGCCCAATGACACTGTCATATTTTTCCCTTAATTTTCTCGTTCTTAGATTTTTTGTTACTTTATCATATTTAAATTACATTAACAATTTTTATGAAATTGTCCTTATGAATAAACTAAGGATAATGTGAATAATACATAAAGTTTTAATTTCGTTGGGTTGTGCATTTCCTGAGGGATTTTATGTAACAATAAATTATCAATTAAATTTATTATTAAATTAAGCAAAGAATCTGTAAAAGCATATGAATAAAGTTCAATTCTCATAGCCTTTGGAATACATCCTTCTAAGGTTTCCGAGGAAACGCGTGAGAGTTAACATTTCAAAAATTTCAAATATGTTATTTTTTTTAATAATATAATTTAAATAACAATTGGAATCGGACATGAGCGTGTCGTAAACAAAAGCTAGAGCGTATTGGTTTCATCGTGAAGAACACACTCTTCCATCGCGTCTACTGTCAACTACTAAATACAAGGATAAACTCGAGGTTAAATTCTATAATGTCATATTTTGTACCAGGTGGATTCTATAACAATGAAGTAGAATTTCTCTCTAAAATTATCCTTTCTTATATTTAGCTTAAAAATTTTCCTGTAAACCTTACTCGTAAGTAGAGAATTAATACACTAAATAAAGTCGCCGATACAAATGTATTGTGACTAGTGGTTAAAATTGACAAAGTAAATTTATCTAAAGTTCATTACGTATTAAAATCATAATAAAATTTATAAACGAAAAGTGGAAATATAATTTGTGGCCGCCAACCAACGACCGCATGATGTTTTTAGTAACAAGAGTTCACCTGGACAAAATTCAATTTAAATGATTATTTTTACTTTCGATTCGCTACGGGAACTCCAACGGGAAACAAGCTTGATAAAGCTTTGCAACTTATAACAGGCGTTTATTTATTTGGCAAGCTCTGCGGTCACACTGTGGTTTCCGGCGGAAGCTGTGCGCTGAATTTGGATTGGACATTGGTGGTTGCGTTTCGGGATCGGCCAGTTTTTCAGCATTTGCGCGTTTGCCTTGATTTCATTCGCTTCGACTGCAATTGAAACTGGGCGTATTTTTGCGTACGTTAGAGACGATTTAAATGAAAGATTGTGTTCTGAAAGTTAAAGTATTAATTTTATTTCCAAAATGTTTATGCCTTCTGGAATGCTTCTATGTTAATTACGGATGACAGCAGAACATATTGTAAAGTACAAAATACTTTGTAGTAAAAATAACTGTAATAATATAAAAAATATACAATTAACTGAAAAAAGACAGCTATTATAAGCGACACACTTGACGCGGTCTAGTTGCTGAAGGGAGCCCAATGGCAAATCATTAGTATCGAACTGACATATCCAAATGCGTGCTCATATGTAGATGTGTATTTATATAAGTGTCAGAATACGTATATGAATATGGATTTATCAGTATATGTACATGCATTTGCGTATATGAATATATTCGTATATGAATATATTTTGTGGCAAATTATATTTTTTTTAGTTGTCGGGTCAGAGACCTTTCGGTGGAGCTTGTCTTTGGATGCAACGGAATAATGCTTCAAATTCAGTGAAAACTGGAACTTACTACAATGGCAGATATTTGTTAACTGAGTCATTTATTGATATCATCTAACATTGCGTTTCAAGTTGTCTTTATATAATTTTGCAATGTGATGGTGCACAGCGTTGATGATAATGCTATATATCCTCATAAATTGTGTCACTCAATGTAGAACGTAACATCTCTTCATTTTTCCGTATATTTTCATATAATAATTTCGAGTTTTTATGCAATTCTCCTATCTGTTACTATATTGCGTATTTTGTCTTACTTCATTAAAATCAATTTAAAATTAATATAATGATATTTATGTACATGGATAACAGAAATTGTATATTTTAAAATTATATTTCATGCTTTTCACAAAATGTTTCGGGAAGTTAATTTTGGTGGTAATGAAATTTACTATTGGTATTGAAGTTGTCTCTAGATAAAACTAAATTTAAAATGTAACAGGAGTATGTATGTTAGTTTTAACATTTTTTTGGTGTAATATTAAAACGATAATCTTTACTTTCTTCATTTTAACTATGGTTTTTTAAAAACATATTTTATGGATGTTTTTTAAATCAAAATGATTATTAGTACCCCCCCAGGATAAATTAGAAAAGAAAAACACAATACCACAAAGCACACTAAAGAAAGAAACATAACGGCGACCGACATTTAACGGTCGGACAGGCGCCGTAAACCCAACCGCAAGCTCTGCCCATCAATTTACGACGCCCTTACAAACCCTTTCAAACCAGAAAATCTCCCCTCAGATAGCCGCAGCACCGCAGCGTCATCGCAAGACAACGCTATTTAGAGGACTACAAAAACATCCTGTCACATATTAATCGTCTGTTAAAACAAGGGAAGTAAAACGGGCTGATTGGGCTAAAGTTAAAAATAGAAGCTAGGGCGTGTGCAGAGTCCTTTGTAAAGGTATTTTATTTCTTACACGGTTGCATATTTTATTTGGCGGAGAAAAATTGAAAGAAGTTGCTTGCAAATTTGTATTGGTGAATATAACAAGTTCAATACATATTTATGAATATGATGATAAAAACGTTAGTTTTTAGACTTAGTAGTCAAATTACGGTATCATTTTATTTTGTATGTTCGCTAATCACAACACCAGAGTTTGTTCAATTTTAAATACGTCCGCTTATAAAATTATACGCATGTGCAGTGAAATTAATATGCTTTAAATGTACTTCATTATATTTCTCGCACGGTGCAATGTACGAATGTGGTGTAATTGTGTAGCGATTAATAATATTACTGTCATTCATACATACACACCGCCATCGCCCGCCGCCACCACCGTCCGTGCATGGCATCGCGAATACGAATTTTTGATAATTTTAAATCTGTGATATCTTCTAAAATATTAACGATAATGATTTGCTGTGAAGACCAAATTTTATCTACATTAAAGGCCCAACGAAACCAACTTATTTAATTAAATAAAAATTAATATAATATCGATCAAAATAACTTCGAAAATATAACCCAAAAAAAATTTATAAAAACGGTCACGATGGGTTATATGTAGGATATAGATATATGTCATCGCGGGCTTTTTTGTAGATATTTTTAAAATATACAATTTCATGGTACAACATTTTGATACATCTTGTAAAGTTTAGCCAGCGTTAGCAATGAAAGCGCCCAAAATTGTACTTTTTTTTATTTTTCCTGTAAATATAACATGCATGTATTATACTTACAAAAGCTTCCAGAACAAATTACCTGAATGATAGTGAAAACCGCATCAAAATCCGTTGTGTAATTTAAAAGATCTAAACTTACAGAGGGACAGACAGACGCGCGAAGCGACTTTGTTTTATACTATGTAAGGATGAGGGTGGTTCCTTCACATCTCCTCTGGTGGGGCTTCTTTGAATATAAATCCAATGACCGAAATGAAATTATCGTTCATGGGGTCATTTTATACTTCAAAGTCACGTTTGTGAAAAACTGTTCCCATCCAAAATTCTTGAATTCACATATATATATATATATATATATATATATATATATATATGTATGTATATATATATTTGTATATATATACACACATATGGTGTCCGGGAATAAGTGTCAGCCAAAAAAGACATTATCCGTTGGCTGAAAAATAGTCAATAAAATTTAAAAGACGATTTTTTTTCGAAATGGTAAAACATATTTATAATTATTTGTCATTTTTTCGTACACATGATACTTGCGCTGATTCAGGGGAATCACCGGCAAAAAACAACGAAGACATTTAGCTGCCGGGTAAGCACTGCGCTCGAAGCAAGTATTGGGTGTGTTAAAAAGAGTTATGTGTAATATTTTATTTGTACTTAATTAGAAAAAGAGCATGTTTTACGTTTTATTTCAACAACAATTTATTCCTTTATAGCCAACTAACAGCGTCTTTCTTTGTCCGACACTTATTCCAGGACACCGTATATATATATATATATATATATGTACATATATATATATATATATATATATATATGTACATATATATATATATATATATATATACATATATATATATATATATATATATATAAATATATATATGTATATATATATATATATATATAAATATGTACATTTATATATATATATATACATTTATTTACTTATTTTTAAGTACTTCCGTAAAATCTGATCTGCATTAAAATTCCGATTCAGAAAAATGGCGAACTACAGTATAATGGGACATTTTACGTGTAATGGAGATTTCCCAGCATGTGGTGCATTCACAAGCATGCAATTTTGAATTATTTCCCGCATGGAATATACCAAGTTGGAGGGCCGCTACTCGTAGAGAGAATGTCATTAACAGTAAATATCAAACTAATAGTTCTTCGGGTCGTTACTTCGAGGTTGAGTTTTCTTGCAAATGAACGTAAATTATTGAGCAGTATATTAATAAATTATTTAGCAACATCTCATAAATTATTCAGCAGTATATTAATAAATTATTTAGCAACATCTCGTAAATTATTCAGCAGTATATTAATAAATTATTTAGCAACATCTCATAAATTATTCAGAATGATCATACATTTTCAGCACTTAAGTAGTATCAAAGTATGTAATATTTGAAAGACCATTTATTTTTATTTTATTGAATTATAAGCTTAAATATTTTGGGACTTTAGAGCTGAAGACTTCACTTAGTATTTGCTATTAAATTTAATTTACTACCTTGGATTTTTCTTGAGAGGGTCTTAACAGATGGAGAACAAAAGTGATCCTATCATTTTACTGTTTTCTTAAGTTTGACGCGCGGGACCCTACAAAAATTAAATTTGTTTTTCTTTATTTTTAAATGTTGTCGTATTTCTAAGCTATATTCCTGTGCAATTTCATCACAAAAGGTCCCATTATGTGGTGACTATTATGTTTTAAGTCATGGACGGATAGACGACCATAACAAGTTTATAAGATTTCCGTTTCGCAATTCGGCTATTCAAGCCTAAAAATGCGCAGCTCTTGTGATTTCATATAGGTTTTCTTAACATATTGTTGTTTGAAAGATTACAAATACATGTACCACAATGTATTATAACAATTAGAAAACTGAAACGTTTTCAAGTAAACCTGTTTTGTATTACTCTTTTTTTAGGTGATCAATTGCGACGACTTGACATAAAGGAAACTTCATCGGAATCCATTTAACTGTTCTTGCGTCATGTACGAACAAATTAACAGATTCAGAAAAAAAACTTCAAGAACAATATCTTTATTTTCTATCACTTTTATTATGTTCTCTGAATCATTTTTCTATTAGTTATCTTCAATTTGCAGACAGGAAAATTCTACAGTTTTATTATATGTTGACAATGAAGTAGTAAAAAGGAAATTTTGGCAGTATTTTTGTCTTAAACGATACTAAAATGCAATACCATTACATACAATAAAAAAATAATAAAGTCCGTATTATTGAAATCTGATTTTCATTTGACATTTCCAATAATATTACAACGTCAAAATCAGGATTCAAATGGTTAAATGCACTTTTATAATTATTACAATAGATGGCGTTACATGTATTATTCTTACATTTAAGTACACAATATTTTCCAAAGTTTCACGAGAATGAAGTTGCAGATATAGCTAGTGCTGCATGATAGCCCGACAGCGACGCAGTCGGATAACAATTTTATTACTGTCGAAAATGTGCTAATTCCACTGTAGAAATGATTTTTATTAGTAAAATTGAGTGTTGCCAGTGCGACCGCGGTACAACGACCAGGCGCCGTTCCTGTCCAGTCGCACTGGCAGCCCTCGAGTGTTATTGGAAAAAGAACTTATTTTATTATTCATTACATTTTACAGAATGTTTATACTAATTGTAAATATTTAAAAAAATGGCTGCTGTTGGCCTATGGCTGGGACTGACGATTACTATCAGCTACTTAAATACGTAAAAATAATGAAAAATCCGAACTTAATTTATTTTCGGTCCCTAGCCAGCGTCTGCTATCAATAAAACATCTGCCAACAGTTTAACGGAACAAAAGTGTTGCAGAGCATGTGAAAAGTAGGTGTGCGTTAATTTTTTTGTTATGAGTGACAGATAAGTTACTTAATGTCAACGCATATGAAGAAAAATAGATAATTCCTTAGAAGGATTCTTTCATTATTTGTCTGAAAAATTGGGCAAGTTATGAAATATTGGACAAATGATACATGGTCTGCGTCTTTAATTTTTATTGCGTAAATAATAAGACTGTGAGTAAAACAGTATAATTGGGGGACAGGAGGTTAGGAGAGTATAGTGGGTAACAAGATACTTCTGTAATAAGGTACATTAATAAATCATCAGTACGATGGAAATTCAGTAGCTCATTACACATCGACCCTCTTATAAAGTGGTAAGAATATGTCAAACATGGTAATCAAACAGAGTATTTCCATTTCTACCCCAAAGCATTAAGTTGTTTTTTTTTCTTATAGTGTAAGAGTAGTTCTTTGAGATGGCGTGAAGTTGATATAAGATTTGTTTGATAAACAATTTTAAATTTTTAAAAATTTAATCTAGAAAAACGTAATGGATCGAGATTGCTGGAGAGATAGAAACTTCTTTTTTACATTTTTGGAACCAGTGTATGTCTGCGTCGCAGGAGTATATAGTTTCATTATAGTGCATATATCGTGTCCTGCTTCGGTTGCTCTTCGACCTAAAGAGAATACGTTAAGCAAGAGCACTGTAAATACTTTTAATGAAATTGATGTACTTTTTCTGCTTTACTCGTTGAAACTTAGTTTTTAACTGAGTAGAGGATCAAAAGCCACGATCTTTATATAACCTTCCAGTGATGTTCGAGACGTTTTCATGATATTCCCGATAATTGCTGGAAAACGGCTTACATCTTATTACTTGCCAATCTGATATAATTTTATATATATATATATATATATATATATATATATATATATATATATATGTGTATATATATATATATATATATACATATATATATATATATAAATCAAATTAATAAATTTTTCTATGTTCATTTCTTTTGGAAAGTATTTGCATACATCGCTCTTAGTTGGACATGTTATAATTTCAAATGTAGATTCAGTAATTATCATTAACGCCAATAGTACGTACATAAGAAGTTTTTACTATCATCAATAAAATTTCCTAAGTAGTCGCGGTTATTGCGTTAATATATAGATCCACATGCTGAGTATTCACCGTTAAAAAGTTCTCTTTTCCTTATTTTTATATTGGTCGATATAGACGTTAAACATAAAATAACACACGTTCATGAAGTAAAAACCTAAAAGGGCACGGTGACGTGATAAAATAAGTTACAGTATACGTCGATAGAAAACTAATTACCGCCTAGGTATCCCGGATACTGCCGCCCGTTAAAATTCCTCCTGCGTTCCGTTCCTTACTGAATTCTAAGCATATTCGAGGACATCGGATACGGATCCCATCGCTCCCACTTCCGGTGGACGCGGATCGTACGGTGGTTGACACGTGACGCCTTTCTGCCCCTTTACTATTTTTTTTTACGCGTGTGATGTTACGTTATTCTGTGTATGTAACGCAGGAAGACGTGCACAATATGTTTGTTAATGAACTTTGAATGGATTATTTTTACAATTCAACGTATTTATTATATACGTATATTGAATATTTGGGATTAATTTCTTTTATTTTAATGAAATTCTTTTCATTACGTTTTTTTAAGGTGCAACTGTAATTTTCAGATACTGAATGGAAATTAATTTAGTTTTTCTTCAGTTATTTTTAATTAAATTAATGTCCTCTAGAGTAAACTGATAATAATATGTCATGTTTTCTTTTCTGTTAACTATAGGTTAACTATAGTTCGTTTAAAAAGCCCAATGACACTGTCATATTTTTCCCTTCATTTTCTCGTTCCTAGATTTTTTGTTACTTTATCATATTTAAATTACATTAACAATTTTTATGAAATTATCCTTATGAATAAATTAAGGATAATGTGAATAATACATAAAGTTTTAATTTCGTTGCGTTGTGCATTTCCTGAGGGATTTTATGTAACAATAAATTATCAATTAAATTTATTATTAAATTAAGCAAAGAATCTATAAAAGCATATGAATAAAGTTCAATTCTCATAGCCTTTGGAATACATCCTTCTAAGATTTCTGAGAAAACGCGTGAGAGTTAACATCTCATAATTTTATGTTTTGGTTTACGTTTCCGGGTGTTGAAAATTTCAAACATGTTATTTTTTTTAATAATATAATTTATATAACAATTGGAATCGAACATGAGTGTGTCGTAAACAAAAGCTTGTGCGTATTGGTCTCATTGTGAAGAACACAATCTTCCCTCGCGTCTACTGTCAATTACTAAATACCGGGATAAACTCGAGGTTAATTCTATAATGTCATATTCTGTAACAAGTAGAAGGTTCTATTAAAGTAGACTTTTTCTCTAAAATTATCCTTTCTTATGTTTAGCTTATAAATTTACCTTTAAACGTAGACTTTTATTGATCTCTTTTAGACTCGATGAACTTGTAAGTAGCCTTAAGGGAATTCACACATTAAATCAAGTCGCCGATTTAAATGTGTTGTGAATAATGGTTAAAATTGACAAAGTAAATTTATCTAAAGTTCATTACGTATTAAAATCATAATAAAATTGATAAACGAAAAGTTGAAATATAATTTGTGGCCGCCAACACAACGACCGCATGATGTTTTTAGTAACAAGAGTTCACCTGGACAAAATTAATTTAAATGATTATTTTTACTTTCGATTCGCTACGGGAACTCCAACGGGAAACAAGCTTGATAAAGCTTTGCAATTTATAACAGGCGTTTATTTATTTGGCAGGCTTTAGGGCGCTCTGCGGTCACACCGTGGTTTCCGGCGGAAGCTGTGCGCTGAATTTGGATTGGACATTGGTGGTTGCGATTTGGGAACGGACAGTTTTTCAGCATTTGCGCGTTTGCCTTGATTTTTTCACGAAATGTGGCATATGTTTTTGCGTACGTTAGAGGCGATTTAAATGAAAGATTGTGTTCTGAAAGTCAAAGAATTAATTTTATTTCCAAAATGTTTATGCCTTCTGGAATGCTTCTATGTTAATTACGGATGACCGCAGAACATATTGTAAAGTACAAAATACTTTGTAGTAAAAAATAACTGTAATAATATGAAAAATATACAATCAACTGAAAAAAGACAGCTATTATAAGCGACACACTTGACGCGGTCTAGTTCCCGAAGGGAGCCCAATGGCAAATCATTAGTATCGGACTTACATATCTAAATGCGTGCTCATATGTAGATGTGTATTTATATACGTGTCAGAATACGTATATGAATATGGATTTATCCGTATATGTACATGCATTTGCGTATATGAATATATTCGTATATGAATATATTTTGAGGCAAATTATATTTTTTTTAGTTGTCGGGTCAGAGACCTTTCGGTGGAGCTTGTCTTTGGATGCAACGGAATATGCTTCAAATTCAGTGAAAACTGGAACTTACTACAATGGCATATATTTGTTAACTGAGTCATTTATTGATATCATCTAATATTGCATTTCAAGTTGTCTTTATATAATTTTGCAATGTGATGGTGCACAGCGTTGATGATAATGCTATATATCCTCATAAATTGTGTCACTCAATGTAGAACGTAACATCTCTTCGTTTTTCCGTATATTTTCATATAATAATTTCGAGTTTTTATGCAATTTTCCTATCTGTTACTATATTGCATATTTTGTCTTCCTTCATTAAAATCAATTTAAAATTAATATAATGATATTTATGTACATGGATAAAAGAAATTGTATATTTTAAAATTATATTTCATGCTTTTCACAAAATGTTTCGGGAAGTTAATTTTGGTGGTAATGACATTTACTATTGGAATTGAAGTTGTCTCTAGATAAAACTAAATTTAAAATGTAACAGGAGTATGTATGTTAGTTTGAATACCTTATTTTGACGTAATATTAAAGCAATAATCTTTATTTTCTTCATTTTAACTATGGTTCTTTAAAAACATATCTTTGGATGTTTTTTTAAATCCTAATGATTATTACTACCCCCACAGGATAAATTAGGAAAGAAAAACACAATACCACAAAGCACACTAAAGAAACAGACATAACGGCGACCGACATTTAACGGTCGGACAGGCGCCCTAAACCCAACCGCAAGCTCTGTCCATCAATTTACGACGCCCTTAAACGAACCCTTTCAAACCGGAAAATCTCCCTTCAGATAGCCGCAGCACCGCAGCGTCATCGTGCGACAACGCTATTTAGAGGACTACAAAAACATTCTGTCACATATTAATCGTCTGTTAAAACAAGGGAAGTAAAACGGGCTGATTGGGCTAAAGTTAAAAATAGAAGCTAGGGCGTGTGCAGAGTCCTTTGTAAAGGTATTTTGTTTCTTACACGGTTGCATATTTTATTTGGCGGAGAAAAATTGAAAGAAGTTGCTTGCAAATTTGTATTGGTGAATATAGCAAGTTCAATACATATTTATGAATATGATAATAAAAACGTTAGTTTTTAGACTTAGTAGTGAAATTACGGTATCATTTTATTTTGTATGTTCGCTAATCACAACACCAGAGTTTGTTCAATTTTAAATACGTCTGCTCATAATATTATACCCATGTGCAGTGAAATTAATATGCTTTAAATGTACTTCATTATATTTCTAAAACTAGCGACCCGCCCCGGCTTCGCACGGGTGCATTGTACTAATCTGGTGTAATTGTGTAGCGATTAATAATATTACTGTCATTCATACATACACACCGCCATCGCCCGCCGCCGCCGCCGTCCGTGCATGGCATCGCGAATACGAATTTTTGATAATTTTAAATCTGTAATATCTTCTAAAATATTAGCGATAATGATTTGCTGTGAAGAGCAAATTTTATCTACATTAAATGCCCAACGAAACCAACTTATTTAATTAAATAAAGATTAATATAATATCGATCAAAATAACTTCGAAAATATAACCCAAAAAAAATTTATAAAAACTGTCACGATGGATTATATGTAGGATATAGATATATGTCATCCCGGGCTTTTTTGTAGATATTTTTAAAATATACAATTTCATGGTACAACATTTTGATACATCTTGTAAAGTTTAGCCAGCGTTAGCAATGAAAGCGCCCAAAATTGTACTTTTTTATGAAATATTAAATTTTTTTATATTTCCTGTAAATATAACATGCATGTATAATACTTACAAAAGCTTCCAGAACAAATTACCTGAATGATAGTGAAAACCGCATCAAAATCCGTTGCGTAATTTAAAAGATCTTAACTTACAGAGGTACAAACAGACGCGCGAAGCGACTTTGTTTTATACTATGTAAGGATGAGGGTGGTTCCTTCACATCTCCTCCGGTGGGGCTTCTTTGAATATAAATCCAATGACCGAAATGAAATTATCGTTCATGGGGACATTTTATACTTCAAAGTCACGTTTGTGAAAAACTGTTCCTATCCAAAATTCTTGAATCCATATATATATATATATACATATATATATATATATATATATATATATATATATATATATATATATATATATATATATGTATATATATGTATATATATTGGTATATATACACACATATATGGTGTCCGGGAATAAGTGTCAGCCAAAAAAGACATTATCCGTTGGCTAAAAAATAGTCAATAAAATTTAAAAGACGACTTTTTTTGGAAATGGTAAAAAATATTTATAATTATTTGTCATTTTTTCGTACACATGATACTTGCGCTGATTCAGGGGAATCACGAGCAAAAAACAACGAAGACATTTATCTGCCGGGTAAGCACTGCGTTCGAAGCAAGTATTGGGTGTGTTAAAAAGAGTTATATTTTATTTGCACTTAATTAGAAAAAGAGCATGTTTTACGTTTTATTTCAACAACAATTTATTCTTTTATAGCCAACGAACAGCGTATATATATAAATATATATATATATATATATATATATATATATATATATATATATATATATATATATTTATATATATATACATTTATTTACTTATTTTTAAGTACTTCCGTAAAATCTGATCTGCATTAAAATTCCGATTCAGAAAAATGGCGAACTACAGTATAATGGGACATTTTACGTGTAATGGAGATTTCCCAGCATGTGGTGCATTCGCAAGCATGCAATTTTGAATTATTTCCCGAATCGAATATACCAAGTTGGAGGGCCGCTACTCGTAGAGAGAACGTCATTAACAGTAAATATCAAACTAATAGTTCTTCGGGTCGTTACTTCGAGGTTGAGTTTTCTTGCAAATGAACGTAAATTATTGAGCAGTATATTAATAAATTATTTAGCAACATCTCATAAATTATTCAGCAGTATATTAATAAATTATTTAGCAACATCTCGTAAATTATTCAGCAGTATATTAATAAATTATTTAGCAACATCTCATAAATTATTCAGAATGATCACACATTTTCAGCACTTAAGTAGTATCAAAGTATGTAATATTTGAAAGACCATTTATTTTTATTTTATTGAATTATAAGCTTAAATATTTTGGGACTTTAGAGCTGAAGACTTCACTTAGTATTTGCTATTAAATTTAATTTACTACCTTCGATTTTTCTTGAGAGGGTCTTAACAGATGGAGAACAAAAGTGATCCTATCATTTTACTGTTTTCTTTAGTTTGATGCGCGGGACCCTACAAAAATTAAATTTGTTTTTCTTTATTTTTAAATGTTGTCGTATTTCTAAGCTATATTCCTGTGCAATTTCATCACAATATGTATCATTATGTGGTGACTATTATGTTTTAAGATATGGACCGATAGACGAGCATAACAAGTTTATAAGATTTCCGTTTTGCAATTCGGCTATTCAAGCCTAAAAATGCGCAGCTCTTGTGATTTCATATAGGTTTAATTAACATATTGTTATTTGAAAGATTACAAATACATGTACCACAATGTATTATAACAATTAGAAAACTGAAACGTTTTCAAGTAAACCTGCTTTGTATTACTATTTCTTCTTTTAGATGATCAATTGCGACGACATGACTAGAAGGAAACTTCATCGGAATCCATTTAACTGTTCTTGCGTGATGTGCGAACAAATTAACAGAATCAGAGAAAAAACTTCAAGAACAATATCTTTATATTCTATCACTTTTATTATGTTCTCCGAATCATTTTTCTATTAGTTATCTTCAATTTACAGACAGGAAAATTGTACAGTTTTATTATATGTTGACAATGAAGTAGTAAAAACGAAATTTTGGCAGTATTTTTGTCTTAAACGATACTAAAATGCAGTACCATTACATACAATAAAAAAAATAATAAAGTCTGTATTATTGAACTCTGATTTACATTTCCAATAATATTACAACGTCAAAACCAGGATTCAAATGGTTAAATGCACTTTTATAATTATTACAATAGATGGCGTTACATGTATTATTCTTACATTTAAGTACACAATATTTTCCAAAGTTTCACGAGAATGAAGTTGCAGATATAGTTAGTGCTACATGATAGCCCGACAGCGACGCAGTCGGATAACAATGTCGTGTAATAAGATACTTCTGTAATAAGATACATTAATAAATCATCAGTACGATGGAAATTCAGTAGCTCATTACACATCGACCCTCTTATAAAGTGGTAAGAATATATCAAACACGGTAATCAAACAGAGTATTTTCATTTCGACCTTTCTAAACAATTAAATTGTTTTATTTTATAGTATAAGGGTAGTTCTTTGAGATGGTGTGAAGTTGACATAAGATTTGTTTTGATAAACAATTTAAAATTTTTAAAAATTTAATCTAGAAAAACGTAATGAATCGAGATTGCTGGAGAGATAAAAACTTCTTTTTTACATTTTTGGAACCAGTGTATGTCTGCGTCGCAGGAGTATATAGTTTCATTATAGTGCATATATCGTGTGCTGCTTCGCTTGCTCTTCGACCTAAAGAGAATACGTTAAGCAAGAGCACTGTAAATACTTTTAATGAAATTGATGTACTTTTTCTGTTTTACTCGTTGAAACTTAGTTTCTAACTGAGTAGAAGATCAAAAGCCACGATCTTTATATAACCTTCCAGGATGTTCGAGACGTTTTCATGATATTCCCGATAATTGCTGGATAAAACTTATTACTTGCCAATTTGATATACTTATATATATATATATATACATATGTATGTACGTATGTATGTATATATATATATATATATATATATGTATATATATATATATATATATATATATATATATATATAAAGCACATTAATAAATTATTCTATGTTCATTTCTTTTCGAAAGTATTTATATACATCGCTCTTAGTTGGACATGTTATAATTTCAAATGTAGACTCAGTAATTATCATTAACGCTGTCAGAGTCTCACATGTTTATTTACTTCAATAAAAACGTACATAAGAAGTTGTTTTTACCATCACAAGTAAAATTTATTAATTAGTCGCGGTTATTGCGTTAATATATGGATGCACATGCTGAGTATTCACCGCTAAAAAGTTCTCTTTTCCTTATTTTTATATTGGTCGATATAGACGTTAAATATAAAATAACACACGTTCATGAAGTAAAAACCTAAAAGGACCCAATAACAAAGGGCACAGTGACCTGATAAAATAAGTTACAGTATACGTCGATAGAAAACTAATTACCGCCCAGGTATCCCGGATACTGCCGCCCGTTAAAATTCCTCCTGCGTTCCGTTCCGTATTGAATTCTAAGCATATTCGAGGACATCGGATACGGATCCCATCGCTCCCACTTCCGGTGGACGCGGATCGTACGGGGGTTGACGCGTGACGCCTTTCTGCCCCTTTACTATTTTTTTTACGCGTGTGATACGTTATTCTGTGGATGTAACGCAGGAAGACGTGCACAATATGTTTGTTAATGAACTTTGAAATGGATTATTTTTACAACTCAACGTATTTATTATATACGTATATTGAATATTTGGGATTAATTTCTTTTATTTGAATGAAATTCTTTTCATTACGTTTTTTTAAGGTGCAACTGTAATTTTCAGATTCTGAATGGAAATTAATTTAGTTTTTCTTCAGTTATTTTTACTTAAATTAATGTCCTCTAGGGTAAACTGATAATAATATGTCATGTTTTCTTTTCTCTTAACTATAGGCTAATAGCCTCGGTTCGTTTAAAAAGCCCAATGACACTGTCATATTTTCCCTTAATTTTCTCGTTCTTAGATTTTTTGTTACTTTATCATATTTAAATTACATTAACAATTTTTATGAAATTATCCTTATGAATAAACTAAGGATAATGTGAATAATACATAAAGTTTTAATTTTGTTGGGTTGTGCATTTCCTGAGGAATTTTATGTAACAATAAATTATCAATTAAATTTATTATTAAATTAAGCAAAGAATCTATAAAAGCATATGAATAAAGTTCAATTCTCATAGCCTTTGGAATACATCCTTCTAAGGTTTCCGAGGAAACGCGTGAGAGTTAACATTTCAAAAATTTCAAATATGTTATTTTTTTTAATAATATAGTTTAAATAACAATTGGAATCGGTCATGAGAGTGTCGTAAAGAAAAGCTAGAGCGTATTGGTTTCATCGTGAAGAACACAATCTTCCATCGCGTCTACTGTCAACTACTAAATACAAGGATAAACTCGAGGTTAAATTCTATAATGTCATATTTTGTACCAGGTGGATTCTGTAACAATGAAGTAGAATTTCTCTCTAAAATTATCCTTTCTTATATTTAGCTTAAAAAATTTCCGGTAAACCTTACTCGTAAGTAGAGAATTAATACACTAAATAAAGTCGCCGATACAAATGTATTGTGACTAGTGGTTAAAATTGACAAAGTAAATTTATCTAAAGTTCATTACGTATTAAAATCATAATAAAATTTATAAACGAAAAGTTGAAATATAATTTGTGGCCGCCAACACAACGACCGCATGATGTTTTTAGTAACAAGAGTTCACCTGGACAAAATTTAATTTAAATGATTATTTTTACTTTCGATTCGCTACGGGAACTCCAACGGGAAATAAGCTTGATAAAGCTTTGCAACTTATAACAGGCGTTTATTTATTTGGCAGGCTTTAGGGCGCTCTGCGGTCACACTGTGGTTTCCGGCGGAAGCTGTGCGCTGAATTTGGATTGGACATTGGTGGTTGCGTTTCGGGATCGGACAGTTTTTCAGCATTTGCTTGTTTGCCTTGATTTTATTTGCTTTGACTGCAATTGAGACTGGGCGAGATGTGGTACATATTTTAGCGTACGTTAGACGCGATTTAAGTGAAAGATTGTGTTCTGAAAGTCAAAGTATTAATTTTATTTCCGAAACGATGTTTATTCTATCTTTAATACTTCGATGTTAATTGCGGATAACCCTAGAAAATATTGTAAAGTACAAAATACTTTATAGGAAAAAAATTACTATAATAATATGAAAAATATTCAATTAACTGAAAAAAGACAGCTATTATAAGCGGCACACTTCACGTGGTCTAGTTCTTGAAGGGAGCCCAATGGCAAATCATTAGTATCGGACTGATTCCATCATAAAAGATACGACTAAGGTATCCAAACCACAAGTCACTAAAACAGACGTACATACAAATGAAATGAAACGGACCTACTGGTGTGTACGTTTCATGGTCACATGCATAGCTATATGTATGCTCATATGTAGATGTGCATTTATATACGTGTGAGAATGAATATGGATTTATCCGTATATGTATATGCATTTGTGTTAGTTTTCATATATGAATATACTCTGTGGCAAATTATATATTTTTTAGTTGTCGAGCAAGGGATCTTTCAGTGGAGCTTGTCTTTGGAGTCGGCTGAATATCTTTCAAATTCAGTGAAAACTGGAACGCGGAAAAACTTACTACAATGGCAGATATCTTTTAACCGAGTTTATCATCTTACAATGCGTTTCAAAGTTGTCTTTATTTAATTTTGCAATGTGATGGTGCACAGCGTTGATGATAATGCTATATATCCTCATAAATTGTGTCACTCAATGTGAAACGTAATATCTCTGCGTTTTTCCGTATATTTTCATATAATAATTTCGAGTTTTCATGTATTTCTCTTGTGCATTACTATATTTCGTATTTTGTTTTACTTTATTAAAATCAAATTAAAATTAATATAATGATATTTATGTGCATGGATAACAAAAATTGTATATTGTAAAATTATATTTCATGCATTTCACAAAATTTTTTTGGAAGTTAATTTTGGTAGTAATGAAATTTACTATTGGTATTGAAGTTCTCTCTAGACAAAACTAAATTTAAAATTTAACAGGAGTATGTATGGTAGTTTTAACATTTTCTTGGTGTAATATTAAAACGATAATCTTTACTTTCTTCATTTTAACTATGGTTCTTTAAAAACATATTTTATGGATGTTTTTTAAATCAATATCATTTTGATTTAAAAAACATCCATAAAATATGTTTATTACTACCCCCACAGGGAAAATTAGAAAAGGAAAACACAATACCACAAAGCACATTAAAGAAACAAACATAACGGCGACCGACATTTGACGGTATGTAAACCCAAGCGCAAGCTCTGCCCATCAATTTACGACGCCCTTAAAGGAACCCTTTCAAACCAGAAAATCTCCCCTCAGATTGCCGCAGCACCGCAGCGTCATCGCAAGACAACGCTATTTAGAGGACTACAAAAACATCCTGTCACATATTAATCGTCTGTTAAAACAAGGGAAGTAAAACGGGCTGATTGGGCTAAAGTTAAAAATAGAAACTAGGGCGTGTGCAGAGTCCTTTGTAAAGGTATTTTGTTTCTTACACGGTTGCATATTTTATTTGGTGGAGAAAAACGGAAAAAAGTTGCTTACAAATTTGTATTGGTAAATAGAGTACGTTTAATATATATTTATGAAAATTATAATAAAGAACGTTGGTTTTTAAGGGTTAGTAGTCAAAATACGGTATCGGTTAATTTTATTTTAGACGTCCGCTAATCACAACAACACCATTTGCGCGATTTTAAACTTGTCCGCATATAAAATTAAATGCATATGTAGTGAATGTCATATATTATAAATGTATTTCATTGTACTTTTAAACTGAGGGCAGTTTCTTCACACCTCTTCCAACGTGGCTTCTTTGGAAATCATTCCAATGACCGAAATAAAATTATGGTTCATGGGGTCATTTCATATTTCAAAGTCACATTTGTGAAAAAAATGTTCCCACCCAAAGTTCTTGAATTTATATATATATATATATATATATATATATATATACATATATATACATATAAATATATATATAAATATATGAACATTACGAACAAACGACATATATATATATATATATATATATAATTTTGTTTTGTGGAACAACTACGGAAAACTACTATTATTTCTATCAAGATGTACAACAATTTAGTGGGTTTATAAAATATTTACTTTATTTAACTGTTATTTAAATTCAAACACTAGATTTAAGAAAAAGAATGTTTAAAAAAAGTAAGTGGTCTAGATGGCTTTATACAGCTTGCAGTTTAATTTTAATCACCCAAGAAATTACATACATACATAATACAAAACAAGACTTAATTTTTCTTGTCCAGTATAATTTAATATTAAACAAAGTTCGATTATAAATGTTTAAATGCTGTTGACGTCAAATTTATTTAGCCAAATTTAATGCGAAATGCTAATCATCCCGCTTAAAATATATCTTAAGGAATCCCTGTGTAAAATTCATGCCAATTTTTAGAAAGTTTCCAAATATTGAAATAAATAGTGATGGTATTTGTTACTATTTACGGAAAGTTACGGTGCAAAATTACTTTTAGATGAATAAATATATTTTATTTGAAGAATTTTATCCAGGGGATCAAAATGCTAGTCGGAAAATAACTAAAAAGTTCCGTCAGTGCAAAGGAAAATAAAAATAACCGAATATTAAACGTCAACCTAAAAGTTAAATTAACAACAAAACATAATCAACAAGAAAAAATAACCGCAAACTAAAAACCATGTTAATAGAGCTGTATTTTAAGTAGTTTTTTCCTTCTAATGTATATTATATAACTTGTTTATTTACTTATTAGTGAACGATCACCCTTAATAATAAAGGACAATTAAACAGAGCAGTGAAGTGCAAGTTTTAATTATTCTCGTTAGAATCTTAAACGAAATTAAAGTTATCAACACATTTGTTAGGTATGTTATGTATTTATATACAAAGGTGAACTTTGCTAAAAATGGAAATGAAAAAATTATTACCAGTAACAAAATATATATTTGTAACCGAGGTGTGATAATACATATTGATTTTTATTGTAAATTTACCCAAACTTTAATTCAAATATATAAACCTTTAAAACTGTTATGAACACGCCCTTACACTAGTACCTAATTATATTGGGTTAAGTTGGTTGAGATTTCCAGCCACGTTGAATATTTTCAAACCGCTTATTTATTTAAAGAGCTGTGGACGGCGTCCGCGTTCCGAGCAGCTTGTCTGTAATTTATTTCTATTCGCGGTATTGCGTTTTTGACATTGACGTGCGCTTAGTTATTCTGGAAAAGTATCAGCTAGGAAAATAATTTTCACATTTTATTTATTATATCATTTCATCCTCGAATTATAGCTCACAGAATTTTCTGGGCACCATTCAGAGACGGACCTCGAAGCTGATAATACATTCGTCCTTAATATGGAAAAGTGGGATAGTTGCTTTAGGAGGATAGATGCCCCGTAATTAATATTGTGACTTGTAAACGCACTATGGACGCAGCTAATATTTGTAGTTATAGAACCGCTCCCACCTCGCTAGTGCGCAAGCGGTTGCCGCGTTGATCGGACGTGTTTTGTTTTTATACAGGAAATTTGGTGATTTCGCTCATGAGAATTGCAGATTACGAATTAAGTCATTTTGTTAACAAGTGACATTATTTTATTTTTATTAGTATGTGTATGGTTTAAATATGATTGTAAGTAATTATTTTTCCATTTCTTTTAACGGTTATTATACTGCTTAAGCTGATGCATGTGCTTATTTTACTATTCAGATTTGTCTCGCAAATATATTAGAAAAGCTGGAGCTCCTCCACGTGCAGAATGGACGCAAGAGTCATTAATATCTGCTACGGAGGAAATTTTAAAAGGCATTCTTGGCATTAAAAAAAATTTCACGTAGATTTGGAATTCCTTCGAGGTCATTGAGAAGACGCTATGCAAATAAAAATACAGAAAAACAGACATTAGGTCAGAATTTTTAGTATGACTCCTTTAATGCTTAACTATTTTGTGATATTAATTTCTTATATTTTTTTAAAGGAAAAAACCCACTTCGTGATTTCAGAAACGGAAAACGTATGTTGCTGCACATTCAAAAACTAGGAAAAGCTGGTTTCCCTCCACCCGAGATATGATACGAAGATTAGCATTTGAGTTCACCGAAAAACTGGATGTGGAAGCTCCTTTTGATAAAGATACTAGAAAGGTAGAGCTACACTGGTTACGATCGTTTTTAGAACATAATAAAGAGCATAGTATTCGTCAGGCTGAAGATTTATCAGTTGCTACAGCACAAGGATTAAATCGAGATGAGGTCAAAAAAATGTTTGAGTTGCTGCTTAAAGTGTTGACAGAGACTGATTTACTAGAGAAACCAGATAGATTATATAGCGTAGATGAAACAGGTGTCCAGATAAATAACTCTCTTGAAAAGTTGTTGCTACAAGATGTGCAAGAGTAGTTCATTCTGTTACATCTGGTGAGAAAGGTGAAACTCTATCAGTAATAATGTGCTGTGATGCAGTAGGAAATTTTCTTCCACCGGTGGTGATCATTAAAGGCGTAAATAAGAAACTTGAGTTTTTGGAGGGACTTCCACCTGGTTCAGACGTTTAGTTGAATAAAATCCGCGTACTTGAATACAGAGTTATTCCACAAATGGCTAAAAGAACATTTTATACCCAGAAAACCAAATGGGAAAGTCTTCTTGCCTCTGGATGGCCATTCTTCCCACACGAATGCCATAGGCATGCTTCAAACTGTTAAAGAAAATGATATAATTTTATTTTGTTTACCTAGCCGTAGCCCTCAAGTCCTCCAACCACTGGATCACAGTTTCTTCAAGCCTTTTAAAACTTTTTATGCAGTTGAAACAAAGAATTGGATAGTGTCACACAAGGAACGAAAAATAAACCCATTAGTTGCAAGGAAACTTATTGGGAATGCGTGGTTTCGAGCGACTTCGGTTCAAATGCAATTTCTGGGCTTAGAGCTTGCGGGATTTACTCTTTTAAGTTTTTTTGCAATATCTGACGTTTCTTTGAGTAATTTAAAGTCTTCAAAAAGTGAACCGGGTCGTCAAAATGATGTCCTAGAATAGGACGTAAATGCATTCAGTGATGTTTTAGAATTAGACACAGATTTATTTAATGAATCGTTTCTGGTAGTTGATCAGGTTACATCTGATATTGTTCCTAGTAACATCGAGGTTGTTAATCAGATTGAAATCATATTTGAACAGGAACCAGGCCCTTCCCATGAACCAATTGTAGATTTATCAGATAAGAGACTTTTTAATTCAAACCCATTAATACTTCACAGAATTGTAACAGCGTCAATATTGGTGAACCGGAAAAAGAAACATGAAGCAAATATTTACAAAAATGTTTGCCGATACCAACCACTCCGGTACTGTTTCATAAGAGGGGAAAACTATCAGCTGCAATTAAAAAGTCAAAGATAGAGCTACATTAGGAGTACCATTCAAAAATAAACTTCGATCAGCTCAAACAGCTGTGCAGACTAAATAATCAAGACTCGGAACTAAGACACAGAAAAAAATACAAGCAAATAAAAAACCAAAAGAAATTAAGGAATCTAGTGAAGATATGCCCATTTCGAGTTAATCTGATTCAGACACACAGAAAGATGCTAGATGCAAAGAATGTTTTGATGAATATTATAATACTAAATTTTCTGCAGATTGGGTTCAATGTATTATGTGCAAGAATTGGCTACATGAAGAATGTACTATATCTGGTGACTATTGTAATAAATATGGACGCACTAAAAATATAAATATAAAAAAGACATCGACTGAACTGAAGTATTTTAATTTTTGAGACCGAATAATATAAAAATATGATAATGAATACCAAAGTGTAATGTGCTATTGCTAATTATGGGAATAAAACTTATTGATTATAAATATACTTTGACTTATTCCTAGTGGCAACTATCCCCATAGTGGTAATAGCCTTGAGACAACTAACACATATAATAGGCATCTCACAACCAGTACTTTTTTATTTGGTATATTTTTTAATATAAGCAATAACTACATCTAATTACTCTGAATTATTATTTATAGTAAAATTTTTTATTTAGTGATTCTTGTATCTATATACAAGAATCACTAAATCGAAGAATAAGTTTAAATATCAACTGTTAATTAGTAAAAAATACTGTATTTCAAAATGGGGGGCAACTATCCCACTTTTACCCTATCTCTATTCGCGATTTTAAGTTATTGACACTAACGCGCTTCTGACTATTCTTGCAAAGTATCAGCAGAGAAATTAACTTTCACATTCTACTTATTTGTTTATTATATAATTTGATTGTTCAAATTACAGCTTGCAGGCTTTTCTTGATAATGGAAGATGAATTGAGATGGAATTCATAACTGACAATATATTCGTCCGTAATTTATCTCTATTTGCGATTTTATACTATTAACATTGGCATGTAACTAGCTGTTCTTTTAAAATATCAGTCATGAATTTATTTTTTACATTTTATTTATTTGTTTATCGTGTAATTTTATTGCTTCATTTTTTTAAATTTTATTGTTATCGTGTAATTCTATTGTTTTTCTAATAGACCTTGAAACTGATAGTAGACCATTTGTGTAAACTTTTGTAGACCATTTGTGTAACTCATCTTTTGAGTTAAAAATAAAATGTCCAAAAATTAATTGCAGTGTAATCTTGTTATAACGTAGATTCGGGACGGTCAACTAGACAGCTGTTATAAGGTGAACTCTTTTAACAAATGGATATTATTCCTATTCTATCTTCTTCATTATGAACAGTTTTCACGTTTATTAACATTTTTCAACCATCGGTTATTGTTATCTCGCTAAAGCAAATGGCTAAGGCTATCCTGGCTACAGCACATTTTGTTTTCAGAATTGTATGCCGAATAATACCCAAATACGTCGTATCTCTCATTATTATTGAGGAGTTCTATTGTGAACCCAACTATTCGCGCTTTAGTATTAAGCTAAGCATATGACAGGACCATAATGCATTAGAACTATGTGTTAAAATATGAGTCGAAACGAGGCATCCCTGACATTAACCCTTTTGTTGGTTGTCAGTCCAGGGTAGCCCGCAGCTACTTTTGACTCTATCATCAGACTCTGAACATTAAAACAGGCTAAAGGTCTCACGGAGAGTTCACGCATGAGGATGAACTATGAAAATGGTAAATGTGAGACCAATGGATTTGCTGAGACATATTAAACGTACTCAAATATGGCGGGACTCTTATTTGTCGTTACAAAATAACTACTTGCCATTACGACCACCTTCGGCACTTTCATAAGTACATAGATAACATGAAAGATCAAATGCTTTCCCAAGAATAATTAAACCTAACAAAATATTAAGAGATTGCTACTTGTGGTATGAAGTTGCTTTAATCACTTTCGATACCATCATGAGACTATCGACGTCATTCTAGATCAGGCCCGTCCAACACACAACCGCCGGGCCACGATGGGGTCCGCGAAGGCCCTGTATCCTCACGCGAGCTAATTAAAACTTTGAAAATATCAATAGGATGTTGTGCACGTATCCATTAAAAATACGCTTATGTCAGTTGCACTGCACTAGTCGATAAATGAACCAATAACTGATAGTCAAAATGAATAATGTATATCTATATTATTAGGTATGTTTAGGTATATTATTAATGTATATATATTGTTATAACATACTTAATGTTACGGAACCCGGCGTTGCGTTACGTAACCGTACAAAACATGTCAGTCTAATTGTTTTGCTCCCGCAAACATACCAGTATTGTACTTGCAAGGAACAATGGATCTTATAGTCTCCGCTATAGAGCCTGTATTACCTTGTGCATGTACTCACACGTAGACAACGATTGCGTCAACTGGCGCCCCAATGTCTAGACTCAACACCCCTGGAACCTACGAGAAATCTCTCCATGTTTCTATGAGTTACTGATATAAATAGCCACAGTGGTCGCTGCGGAGTAGTTCAAGTTTGGACACGAAAGCGAAAAGATGGAAGAAGTGCGATAACCAGCGAATATCTATGGACGATTATAGTAATAAATGACGGACCACTGAATATCTCTCTCGTGATTTGGCTTTGTTGTATTGCGGCTAAACAAAGTTCGTCTATTTTTGAAGATATCGGAATTTTCTTCAATATCGAACCCGGAGTACATAACAGGTATGTAAAATTTGCTTCTAAAATTCTCGCACACCAAGACGCGCCACAGCTCACCTATCCGTTTGATACCCACACAGTTAGATCGTATCACCGCAATCAGTTCGTCAGCGAAGCTTGTCAACGAAAGCGTTGGTTTTAGTCGTGTTCGATTGCGATCATGTTACCGTTTACCTATTTCGTAAATCAATGTTGGGTGAAGTTTATTGCCGTAAAAAGTGGGAAATAAAGTAGATAATATATATTTGTAAAATAGTATTTTGTTGTACACTGTTTGAGATTAAGAACAACATGCTCGCATCTAAGGTTTGTAAATTTTGTTATATTTACCTAAATACAGATTTTAATGTTGAAGTTTTGCATTTAATGGACTGTTCTCCGTGATTATAATCATATATGGCGTGGTATCGTATTTGGTTATCGTATTGATGTATTTCGAATTCTATGTTTGAATTAAAATTTTCTTAACATATTTATCAACAGGTATATGTGTACGTAATTTCGTTTTATTTGATGGTTCTTGCAGAACAGGATATTAACAGAAAAAATGTAAAGTTGACGCAGAACGTCGAATATTTAAAAACAGTTGGATTGAAACCTTGTTTGTCACAGAACGCAACGGAAACATATTATGCCTCATATCTCATAACAAAATATCAGTTTGCAAGGAGTACAATATTAAACGGCATTATTCTACAAAACACACATCCAAATACAATGAGTACAAAGGTCAAATTGGAATCGATCGTTTAAATTCTTTGAAAAAAAATGCATAGTCGGTCAACAGGCAATGTTTAAAATACCAAAAGGAAATTTCGAGATAGTTACAAAAATTAGTTTTATGGTAGCAGAAACCATTTCCAATCGAAGCAAATCCTTATCCGACGGTGAATTTGTGAAGGAATGCTTGGAAATATTCACATCGATAGCGTATCCGGAGTATAAAGCATAAGTTAAAAATACAAGTTTGTCACATCAAACTAAAGTAAGGAGAATTAATGATATGTCCCCAGATATCGAATAGTCTTTAAAAACGCAATTAAAGAAATGCGTTTTCCATAGTTTCTCTCTCGACGAAAGTACTGATATATCAGATACAGTGCAGTTGGCAGTTTTTATAAGAGGAGTAACAGAAGAAAGATATAACCACAAGATTAGATATCTACTAAGAAATAGAGTTTATTGCATGGAAAAATCAGGGATTGAAATCGAACATTTTTTCGGTTTAACTACAGATGGTACACCAACAATGACAGGAAGAGTAAATGGTTTTGTGGCATTAATACGCAATAGTATCACACACACAATCATACAGCATCATTGTATTATCCATCAAGAACAGCTATGTGCAAAAATACTTGAGCTGTAACACGTGATAGGTAACGTAGTGCAGACAGTTAATTTTATAGGTGCAAGAGGACTCAGACTAAGAAGTTTCAGGTTTTTCTGTCTGGTGTAGGTGCAGATCATGAAGACATCGTATACATCAGTCGCGTTCGCTAGCTTAGCAGAGCAGCCACATTGAAGCGATTCTATTCTTTCAAGAAAATATTTACTTCTCTCTGTTCAAAGAAGTAAATATTTTTCTTAAAAACAAAGGCCAAGATATTCATTTTCTAACTGACGAGCAGTGGTTGGCTGCTCTGGCTTTCCTAGTTGACATAACTAAGTATCTCTAGTTGACATAACTAGTTGACATAACTAAGTATCTCTAGCGTCGTTGTTACAAAGGTTGATGAATGAGTTTGAGGAGAGATTCATAGACTTCCTATCACAAATACCCAACATGAGTGCATTTCAAAATCCATTTAATGTTGAAATTGAAAGCGCCGAGTTAAACCTACAGTTGGAATTGATTGATATATAAAACAATTCTCTCATAAAAACAGCATATGATGGTTGCCTTCCGAATGGATGATTGAATTTTACAAAGGTATGTTAACGGCAATCAATACCCAAACATTATCAGATTAACTCTATAATGTTTGGGTGTACTTGCAAACAGTTTTTTCCCCGCATGTAACATAACAGATAAAAAAAAGGTCATCTTTATCAGACACTAATCTTACAGGCATTCAGTGCATAGCTACTTCCAAAATATCAGCTGACATAGATGCACCGTGCAAACAAAAAAATGTCAGTCTTCTCATTAGTGCGATAATTTATAAACCTGAGGCTTTCTTTTTTCAATAAATTATTCATATTTAAATATTAAAATTACTGTTTTCTTTACATTTAAAGTTCACTATGCTATTGGCCCGTTATGGTTTCAAAAATAATAAACCTGCCCCTCGACACAATTATGTTGGACACCCCTGTTCTAGATCAGAGATCTTGCTGAGAGAAATGAACCCTATCCAAACTCGTCAATTCATCAAAATTAGTTGTCCAAAATTAATCTTATTCAAACGTTTGCATCTCGCTCTTATATAATTACTACAACTACCTTTTAGCACCATCCGAAGACAATGGAACTGTGCAAAATCAACCGTTATGCCAAGATGAATTAGATGAGTCTGCTCCCCGTCGTTTTGAAGTTATTACGACCTGTCATCAAATTTACAATTCATCCAAATTGTCAGCTCAGTCACATAATGGAAAATTGGTTAAAATTGATTTGCAAAGTTTACCACAAACATGTTATGACCGAAAAATAAGTGAAATTGAATAAAACTTGTGAAACAAAAAAAGAGGCGAAAATCAGCAAGACCCACGGTAATGCTCTTCCACAGGCGATATGTCGTGGCATTCGTCCATGTCGCTCTCTCCAATTTAAATACTCCTATTTGCTTTTTTCATATTGAGACGTGCCATAAATTGTTTCACTTCAAAATAGTATAAGCTGCTTGCTATAATGCTATTGTGGTTAAATATTTAACGAACACTTGTGTTCCAGAAACTGAGAGAATTTTCAAAGAAGTCACTTGGAAAATAATGATATTTTTGCAACGTAGTTTACCCTTGCTGAGAAATTTTAATTTGTAGAACACACCAAGTATTTCATTACTGATATCACAGCGTGACTGGTATACAAGATACGCTTAGACGAGACTCAAAAAAAAGTAATAGCCGCAGACAAATTGCGCAGAAGTCTCAAGTATCACTTAGTTCGTTTCCATCTCAATTATATTTTTCATACAATTTTGTATTTCCATTGTGCCATTTGTTTGTCGAATTTTTTGCTATTTCATGTTATTATGAAGTTGTTTTATTGTATTCTCTTTGAATAGCAAGAATTTTCTAGTGGTAATATACCAATTAAGTTTATCTAATTGTTATTGAGATATATTTTATTCAATACATTTAATTATTTAGGATTGCGCATCTTAAAGAAAAATCAGAAAACTTACTTGTCTGTAAATTTGTTTATTAGATATATTGTCACATTATTTTTTCTTAGAAACTGTTTGATCTAGAAATTTGAAATTTGTCATACTGACAAAATCTATTAACTTGGTTATGAGTAACTTTAAGAGTTAACACTAACTTAAGAGTTAAATTGTGAGTCGTGTAAAGTACTCCTTAATAAATGTAGAGTAACTTTTTAATGGATTGTGTAGAGTATCTTTTAAAATGTGTATTAAAAGAATCTCAAAAATATTTTACATAGATTTGTTTTACGTTTCGAAATCGACGTGCCAATCTTAATTCGAGAGTGTTACAGAAAACTTTCATAAAAATAAATTAATAATTTGAAAATTATTAATGATAGATACATGAACGATATTGCGTTCAATCAAATATTAACCAAGAATGTTTTAGATGTTTATTGAAATTGCGTTGACGTCTCTGTCTAATGAAATTGTAACGCAAATTTGAGGTATAAAAATATACGTAACGACGTACATAAATTTAGTCTAGTTTCAGTTTTCGTAATACAAGCACGATATTTAAATAGAACCTCAATATTTAATACTTATTTAGATATCATCCTTCGAACTGTGGAAATTTTGTAAAAATTGCAAAATGTTCAGAATACGTTTATAAATAATAGAAAAAAATATAGAAAACTCTAATGGGGAATTCAAAAAGACCTTCGACCTTGTGCATGAACGGATTCTAGAAATAGGTTTTGATAAATACTTTAAAATAAAATTATTTAAAGCTATTCAAATTCATTATTTTTTTGGAAATATGTAAACAAATCTGTGAATATGCCGAAATAACTCAGATGAAAATTACTGGACCATTAAAATTGCCAGTGTATTTAATATGTGTTATCATAATACGTGTTGCAATATGAAATTTAAAAAAAATACAGAAGACGAATCGCAACAGCAAGTTCAACTTTCTGAATATTAGAATCTTTATTCATCTACCATAAATATTTATGGGCACGTATAAAATAAAATTTATATAACTTGACTTTTTATGAAATGACTATGGCGCCTTAATTTAAGTATGATCCGAGACGCACTTTACTAATTATTTAATTTATGGGTTTAGATAAGTATGAAAACATTATTTTACATTTTTGAGGAATTTAAACAAATACACCAACACTTTTTGATTTTATTTTTATGACTGTTACGTACCATGATCCATCAGTAGACAATATGTCTGGTATGGATAAATAAGTGAAAAGTTATTCACCTTTGAATAGGCTTGAATATACATAAATCGGAAAAAAGCTAATATCAAATACTAATATTAAACTCTGTAACTTGGAAATAAACTTTACTTCTGCCGCAAGCCGGACTACAATTTGCAACCGAACGTTTTACAAAACGAGCAAATATCGGTAAACAATTGGCAAATGAGTATGAAGAAACGGTGTAGCCAAAGTTTGGAATTCTCCAAGAGTTCCTCGAGCTATTCCTCTATAAAACAACGGATTTAACCTATGCTGATGCGGTCGTAAAGTTTGGAACGCGAGCTTCGGCATACATGTTTGGCATGGGTCGGAATTCGAGCAACAAAATAACTTAACGGCTAGTGCGAGACCGATACCAATCTCCTAAGCAGTGATTGTCGTACTGATGAAAAGACACTATTTAAATAGTAATTTTTTTCAATAAAAATTAAATATAAATAATGTCAGGAAATTCAACATAACCCTAATGAATCTATTGTTTGTTATTTATTGTTAAACTTTATCATTTTAATAACAGTCAATCAATTTATGTTACTACTCGAAACTTTTGATCAAACTGGTTTTGATAAATTCTTGAAATACAACTTGGAAATTAAGTTTTTTCCTTGTGAAACTTTGTCCGAAATCCGGAAAAAGTGAAAATGGTTGCAAGGTCTGGCGAGTATGAGTTTTTCTATCACCATTTGTAACACATGATCATATATTAGTAATTGTCGGGTTACGGTAGGATAGAACCAGCACGCATCCTCTAAATCATATGATTTATTTATCGAACCTTCTATTTCGGACCCTGTTTGGTTTAAACGCCTGGGTTCAATTCTTATTTAATACACAACCTGGTTTCATCGGACGTTTGAAATTTAATCCCTTCATTCTTGTTTGGATTCCACAGAACTACACACGCGCTTATTTCAGGATTTCTTTAGTTGTGTTAGTACTCATTCTGTCAAATTATAAGATAATAACAAATAAATAATACTGAGTCAAATTAATGCAAATGGTTTTTCTCAATATTGTTTTAACACGCTAAATGCAGTTTCAGTTCAGCTGTAGTTTAAAATAGATCTACGTGTATCACTTTCACTTTATCTTTATTAACCTCAATATTCGGAAGCCTGTTGGTGGACACTTGGTGAGTTGTAGTATGCTAACATCATGAAGGTAAGGTATGAGAAATTTTAGAAAAATGAACATTCAGTATCACAATATTATGTCATGTCAAAATCGGTCAATTATAATCGATATATCAAGTTGGCTTCAACAGCTTCCAAAAAGACCTTTGAGTCTACGATGTTTATATCAATCGTGTTTTGTTAATTTTGTAGTAACTTGATAAATAATGAAAATATTTAAAAAAAGTTGTTACCATTTTTTTTCTTGATTTCGATATTATTAAAAAAGTTCATAACAATTTTTAGGTGTTTTGATATGAAGATTTAAACATCACTCATTATTTTTTGTCATATTTGACACATTGGTTTTCATTCGGATTTAAGTAATTAAATTTTTATCACAAAAAAATATTCCAGGTAACACGAAACTGATCAAATTTTGTGAACATTGGTTTCATCATCAAAATTATCGATTTTTTCTTACTTTTCTTCGGAGAATTTTTTGGGTATTATTCTAGAAAATAATTACATTAATAAGAACAAATTATACGTTTTTGAACTCAAATTTTAATAAGCTTTGTTTTGTGTCCAACATAATAAACTTGAACCTGTTCTCATTCTGCTTCACTTTTCAAACAAATCTATTTTCCAAAACGAAAAGTCAAATTTTGGTTTGTAACGCTAAGGCATTTTTAGACAATCGTTTCTTGTAAATATACTAAATTTCAACTTTCTCTGTTGAATTTTTCTCAGAAACCGTTATGAGTGAATTGCCAATAGTAATCAGATACGTGGGCAGATATCAAGGCGATTCTATATGAATTCTGTAATTTCGGTACAGAATTTAGGTTAATTTCGGTAAAGAAACCTAAAAATAACCAAATTTATCTACTTTGAAAATTGCTGAGATATAAATAAATAGCTGATGAACTTCTGCGAGTTAAAGGATTGTTTTATTTGCACAATGAGATGATTTGCCGTGAATACAGGAACAACCGTTACCTCCTATTTCGTATCTACCAAGTAGTTGCTGAATTTACACTAAATATTGAAAGAAATCATGTAAAATTACTAGAATTACTAAAAATGTTGCACGAATATAAAAAAAGGAAAAAGCGGATCTGGGTACTGCATTGAGGGTTTCGCATATTGTCTGAAATTAATTTATTTGTCATAAGTCATCACTAACGTAGACTTTTTATCGCAATATACATTTAATAATAATAAAAAATTGAGATAATTGAGAATGTAATTTGGGAAAAAGGATTTATATATATATATATATATATATATATATATATATATATATATATATATATATATATATATATATATTATCGTAAGTATGACGTCTATGTCATCTAGAATCATCGTTTACTAAGTTTTAAAAACACTTTTTTCATCTTTTTAGATTGAGTAGCTTCGGAAAGAAGGGGAAGGTCATTGATATTTTTCGTAGGTCATTGAAGGTAGACTTTAAAATAAATTTTGAAATTCTTATTTTAGATACTAGCCCTTTATGGGATACCGCACTATACATGGAAATTTAATTTTTTTTTGACTAGGGTCGAGTCGGGAACAGCGGCTCGAATATTTCGGACATTTAATTTATGGAGAAAAAGTTAAAGTGAAGAGATGAAATTCATGCCTAACATGCTTTATTTATTAATCTTTCTTCCTGCATTGTCACTTTCTAAATCAAGACATTACTAAAGTTGTCAGACAATGCTTTTTAAAAAAGGGAAATGTGTACCAGTACTAGGATACTGTGACTCGACCCTGTAGTACATAGTGACTCTAACGGCTAGGCAATATAATATTCAATTAAAACTATGTTTTATATTTAGTCACGTTTGTTTGTTTAAGTCAAAATCATATCTTAAGCCTAATATTCTTTAATATTAATCATATACAGTTGTAAAATAAAAAAACTTTAACAATTAAGATCAACCTTTTTAATGTAGCGAATGGGACTTTTAACTTTTTGATGCTTGAGGTATAGTCATCCTGTTTCTTATTAAATATATTCCACATCGTGTATCATCTTCAGAGTTGTTTCCACTTTTCTGTCCAGTGCCGCTTTCGTGACGCGGCATTCTGAAACAAAAAATTACGTCATGCTAAGCAGGTATACATATTATTTTCTTTAGTTTTCCAAAAATACTTTACACGCAGTAGATATAATATCATAATGTCAAACAACCCTTTGAATTAGTCAATGGATACTTAAGTTCATAATAATAATACGTATATGCACTTTTTTAGTAATCAAACTTATAACATTCACTCATATTTAGTTCCTTAGTTAGTTTGGCAAATGAAATCGGTAAAAGTTTGTTAATAAGAGGCATTAAAATATTCTTGTTATGATGTATACCGTATTTACCTATGTGGTAAATTTCCAAGCAATATCTATGTGTAAATACTTACGTAGTAAATTTTCAAGAAATATTTCAATATTTTTTATAAAACGTCAATTTTATATTTAACGGTACTTACCAATCTGAGTATACAGTGGCTCCCGAGTCATTGTGTACCTATTCAATTTGAGCCACTGAGCACGCCGTTGTCATTTTGAATTCAATGATGTACTAATTTCAACTGAATTGCGTAGCGTGAGTGAATCTATGCTATTGCATAATATATTAAAGTTACGTTCCATAAAACAATAACAATTACTTAAATCTGTAAATTTTAATGAGTAAAAATACGTATAACTTACATTGAAAAGTGTTTTTAAGCCACCAACAGAAATACACACTCGTATCACAACCAAACAGCGCCGGAGCTGATGGATCACTGGTTTATACATGTACGGATGCCAAGCACTACCAACAAATGAGGGAAAGAGATAGATATTGCTGTTCTAATTTGAAATATCGGCGTGAGCCAGTGTACCCGATTGAGCCACTGTTCCCGACTTGATCTTAAATAATTCGTAGATAAAACGATTTTTCCTTTTGGTACGTGGTGTATGACTGAAGCGCTCTTTGAGTAAAGTAAGAGGGAAGTTGAAAAAAAAATTAAAACTAGCTATCACGCTACAAAAAACCTATCACAGCACGAAAAAAGTATTATAATTTTTTACGTACAACTGTTTTAAAATATTTAAAAAGAAAAAAAATTTTAAAGTTTTAATTAATTAATGTTGCATAATAAATTTGAAATAATTTAAAGATTCAGTTTATTTAAAGTAAATTTAATTTATTTTATTTTGTGTTTAAGAATTTAATATACGAATATATTAAATATGAACAAATTCACAAATTTAAAAGAGCTAATTCATTTGTTTAATGTAGCATAATTATTAAAAAATGATTAATTAGGAATGATATTTTAAAAATATTTAGTTTTTCAGAAAACGAATCGATTTTTTATAGTAATTTGTTGTATTACAAATATTTCATAATTTAAATTAAATCATATATATTTTAAGGGATTATAAGTTTTAAAAAAACGATTTAATTGAATTTAAATCCATTATTATTAATTGTTTATGATTTGATTAGTTTAAAAAAAAACATTATTATTAATGCTGATTTGTTTAGTTTAAAAAAAAATTATAATGAAATTAAATTAATTAATAGTATTGTATTTTAAAGGTTATCCCATAAAAGCTTTGGGTAATGGTTAAGATATTTTATTATGAAACGCAGGTGAAAAACGAGGCTAATTACAAATATTAAATTACATATTTAATTGCATTGTTAAAGACATTTGAAAATATTCACTGATATCTCATTTGATGGGATAAATGACAAAATCTATCTCAAGTTTCCTTAAATTGACTAAACACGAAAAATTTGAATGTAATCGTAAAATATTTCAAAATGACATAACTACTCCTCTGTAATATATGCTTAGAAGACAGATGGACAGACAGAATGATATTATAAGGTTCCTAGTTTACTACCTAATTTCAAATAAAGCAATGCCTAAATTTCTCTCGGTATGAAATGCTATTCAACAATATCATGCCCAATAAATTTTATTGACAAAATTATCGATAAGAGTATTTAACACTATCGTAAACGTCAAATAATTATCTTTACACGAAACTCTGGAAATCATTATATTTTAACGTGTATCTTTATTATACACGTAATTAGGTGTATTATTCTGTAAATCACCACATTTGAAATAGTCATTTCCTTGCGAGTTTTTTGGAAATAAACACGAAATATATGATATCAAAACTTTGCAAATGACATGCGAAATGTGCATTTATCTGGATTATTTCGATATGTAGTACTACAATCAAGAACAACCATTATTCACCATTATTCTAAACATAATTATTTTAACAACGAAATAACGGTTATTTTCAAAATAGCCAAAAAACAGCGAACGCAATTTGTCCCGTTCTTCCATGTGCCTCCTCCGTTGCAAAGAACGGTTCTGACCGAATTTATTTCGCTACCTCTTTCTAATTCATAATAACCCTGTTATACATAAATCTTCGCGCTCTTTCTACTCTTGTTCATCTATGTAATATAATAAGTCTATTTTATAAATATATTATAAAATAGACTTATTTTAATAAATTTTGGGATAAAACTTTTAAAAGCCTTAATTACTTAAAATGGTTTGGTTTATTTCGTAGAAATATAATTTGGTTGTTCATAAATGGCAACTCGACAATTCATAAAAAAGTACATTTTCCATGTGTTTTTTCAGCGGTTTTCCGGAAAAAATTTAATCCTTAAATGAAATTTATATATTGTTAAGTCTATATTATAGTTTTGGAGTTTAGTCCTTAAGAACTGCTTATATAGCGCCCGGTAACACTTTTTACGAGGAGTAAAATCAGTTCACCATAAAAAAAAGTGTAACAGTTTGTAAATTTGGATCTTGGAGGTAATCTGTGAAACTACTCATCTGATTTCAAAAAAATTTGTACCAATAATTAGAAAGGATCTTCAGGATGGATATAGATTGTATATTATCTCGTTAAAAAAGAATTAATGGAGACAAGTTTTGCAATGTAAGTTAACGAAAAAACAGTCGTCCAAATGCATTTCTTATGAACGCTGCCTTAACGGTAAAATATATATTGATAGATGATATTTATATTTATATACAGCATTACCTATTGCTTTTTTTAGTGATAAAACTACTTTCCTTTACTTGTTCTATGAGATCTTGCTTTTTGCCAAATTTCATTATTCTAGGTCAACGGGAAGTATCCTATAGGTTTTAATTTAATTGCGTGTCAAAATATGGGGCACAATTGGCCTTATTTTTAAGGTTTTTCTTGACTTACAAGCTTGATTTTACAGCTCTAAGGGCTCGTAGAACTAAGTATTTGATATTAGTTTCAACTTGAACTTCAAGAAAAAGAGTCTTGATAGGCCGACAGATGGACAACGAAGTGATCCTACAAAGATTCCTTTTCCCTTTTTAGAAACCGAAAATTGAACATTAATATGACAATATAGGTCGCAATATCCAGAATATATATTATCTATGTAATAAATTACACTCGAATCGGTTCAACCATATTGGCGTGGTTCGATAACAATCATTAAAGGAGTCAAACAAATTTTTGGACTTTCGTATTTATCGTGTAATGGAGGACAGCTGTTTCCCGCGGTATTACCCGTCGAAGTCAGGGTTATATCGACGGTTATACTCGAGATGATCAGTCAATAAATAAGCCAGTCTCTCTCTACTTCACACCGTTTAAGCAGTGGTCTTCAACTTCTGTTATATTTTTTATTACTGATTAACTTGGCATGAATTATAGCATAATGATATATAAACTGTAATAGTGCCCAAAATATGGGTTTCCAAACCAAAAACAACTTTTAAAATTTGATGTATTTTTCTTAAGGTTAAACAAACAAACTTTTTCGAGATTATAATTGTTAAGTACATGCAAAATATCTCGTGTTGCGACCGTAACAGATGCGGTCGATGTTAATTGGTAAACGGCTGCGTTCGCTTCGAGCTACTGGCGCGCTCTCCAACGGGCTTAATTAAAAAAGTTGGAAGGCGAGGCATCGTAAACACGTGAACCCACGGAATTAATATTAACAATCATATGCCGACGCCGATCGTACAATTGTGCGGTTACGAAGATATTCGAGTTGAATTTAATTATGTTTGCCACAATTTATGGCGTCAATTACGATGCGCGAATCCTAGAATCGTCTTTCTTGTCTGTTTACATATGAAGTTATTATTAATGCGCACCGCAGATGAGCAACAATAATTGGCCCGACAATAAAATATATGGGAAAAATAGAAAAGATTACCTACATTTATCATTTTAACGCAAACCTCCTACTAAAATCGGTCCTACAAAAAATCGGAATTACTCTAGCCGACTCTCATGGATTTGAACGTTCAGTAGTCTCGGAAATTGAGGGCTGGGGAATTATTTTGTTCAATATTTTCAGTATATCTCTAAGATTTATAAGATAATAAGAGCTGAAAGTATGGAAATAAATTGTTTGATACCCTTACAACTACCCCTTTTAAACTTCAAAAAATGGTTGGACAGATGGATATGCGAGCGATCTTTTTTCTTTTTAATGTAGAGAACCCTGAAAATCGTCACTTTTGCATTGGCTTATTTTTAGCATTTCGTATTAGCTTATTTTTAGCGAATATAACCCCGGTTGAGCCAGAAATTTGGTTTCGAGAGCATCTATAAATTCTTATATGCCAAATATTTAAACAAATCTTTATATGTCACACATTTACAAACACATACATATATGTACATGTATATATATGGAGATGACCTTCAGAAATAATGAAATCACCTTGAAAATAAAAGTCGATATTATCGGAATGAGAGTATTTCCATTATATTGGCCTTCATACAATTGAGCATTTTATCGAGGAAGAAACTGAGTTTTCAAATCTTGGTGGGAATCAGGTGTGTGTTCTATAAATAATTCACGTATCAGGTAATAATAAATAAATAGCAGGTATAAATATTGTACAGCATATAGAAAGTAGACTAGAGGAAAGAGCTTCAGGTTTACACTAAATGCATATTATTAAACTAACGCAGATCACTCTATTTAAAGTTATCCTAACGCCCATGTTCATAATCACGCCACGCACCAGATGCCTAGTTATGGGTCAGAATGTGTATGCTTCTTATATCCTGCAAACATGAATAATCAGTTCATACACGTTTGCAGGATATGAGAAGTATACACTAATAGGTCGACAGGTGATGGTCGTTACGTGACGTTAAAATATATTATGATGCTTATTTATGAAGCGGGTATTATGACGTTTTGCATCGATGTAAGTCTATATACTTGAGAATGTTAGATGGTATTCATTAAGAATAAAAAGCTAGAAAAGTGGTTTTCACCGCTTGGTGCATGAATTGAGATCTGAGAAGACTAAGTTCAAGAGTATCAGTGGAACACAATACGTTCTATGGTTGATAAATACTACAATCATAGCGGTGTACACTGTGTTACCTGGAGTGAATATGCTCGCTGTCGTCCATTTAATTAATTTCGATTCCTATCACATTAAAGCACAATAATCGACTATTGTTGAAAACAACCGATTAATAAAAACATACAGAAAAGATTTGCCTTTCATATAATCTAAAAAGTGTCGTCTCGAAAAAATTAAAATTCATGAATGGATTATGCGACTAACTATTGCTAAGATCCAATATGCTGAAGAGCTTCAGAAGAAGAAAGCAATAAAAACAAATTAAGTTAACATCTCGATAAAAGATTAACATTGTCCTATTTGGGTCAGTTATTAAACCGTTTGGTCAGATATCAATATATTATTGTAAAATGTGCCAAGTTTTTGATAGGGCAAATATAACACCCACCGCGAATTACCTTGTCGGAATGTAGAAATTAGGGATATTCATATCTTGAACAAGTTGGGGCTTTGGCTTCTAATGCCCATAAGACTGCCGCGACCTTTAATCAGGACTCAAAAGACTAGTGAACGAAGTGAGCACTAACCAACGAATACCGTTATAGAAATAGAAATAGCATTTAGTTTTCAATATTCTCATATTAGATGTGGGGTTTGCGTATATTTTTTTGAAGAAAAAAAATCAATATCATATATTAGCTTGTGTACGCTTGCTTAAGGGAACAAAAATAAATTTAAATAAATTTGATAGTTCATGAATTTTGGCAAATAGTAGTAGGCATTTTATTTGCTGATTAAGATTTCAGTTATCTGAAAGTAAAGCATTTAGCAGGAGTTGCTTTTAACCGATAAAGGGTGTTTATCATAATTAATTTCACTCCATTTAAGCGACAGTGCGATGAACATCAATAAGATATCGATTACTTAAGTAAGATGTTAAAATTGTATTATATTAGTGTCATTTAAGACAAATTAAAGATGATGATAGGAATTAAATACGTCATAAAAATTAAGAATTAGTTTAAGATATTAGTCTACATACGTAACTAAAATTTCAATAACTTAAAACGGTAAATGGTTTAAACGGCAAACTGAGGACAGTATTTTATTGATCTTATTAATAAGTTACAAATATCAATCATTGATTGAATATATTTGGCGTTAATTTTGTAGAAATTCATTATTCACACTTAAATGAAACTACGTGATGTAGTATTATTTCTACTTTCTTTAATTTCTTTACCACGACCTAGGTTTCGTTGTATTACAACATCTTCAGATGGGATATTAGCAAAGATAATGAAATTAAAGAAAGTGGAGATAATACTACATCACGTAGTTTCATTTAAATGGAAATATCAATTAATAAATACACGCATCAAAATATTATTTGCACGTCTGGTAATTGTCTATGATACAGGTTAAAATGGTTATAATAAAAAAAAGATCAAATGAGTTTTTTACAACTACGAGTTTACGTGTTTCTCTTGTAATATGGAAATTGGTAAAATAATCTAATGGTATCAAACTACAGATGAGGTATTGAGATTTAACGAAAAGTTTAATTGAAATGTTTTGTTAAAATTTTACTTTCTTTTTAATTCTTTTAAAGAAAATTAATCCTATTCATAAAAATATGTTTTGTGATATATGTAAAATTATGCAAATAAATTTTTTCAATGATGCTTTTGTATTGAAGTTTTATTGTTGCTAAATTCGTAGAATCAAATGCATTGAGTCAATATTCATATGTTAGAGAGCTAATTAAAATTGTAACGCAAATACAGTATGTAATAGTTCGAAATTGATAAATGCAAAATAATTTATTATGAGCTAACATAAATTAAATAAATTGTTTTATAAAACGGATTTTTTTAAATTTAATCTTTCATAAATTTCTAAATCTTTCTTTTTAGTAATTTTAGGAAAAGAAAATATCTTTTAAGAAAACAAACTGCTGCATTTTGCAATATTATTTAATTTTCTGTGGCTAAAAATGAAAAATGAATAAAATAAAGTAGTTATAATGAATCAAACCATAATTTACCATGAATTGTAATATAAACACACAGACGTGAAGTTTTTCGGAAAATTAGAATCAATTTAGCTCCTAGGATTTGTTCGATATTTGGTGGAAGGTCCTATGTCGTATATTAATCGTTTTTATTTCAATCTAAAAAAGGGGAACCCAGCATTAATTAGCAGCATGGGTACGAATCTTGCCTGTAATGTGAAAATGACCATTGGAATTATAAATTAAGTGAAAGCTTAAATGTGCTTTTGTTGAATTTTAATGCAATATCTATTGAGTAGTAAATAAGGTGGCATTTTTTAGCTTTTAAATTATTTTAGGTATTTACAACTTTTGTTTATTTGAAAATTCTGCTTAATTTGAACTTTATTCTCGGAATATCTTATAGTTGTTGGACATATCTCGAGGTTCCGAGTCTTTTTATATTCTTATAATTAGATAGGAACAAAATGTATGTCGCCCATGTAATAATTATTCATTTGCATCCCCCGAGAGTATTTATTACTAATTTTTAATTTTGTTTACATTTCGTTGTGGAAACAAATAATAAAAATAAGCTAAGCCTGAGTCATGCTCATTTATCGAGGATCCCGTATCTCATTTGAATTACTTTATTTACCGTAAGTTATCATCAATATCTGCCTCAGGTAGATATTTTATGTTTAACTGAACAGTGGCTAAAATATTACAAAATAATGTTTAGTTTGAAAAATGATCAAGTAGTTATTTTAGCAGAAAAAGAGTTATGGGAAGTAGCTTATTAACATTAATTAAAAATAATCTTAAGGCAGAGGACCGTAAAGATAAATAAAAGATGTATTAAAAATAGTGTAAAAATATATTAGTTTGCGGAGATTTCAATATTAACTTACTGATAAATTCATCTATTACTTTACAATTTATTAATTTATTTAAATCCTTTAGTCCTAAAAATGTTCTTCTCCACGTATAAGAAATGCTAATGTCATACCAACCTCTATTGATAGTATTTAATGTAATTTTGTCATTTCATTGCAACGTCAAAATCACAGAAAACACATTTGTTTATGAACACAGGATGTTCATGTGATTTATGAGTAGAAGACGTAAGAAAATTATTAACTTAAAAAATTAAGAAAAGTGAATGACTAAAAGATAGTTTTTCATCAGCTTCCACTGCAAATGTGATGAATTTGTTTTCTACCGCAGTTTTTGTCATGCTGCAGAAGATATAAAACTCTATAGCTACTCAGCATATTTGTCTTCATCAAAATATTGCAAATTCTTTTGACTGTCTGTTGAGCAATCATTTAAAGGAAGGCTGGTATGGCATATTGACACGGTATCTTTACATAATTACAGTTTTTCGATGATAGAAAAATATAGTCGCTGATATGTTTGTATAATGATAACAATAAAAATAATTGGTTAAATTAAATAGCATCTGAGCTGCAGATTTAAAGAAAGTGTTACCGTGTGTTATTAAGGAATTACATGCGACTTGCTATTTAAATGTAAGTAGTACAGCAAGCAGTATAAGTTTGTTTCAATTAATTTGGCGAATCAGGTTAATACAAAAAGACAATTTATGCCAAGTTAAGCGTATAGTATTACTTCAATTATATATGTGTCTTAACATAATAATTTTATTATTATCAGTATATTTTATAACGTTAAATGCTGAATAATTTTGCGATTAGTAATTATTGATATTGCGAATTTCTGCATCAGTTTTCACTGACATGATTTATTTTAATTTTGCTTATATTTATCTATAAATATTATTTATAAATACTCTTCGCCAGATTCTTATTTTCTTGCCACAAATAATCACCGAATGATTACTGATTTTGTCTCAGGAAAGAGTATCATTTCTTCAGTCTATATTTAACTTAATGTCAAAAATGTAATATGAGACCATTGTTTCACGTTTATATTCAGGTGAAATAGTTTTTAATATTTTCAGTTTAGTGACTTTTAACTTGTTTAATAAATTTTCACACAATTAAATTTTACGCGTAGTTTTTACGGAAATTTTCCTAAAAGAAATATTTTATATAATATTAGATACATAAAAGACTAATAACTTTTTTCCGGTTTACCCATAGACACAGTGCGTAGCTACTCATTTATCTTGGAGTAAAGTTGCGATCGTGCGCATACAATTATAAGCTAAGCAAGCAGCTTCTGGGTCAGATAAACTATTTAAAACAAGCTTTACATTTTTGGATCTTCTGATATCCCTCAAATTCTGCCAGATACTTTTCAATGCTATTCCAATAAAACACGTCTGTTTAGGTCTGTTTTGTATTTTAGTGTGAAGTCGGTCAAGTTGATTGCAGTTTATTGTTGAGTCCACTATAACATATTCTGGTAGTATTTCTCAATAGAAAATTCCCTTTGCATTCCGCCAAACAAATGTCAAAACTTTCTTTTGATGAAGTTCAGTCGGAGTTGGTATCAGCTTTTCGTGTGAGCTTAGACATTGGCGTTTTCGCGTGCGGTTTATTTACAGAATCCACTTTTCATATTCAGTTCTCAATTGGTTAAGTTAATATTAGGGCGGCTCTAAGTCAATATTAGGGTAACTGAGCGGCGATCAGGGTACATGGTATTCAGACCCCTAGCTTACACACTTTATCAAGCTGAGTCAAGTGTTCTAATACGTGCATATAGCTGCAACTTAGTTATGTTACCAGGCAGTGTAAGGTAAGGCGGGGATCTCTTTCAATTTATTATTTTAAAAGAATTATGTTAACTTCCACTGGTCGCCTGTTACGGGGAAAACCTTTTAAATCGTAATTCCCATTTTGAACCCCTGAAACCAACCTCTAGGTTGCATCAGAGACCGCATTTTCACCTTCTGCATTACTTATATTTCGAACAGCTACAGCTGCTGAGTGATCTAAATGAAACTCTTAAAAAAGGTAATGACGTATATTCTCTCCTGTCGTTTTCATGTTCTGGTTTCCATATTCTAAAGCGATCTGTTGCAGTTGATTTATATTTATATAGTTTACGATCACCACTTTACATTGTTACACTCTAGATAGTTCTGTAACTTTCTAGAAAAAACATAGAAAGTTAAAAAAACGCTCATTACTTTCCTACTAACCCAATATATTTAAGCGCAAATGGAACAGAAATGTCTAAAATGTAACTTAGCCCATTTCCGCCTTAATAACACTCGACTCGCTATCAAGTTCATTCTTATGTTCGCGTCGACGTTCTTTATCTAATATTTAGATAGTATTAACACAATCGTTAATTTGAATCATTACATATTAACGTTACGGATTAAGTCTAAGTATAAATTTAAGAAGAAAGTACTGGCTATTAAATTTTTTATATCTTTGAATTTTACGTAAAAGCGTTCGTCTTAAAAAGTTAACATTTTATTAACGAACTCAGTTATGTATTTCATTAATTTTTATTAAGACGAGGTAATGTAGTATTTCTTCTTTCATTTAATTACGTGCGCCGCGTTGTAAACAGTTTTAGTATAAATAATTAAATATTTTCATAATATACATTTTGGCAGGTTTTATGTTGGTGTAAAAAGTTATTTGCTTTAATTCTTTATTTTATTAAAACATTTTGTATCCAAACTGATAATAGCTTTAAATACATAAATTTTAATAACCAGCTTTGTAACTTTTTTATGATATAATATGGTAGTTGACTCATTCTAAATTTTGATATTTTTCGTACAATAGTGTGAAATATAAGTTAATTAAAAACCAGTCTTGAAAAAAATTCAAAAATTGATTGAAAATTAAGCCAGTTGTAGGCTTCTAAATTTGAAGATACGTATAGAGTTGGGTATATTCCGGTCTCTTTTCCTCTCGTAGCATATAATATGCAATAATAAAAATGACCTCACAACACAGTATTGCCGTCCTTCTCTAAAGTTTAAATTTAAACTTTTATAACTCGGTCAATTTTTAAAATTATTAAAACAATTTTTCACTCTTCATCAGCTTTTTTTTGAAATAATGACTTATAAAATAAAAAAAATTACTCAAATACCCAATTAGGTGAGGGTTGGTCAAATCTGATTATAGGTCTTGAATTAACAGAAGTTGTTATTGGTTTTTAATTAAAGGAAAGTATTACTGTAATGCACCCAGAAAGATATGTTTTTTAATTTCTTTTCTTATTGATGGATTATTTTAGATTTTGAGGATAGGTATGTTATTGAACGTACATTAAATGCGTGTGTACGTGTTCTCATGATTATATAACTATATGTATGGTCTCATGATTATATACCTATATGTACGTAAGTATGGTTAAATATGTGCGTCTTATTTTATTTATTTTAAATATATTATCTTCTTCACCTAGCCTATTGCAATTTGCCACATTTCTGTATATTTAAATTAATAATCTGAGTAATTGTAAAATAAGTTCTTGACACAATAAATTCTCCTCATTTTGCACATTAAAGTTTGTAATTAACGAAATTTGTAAGCAAAACTTAACTTAAAAATAATCAGGAATGAACGGGAAATTCACGAGACACCTACATTTAAAATAGGTTTAGGAACATTAATCAGTTTGATTTTATGGCGGAGGTTTCACATAGTGTATTAATCACTTCCATTTTGTATTATGGCTTTTTCAACTTTAATTAGGGGCGCGTGTTGATGCCTCCTTCGTTGGTATCTTATCATAAATTATACAAAGACTTAAAACTCTTTTGTTAAATATTAATTTAGTACCCCGATTTCAATGTGATAGAATTTTTGGTTGTCGGTTCTGGGTAATCGGGAAGGACTTATAAATTATTAATTTATTGTTGATTATTTGCAACTGTCACTTAATATTCTTTTAAATCTGTATAATGTTAAATTACATAGTGAAAATTTTGGGCACTTGGGCAATATCTATGTGAAAGTTTTGGGCATTCGGAATTTTAAAAATTTTAGACAAACTTACTCAATTTTGAAATTCTTCCATTACTGGTTTATACAAATAATTTTTGTAACAAGTATATAGGCAACATTATTCTGTAATATTCACTAATATTTGTAGTAATTACAATCTTTAATTCACATATGTGTAAATATTTTTAAATGTACACATTTCTATATACGTATATAATGAATTATAATCGAAATACGCAAATGCGAAGTTATTCTGGTACATTTAAAATCAATTTAAAACATTCCCGCAGGGTCACTTCGGTATTGGGTCGAAGGTCCTGTGTCGTATATTAATAATTTCCATTTCATTCTAAAAAGGATCATCTAACATTAATTAGCAGCATGGGTACGGACTTCGCCGGTAATGTGGAAATCACCACCGGAGGTTTTGAATCGTAAATTACTTGAAACATAAATGCTCTTTTGTTGAATTTTAATTCAATGTCTATTGTGTTGTAAATTGAAGAGAGGTTTTGATTACATACTTTTGAAAATTGTGCTTTATTTGAAATTCCAGCCTTTACTTGTTTGTGTATTATAATATTGAACACAAATCGAGCTTTCGAATTTTTAAACTTTATTTCAATTATCAATATCACGCATTATTCAAAAGCTCCTAAGAATTATAAACAAAATATTCCTTTATCGGCGGTATTTCGCTGCTCAAATTATAAGTTTCTTAATTGAACATCACTTTCCTTCCGGTTAACTCGATCTTTGTGCGATCTTTGTAGCGTCCCGCCCAAGCAATAATTATTTGGTTGTATTTAGATAACAACGATTAACAGATATAAATGAGAGTATTTATCTCCGGTCTAAATATAGTAATGTTCTTTATGTCCCTTATATAAAAAAAAATATTTATTGCCATCCAAGCCTGAGTTTGGCTCGCTCATAGAAGGTTGTGCACCTCATTTATTACCATAAGTCATCACTAATATGGACTCCCTAATACAATAAATATTCACAATTAAATGAAACTACGTGATGTAGTATTATTTCTACTTTCTTTAATTTCGTTACCACGACCTAGGTTTCGTTTTATTACAACATTTTCAGGTGGGATATTAGCAAGAATCTTTGATAATATACCACCTGAAGATGTTGTAATACAACGAAACCTAGGTCGTGGTAAAGAAATTAAAGTAAGTAGAAATAATACTACATCACGTAGTTTCATTTAATTGTGAATAATGAATTTCTACAAAATTAACGCCAAATATATTCAATCTTCAACAATAAATATTTAAAAATAACAAATATAATTAAGTGTGTGTGTGTATATATATATATATATTATATATATACATATATATATATATATATATATATATATATATATATATATATATATATATATATATATATATATATATATATATATATATATATATATATATATATATATATATATATATATATATATATATATATATATATACATATATATATATATATATATATATATATATATATATATATATATATATATATATATATATATATATATATATATATTATATATATATATATATATATATATATATATATATATATATATATATATATATATATATATATATATATATATATATATATATATATATATATATATATATATATATATATATATATATATATATATATATATATATATATATATATATATATATATATATATATATATATATATATATATATATATATATATATATATATATATATATATATATATATATATATATATATATATATATATATATATATATATATATATATATATATATATATATATATATATATATATTACCGTGCATACCTTAAAAATATGACATGTAGAATCATCGTTATATATCTAGTGTAATAATTTTACTTGTCCGTAAACCTTTCTTTTAACAATTTATATTCGGTAGAAGAATACGGGGTAAACATTTTATTTGTGTTTCTCGATATATTATTGAAGATAAACTTCCTAAAATTATGAACAAAATATTTTTGAAACCCTTGCAACCCTAATTACGTTTCCATATAAATAATCTCAAGTGTTACTTTTTGAGATATGTGTGGTTTACCATGTTTATTATCATGCCAAATTCGTTACCGGATTTTTTTATTTCCAGACACTGGGTGCAGCTACTTACACTCTTGATAAGACCAAGTATTTTTAATAAGCTTTACGCTTTTGGAGCCACTGATTTCCGTCCCATTCTACGAGATACATTTCAATGACAGTCAAAAAAACTTTTATCAAAGCACAAATGGGACATAAATTTTTTAAATGTAACCTACTTCATTTCTGCTTAATTGTACTCGACTCGCTGCCTAGCGTGTTCGAAAGTCCACGGCGATGATCTTTTGTTGAATATTTAGATATCATTAACATAATAGTTAATTTACATCACTATGTTTTAAAATTGTAAGTAATGTCTAAGTATAAATTTAGAAAGCAAATACGGACTATTTTTAAATCTTTAAATTTTATGTGAATACACTGGTAATAAAAAGTTATTTTAAAAACCTCTACAATTGATTAATATTTAATTAATTTTAACTACGTGAAGTAATGTTGTAATACTTACTTCAGTTGATTACATTGAATTTTATACAGTTTTAGTAGAAATAATGAAATATTTGGGTGCTACACTTTTGAGTTTAAGTCGGTGTAAGAAATTGTTTTGATTTTATTTTCCATTTGATTAAAACGTTTTTGTTCAAACTAATAATAGGTTTGAAAAAATTATTTGTAATATACAGCTTCGTAACTTAATCTTTACATTATAGTGATGGGTGTATAAAAATGTGAAAAAAATTAATAAATTATTTTAGATTTAGTAGGAAGTTATGTTATTAAAGATACACTAAACGCGTGGGTACATGTGCGCATGATTAATGAGTGTGTACTTGTGTGCGTGCATGCGTGCGTGTATGTGTGTATACATACATGTTTATACAGGTGTGATCGATTTTATTTATTTTGATTATATTACTTTGTTCACACAGCCAATTGTAATTTGCGCTATGACTGATGATTACTAGTTTCGGTTTTTTGCTACTATGATTAATAGTTTGGTTAACTGTAAGAGATTGTTATTGAAATAATAGGTTCTCCACGTGTATTCTATGCATTAAGTGGTTTAATTTCCAATATTTAATAACAAATAAAATTGTTAGTGAAAACAAACTTAGAAACAATAAGGAATCCAATAAAGCATATGAAGTACATTTCGAATAAATTTAAGTACATTAATCGGTTTGATTTTATGATGGCTTAGCCTTCCCATCGGTGGAGGGGTTGTCCAACATTAATTAGGGTCACGCGTTAACTCCTCCCTCGTCGGTATTGAAATGAAAGTAGGAGATCGTAAATCGTAAATTATGCAAAAGATTCAAAGCGCTTTTGTTAAATTTTAATGTAATACCAATTTCATAATATTTTCGGTTGCCACTTTTGTGTAATTCATAAAGTACCCATGAAAAATTAATTAGTGACTGGTTATTTGCAAATCGAATTTAATCTTCGTTTAAATATGAATGACTAGAATCTAGATAAAGTAAAAGTTTGATTTTATATTTTGGATGTCAAGTTTAATAACGTATGTAATTTTTAATATTCGATTATTATTTAATAAGCTAAATATTGACCTTGAAATGTTTTTTAGGGTCAATCTTTTCTCGTTGAGGAGCCGAACATTTTTAATTCAAAACAAAATAAATATGAGCAAGGAACCATTTAATAGGTTGAAGGGACTAAATAATAGATACGTTACTATTTGGAAAACGAATGGAATGTTCAATTTAAAGTTTTGGGCATTAAATGGCATACATTTACAAAAGCACAATTTATTTAAATTTTACTTTTTTAACAAAGAAGACGTGTCTTTAAGCTTTATTAAATTGGCTGTTGCTTGTTACAATTATCATTAAAATTAACCATGGAGAAGAAATAAATAAAAAAAACGGAAAGCAGGCATTTCAGGTGCAAAACGTCGCGGTAAAATCATAACAAGTATTTCGTATTAATATCTAATTTAATTACAAATCTCTTTAATACAATTGTTGCACAGAGTAATCTAACGAGAAGTCGTGCTGGATGCTGTATGCCTAATGTGGCAGTTACGTATTTGCTTTGCGTCGCTTTTTCATTTAGCTCGCGCATTTGCTTGGCTCTGGATTTTTTTAGGTGTTTTGGACATATTTTGGCTCGAGCTTTCCCCAGATTTACGTTTTCTATAATTCCGACCATATTTACAATTCATATGAGACATCTTTAATTTGTTTGTTAAATTTGTCATTTAATAACGGTTTTTACTTATATTCTGGTAATTATTTTATTGTCTAACTTCAGGTCCTATTAATGCTTTGTAAGCTTTTTACAATGATACCCAAATAATCTTCTTAGTTAAACGCATTATCACGCTGTACTGGTTTATACTTTGCCCAAAGCTAATTTGCATCACAGGCAAAAGAAACACACCACAACAAATACGTACACACATGTTCTATCGGTTGTGGGATCAACCATTATTAACGCATTGTTAATCTCATATTTATTAGCTTTTGAAATCTAACGATATCTTTTCACAGAAGAAAGTGACGGTTATCCTTCTACTTAATGTGACATTTTACCTTGAAAAATAAAAAAATGTATAAATGAAAATAGCCAAAAGCTAAAAAGAAAGTAAAGAAAATAAATATAAAAAAGACTCGATATTTTTGTATTTTTTAATTCTGGTTAAATTTTTGCAATGTTTCAGAATCAGAATTACACGGCGAGATATAAATAAGGGCGTAACTAATATTTTGACTGCATTATTTGTGTTGTATTTAGATCGTGGCATTTAGCACTCATTCATTTGTTCATCAGTTTAGTGTTGGTCTACAGGCTATTGGTTAAGTAAGAGTGGTTGTTTCGGATTCCTCTCGAAAATATAAGAGAAAAGTATTTTGTAATTTTTTTTATGTGAGGTTTTGTTACTGAGAGAAAGTTTATTTTTTTAATGTAATTTCAATTATAATTAGATTTAAACCTTTTATTATCTTAAACTACATATATTACCAGTATGTTTAATTTTTTTCAAAGCCGAATAAGTTCGAGGTAAATGTTCGGGGCATCGCGCCGTATCTTGCTTCAATGATGAAGCGTAAGCTCCGTGACCAGGAATTTCACACTTACGTTAACGGGGGAATAGCTTATGGAAAGAACGACATAAGATAGCAGAAAAAAAATTAAACATTTTATTTTACACTACGTAACTTATAGAAGCGGGCTTGCTATATAAATTTAAAAAGAGCTAGTGTAGCTGAATTTATTACTACATTTAATTGTAAAGTTTTCGTCAAAAAACTTGTTAAATAACTAAATGATATTAAACATTAACAAACAAAAAGTTATTAAAAATATTTTTTTATAACAATATAACCCTCTTACTTTTACTCTTGATTTCCACAGTCTTAAAATAGGAATGAGAGTTATTATCCGAAATTATAAAAATCTTGGGATTAAATCCAATATCTCAATTGATTCCTGGAATCGTGGGAATGATGGGAAATCGCGTTGAGTTAGTAGAGTTTAGAAATGTAAAAATTAAATCCTCCGATGGACACACATGTGATCTCATAAAGGTTCCGTTTTTTTTTCGTTTAAGGTACAAACCGTAGAAACGTACGCACAGAGTTTAATTTTTCAAGGAAGTATGTTCTGTGAGTACAGTTCATTTATTTATATAAACAATATTAAAATTAATAATGACCAACTTTGATTAAAATTCATTATGACACTTGTCACTTCCGCATTGTTTACGGCATCGCGGATATACAATATTCAACGAAACATACCATTTTATTCAAATAACATTTATTTCAGCGGAAATTTGGAAACTGGTTTCCCTCAGGAGAATGCAACATCTTCAAAGCTCAGTGAGGCTTGATTTGACAACCGAATACACGTTATTGGGATATGAAACGAAGTTGATTTAAATCACTATAATACCGATGATAAAGGATAAATGTCAGAAGTCAAAATATTCTTCTGTAACGTAGAAATAATAAAATGTTTCACTTTGCAAATCCATTATTGTTATAATTTTAAAAAGACGTAGCAGTCATAATATCGTAGATGTGATGTAGCGGTTAGTTGGTACATGAAACCGCGAGGTAAAGTTGATTGACTTTTTAAGTGTGCGTTGGGAAATATATCGACTTTATCTCTCTATATCTATAGTGACACAATGTGGTTTGTTGGTACTACATTCCGTAAGGGGCGTCTAATGTGATTTCTTCTAGTAAGTCCGTTAATTCAATTCGCAGGAACTGTAAATGTCGTGTACTCTTTAAATTAGAAAACAGTTCGAGGAAACCAACAAATTTTCTGCCAAATTCCATAAAATTTTATAAAGAACTTATATTTTAAATTGGATTCTCATCTACAGTGGAGTGTGCCCTACACTTCACATTATGTTGTCAGAAAAGTTCGAGTCTTCCATACCTCACCTCAACATCTATCGATAAAATTGTATCTTGTTTGCAATATTTTGTGACAATAAGCTCGGAATCTGTTGAACGTCTTCACTATTCTGCCTTTAAAATACGATAAATGTGGTCTGATAAAGACAAGATGGTAAGGAAGTTGTCGAGTCGCTCCTCCTCCATGTTGGTGGGCGTAGTTAATGTGGAGCCTAGCAGCTTCCTTACTATTCCGTCCAACACATCTTAAAAACGCATCATGGTGTACTTAAGCGGTGAATAAATAACACGTTTAAGGTTTTGAGTGACAGCATGTAAAACAGTCCAAATTGTTTTGAAATTCAGATAACAAGCCAGGACTTTATTTCTGATGCAACAATTCAAATCAGAAGCATAAAACAAGTTTAGTAACTACAATTAAAACGATAATGCCTTTCGCTTTTTTAACAATATTTTGTTATGAAGACGAAAAGGAAAGCCATTTCATGGTTTGGGGGGAAATGGAGATATTTTACTTGGCTTCCCCATGAGCCTGATAAACCCGGCAATTCATTTCATTAGTGTTAATTGTTGAAATGAGATTTGAGGTTTATTACTTGCTAATTTAATATGTTTCTATCGTTTCGGATTTTAAAGTTAAAAAGCAATCGACGTATAAACATGAGACATATCTTTCACCGATAAATAGGCTGTGCCATAGGACGACTTTATTTCGTCCTCTTTCGACAAATTTCGAAGAAATTTAAACAAAACTTTGTTTATGAACATGCAAATGGAGCGAAAATGTCTCAACTGTCACAGCTCGTTTCCGTCTCAATTACATCCATTCACTGTCAAGCAAACTTATGTCTTCACGGTGATCTTTTTGTGAAATTATTGTTAACGTCATTTACGATGTTATTTAGTAAAATTATTCTTAATTATCTTCTTTTAAAGTAATTAAAAGAATCATTCTCTTCATAAAATTATTTAGAGAAATACAATTTCCGGAAAGTTTATTTTCTGGTTTAACTGCGTCTGCGTCTGTGGTTTAAATTCGTTTTCAATTTCAATACAGGAGTGGTTATTTATATGTTTTGTATCTATTTTGTATCCCGAGGCTTAATTTATTTCATATTCCCGAATACAGTTTGCCTCGATTAGTTTCGATTACAAGCCCTAAACTACTTGCAATTAATGTATACCAATATGTTGATCTATTGTCAGATTTGTATCTTTTCAAAAATTTCTTTATTTTGTTACTAATTTTCACTAAAATGTATATTATTTCACGAAAGATATTATATACTAAGCAGAAAATATAACCAATTAAACAGTATGAAAAAGACAATAATGGGAGACAACATTGAGTGCGAAATGTTCATTCTTATTGTCTTGTAGGTGTAATGCTAACGTCTAGAACAAAGTGCTAAGAAATGTGAGGTGGGGCGAAGGTGCCTTGGTTATTTGAAAATGTGGTAAAAGTAATTTTTCCTAACTATATAGATAATTTGTATATAGATATGCCTATACATAATTTCCACATAATTATTTGTATTTATAACTTTGACTTAACTATTTATTTAACAACTGTAATGTGCAGTACATAGGGCGGATTTATTGCTGCCTGGGTAAATTCTTCCAAGCAGCAATAATAACAAGATTTGAAAAATTGTTGGTTAAGTAGGCTATGAGAGAAGCTACAACACATTTTTTTCATATCAAAGGAAGGAAAAAACAAGAGACCTATAGGACTTTGAGAAGTAAGGCTTCTTCGATTGATCCTTGAAGACATTATTCAAGATTTTTTTCCTCGTATCGTCCAGTTGATTCCGAAGTTTTTGGCCTTGAACGGTAAAATATTTTCCGTAAGGGATACAGCTATGTTTGGAAATAAATAGGGTGAATAAGCTTTCAGAAAATAACACAAAACTGTGGAGTCGACAAATTATTAAATTTGCAAATGATGTAATTTTGACAATGACTATTTTCCAATAAAAGAGAAGTTTAATTATATGCATTTGGCATCGATCGCGGATCTTCATCCAATTGAGACTTGACCTGTGCTATATTACGAAAAAAGGGCAGATACATAACTGGTAATAATATAATTCTTGTTTAAATATTTCAGGTACAGAAATCTAAAAGCCACTACGTATTATTGATGGTTATTTAGAAGATGCAAAAAAATCCTGCCGTCTATTCTGCTGGAACATCAGATATTTTACATGGTAGAGATTAGTCGTTTTTTATCGTATTCCAATCTTTATTTCCTAGAAAAAAATGGGGTGAAGCACGGAATCTGGTTAGTTTTGCAAATGATAAGTTATTTTTCCGGTAGCCAGACGAAGAGTTGCCATTGTTTTTGCGTGATAATATAACATAATTCCATTTTAGCTAATAATGGAGTAGACGCAGAATTTGCATGTTATTTCCACACACAAACTTGCTAATCAAAAAAGTGGTAATGAGAGTGATTATGAACAAGTGAACCTCTTCGAATTAATGGAAATGGTCATATTTTAGCGTCAAAGGCACAAATGTGCAGTTCAATTACGGCTGTCACAATTTAGCTGCGTAAATTGGGGCATCTAAAGGGCACACTTGAATATTTGCTGTTTTTTATCGTCGTAAGTAAAGGGTTCTACGAATATTTTTCGGCTTGTACAGCCGTCTTTTTCACGTACGCGCTAAGTACTGTCTCAAGATATGAATCGCAGCGATATCATCGAAAAATAAATTGGATTAATAAATTTAAATACTGTAAATCAAGCTCTTCTATTAAGCAAAATTGAAAGTATTTCCATTATTTAGAGGTTTGGTTAACGATTCTTTATATTGCCTACAGACGAAATGTTTTAATTTACGTATTTTGATTGCATAAGTTACATCAATATTTTTTTGGGTTTTGCTTTGAGTAAGAAAGTTAAGACACTTTATAACAGAATTAAATGAAACAAATGATGTAGTATTATTTCTACTTTCTTTAAGTTCTTTACCACGACCTAGGTTTCGTTGTATTACAACATTTCAGGTGGGCTATTAGCGAAGATATGAACATGATAAGTCATGGTAAAGAACTTAAAGAAAGTATAAACAATACTACATCACGTAGTTTTATTTAATTGTGAATAATGAATTTCTACAAAATTAACGACAAATATATTCAACACTTTATAACGTTAATCTTATTTAAATTTAATAGCATCAAATTTACGATCGATTAATATGACAAATAATAGTGTACTTTTGTTTGACAATAAGTGTGTTGTTTAGTTTGAGTATTTTACATAAACAAAAGCAGACAAAGGAAAAGAAAGGAGTACGGGGCCACCTTACAACATAATTTTCATGTAACTTGGAATATATTATAAAGGTTTGATTGATGTAACAAAAAATGAATCTAAAGGTTTAGATTGGTCTTGGCCGGAATTTCTAAATTGTCCATTTATTTTATACTGCACACGTCTGTAGTACAAATAAAAGCAGCTCAGTTTTATTCGGAACTAACCTGGGGCCAAGTGCAGTATGAAATTTGACTGGGTCCAAAAGACACTCCTTTAATATTCCTATAGTTAGGGACTTTCTTCGGGCAATATTAGGTTTCCATTTTTTACACCTCAGTCATGAAATATATCTCTATTATTTTTCTTACGTGGAAAGATTTTTGCTTCGCAATATGGAGAAGAGTTTGGTTTTTCGAGTCCAATAAATTTTTACTCGGAATAATCAAAATATTTTCACAATACAGGATTTAGGAGAAGAATTACAAGGTAATTCTTAATTTTTCCACGTTATACTACTGCTCACATGATTGCTCTAGTACTAGAGTTTGACTTATGTATGTTGAACTATATACGTACACAAGAATACGCGCAAGTACGGTCGCACGTATATCACGCACACACACACTCACTCACTCATACTCACACTCACGCACGCTTACAATAAAAAGAAAAGTGTAATAATAAAATAGTCGCAAATGTGTCTTTTTCAAAAGGCGTACACGTATATGTGAGAGTGAATCTTGTTTCTTATATAGGAAGTACAAAAGATATCGGGCGGTGAAAATGAAAAGTTCAGTATTTTGTTAATGTATGCCATTGAGTGCGAGTCCGGAAACACTTGTACAGGAAATGAGTCTCACAATTTAACTCTTCGCTGAAAGGGATATCGGGAATAAAGTAAATGAAATGTACCTTTTAAAAGGAACCACAATTTGGTGGGTAAAATGACAACATCAAGGATTATAAAAGTACCTTTTGAATCGATACTTTAATTTAGACATGAAAAAATATTTCCAGCTCATTTCATTGGCTTGCGCAGAATATTTAAAAATTAGTTTTATTATAATATCATTAATGTAATGATCTGATATAAGCGCTACGTCAAAAGGAAATTTTCAAAGCACTTTCTTTCTCTGACGATTATTTAGAGAAAATGAGTATTGTAATATTTGATCAATCATCTTGTGCCATTTGAAATATTAATGTAAGTAATCGTTACAAGTTATTTTATTTGCGTGTTTCGTAATAATTTTTTTATACATACAAAGATTGTGATTAGCGTAAGATTGTTTTTAAAATCTTTGTGACAAACAAATATAGGAATTTATTTGAAATTATTAAAATAAAAGCATGTACTTTTGTTCTGTACTGATTAATTATGTACCATAATTTAAAACAAAAATATTTTAAATAGAGTAGAACCCTCAGGTTACTGTCAAACTTAGGCGTATATAAATGTTTTAAAGTGCAAAATATTTCATTAAACTTTTTACAAATATTAAAATTACTTTTCACCATATGAATATATTACCTAGTACATCTTTTACTTGCGTATGAACATAGCTTTTTTCTCGAAAACTATGAGATTTAGACTCAATGCCATAGTCTTGCAGTAAAATTTACGTAATGTTCTGGTACTTTTGTTTCTTCATTATTTTGAGTTTATTAGTTTCGGTGATTGGTGGGGAAAGGAAATGTATGTGAAAGGCAGGTACATATTTAATTTTTTGTGGTCGTTTTCAACAATATTTCTAGAACTACTTTAAATAAACTTCTAAAAAATAATTTTGGAATTTTCAAAACATACTTTTTCAATTTATGCTCTCATGACATGTGTAATAATTTTTTTTCTCTATTTTCTTTGTGTTAGTTTCTGAAGTATATACAAAAAAACACGGGTGTGATAAACAGACGGATGAACATGTTAGTGATTTTTCAATCCTTTCATTTTCGTTATTACTTAATGATAATGGGAAATGCGCTGATAATATTAATTACATTTTGAAAGAACCAAGAACGCGCCATCTGAGGCTTCGCTAAAACGCTAGAAGTTGCGGTGCCCTTTATGAAATCGCATCCAAAAATTTTCATGAACGCGAACCTGTGCTATCGGCGCCGCGTTATTACAACTTTTTTTAATTAATTCGGTTTAAGCCCGGTAACCTCTGCACAAGCCGTATGCAATTAGAGCTGTTTGAACGATCAGTGCACAATACTGACCGTGTCGACGGCGAGTGTATGTCGATCCGTATCCCTGTGGTGCCGCACTCATAGCTTAATGAATAAAAAATCAGTCGATCTTAATTATATTTGATGTAATTGGATGACATTTCATGAAAAGTAAGTAAAGAAAAATTGGTTGGTTTGTTCTATAAGAACTGTGGAAAACGCTATCAATGTCTTCTGGTAATAAATGAATAAACTTTTAATTATACTGCTGTCATATGAATAAGCCGTAGCGTACAAATTGCATGAATCAAAATTATTTTTAAAGCTTAAATATAACGTAGTGTATTGTGTAAAAGTATTTTTATAATTCATAAAAGCAAAATAGTATTTAGTTTCTAAACATTTAATTTAATTTTTCCTGTATCTCAACCTCCATGTATTCAATATATTTTTTGTCGCGTACATACAAGTCACACACATACAATTCTATACTTTAATATAAATGATGCTGTTTTTTTTTAGAACAAAATATTTCTATCAAAGTGCAAATAATTAACATTTGTTTTAAAATTTTCAAAATCAAACATAGAAATTCGCAAAATAATCTAATGTCATCAAACGATTGTCGGATAATTGAAGTAAGATTTAGTTATAGATAAAGATTTAATGAAATATTTAAACGTTAATTAAACTGGATATTGAAAAAAATTATTTTGATAAAAATGGTTCTTTCATTAAAATTTCTTTTAAAAAATAATTCTACTAGGAAAAATCAAGTGTTTTTTATAGTGAAACAAAAGTTATGACAGATTAAACTTTGTCAATAGTCCCTTTATTGACGGTACTTAATCACTGCTAATATTGATACGACTGGCAGCTAAATAGGGAGGCACGTGCAATATATAGTGCTTTTGAGGGTTTAAAATTGATCATTTTAAAATAATATATTTTTTGCTAACACAATTGTTAAAATTAATATTAAAAGTGATTACACTAACATGTTGTTAGTGATGGGCTAAGTTAAATATAATAAAATAAGGCCAATTTTATCCGCAAATTTTGATGAGTATTTCACATTACGAGTATCACCGCACAATTGTTCTTTAATAATCATCGATATATCTGTCATTGGCATTCTTTAATTCAATTCTTTAGAAATAACTCTTAACATATTATTTATTTGAACGTGACAACGTCTTATAACGCGGTATGACGGGACATGTACGTGTCTCAAAACTGACGCTAATGTTAAATGTTACAAAGTCAAACGCGTGAGAGCAAAACAAACCGTCTTAGCGTAATTCGATATATCGATTTAACGTCTCAAATATACTTCTTTAGAATAGTGTTACGCGGGGAACAAAAAACAGCACGGCGCGTCTTATTTCACTGTTGCTCGTTGTGTAAGTTAATGAGTCGTAGGAAAAAAGAAGACTGACTAGTTCTAATAGGATCTTAGTGAGTGATATTAACTTAAAAAAGACAAAGCTACGGCATTACAATAAGTGTTTGTACTTATCTTAAATACGGGTAAGAGTTTGTTTTGTTCTGCAAGTCCAAACCTAAATCCCATTTAATTTTGTGTTTACCGAGCAACTGTACTGTTGAATAATATATAAATTGAATGAACTGAGATAAATACATGGGTGAACATTTTTAAATACAACCATATACTAGTCGGACTCATGCACCGTAGCATTGTATCAACTAAACAATATTAAAATTATAACTTTGTATTTTTCAAAGGCAAAACATAGTTATTAACATATCTCATCCAAACCAATTTGTTTGAAAGTTTATTTTAAGTTATTCTGTCCTATTTTTTTAGAATTTTACAAACGTTAGTTGAAAAGTTTGGAGGTAGCCGGTGCACTATTTTTAAATTTGATAAGCGCATACCTACGTACCGTACTAAATATTATTTTTAAAATCTATCTAACGACATCCCACACGCTTATGGGCAGTAATTCTTTTTTCATCTTACAATTACATGTGTGAAGTGCCTGAAGTCTGATATTATTTTTTTCATAATTCCACTATTTCATTGTATAGCGGTTCTTAGGAGACACCTACCATCCAAATTTCAATCATATAAGCCATTAGTTTCGGAAGTAAAATGATTTTAACACACGGATAGATAGACAGACGGACAGGACCAAATCAAAAATGTTGCGTTTTTGCTACTTAACTATGAAACCATAAAAATTTAATTAAAAAAAGGAAAGTTAAAAACTTTCAAAACTTAAAATTTGATATTTCAGATGCGATTCCAGCGCATGGCGTGCACCATCCGATAGATAAAAACGATTGAGATAATCCAAATTATGCAGCGTATGCAGTTCACAACCTTCAGTATATACCGCTTCTTCTGCGAGTGGACTTCGGCATATCGATTTTCTTGTTCAGTGATATCAACGTCATTGACAAGAATTTCATCATACGGAGCTCCATATCTCCGTAAACCCTTACTGCCTAAAAAGTAGTACTTAATGTAGGTATGGGTATGCAACCATAACTATCATTTAGTCTAACACCAACAGTTTTGTAATCAAATTTTACGTACATGGCCTCCGGTAGCTCCACATCCGTCAGTTGATCTCTTGTTAAGACCTGTCATTTATTTTTTTTTATTATGCCCAAGCTCCATTCACTAGCTCTTCAGAACGGCAATATTGTATCTCAACATAACTCGGATGCGATACCAATTGTTATCGATGACAAAAAACCACTACAGTTATTGACGTCTTTGAGAGTTACGTTGTCTGGTGGTTTTCTACCACATATTGCCTCTTCGCAAGACTCATCCACTGCGTTGATTTGATAAATTCGGCGCAACTTTGCATTTTCCTTGCTCATTTTGTCCGTTGTAATAATACGAACGGCGATTCCATCTGCAAATTTGCTATTTAAAGGCACGTGCCGGCGCTCACATGCTAACTCCAGCCGAGTTGTCGTCAGTTCACCTACCCGTAAGCTTTTCAATAATTCGATGAATTTGATCACATATTTATGGTCAGTTCACAAAAAGAAAACAGATGCCACACATTTAACCTCCGCTGAGAATCACGACATCTGCAAAAAACACCAATGTCCTTTCAAAGGAGGAAGCTGAGATATGTCACCAAAGATAATTTTTTTTTATTTCGCTGAATAAGTTGACGTTGTTCTTATATTTCTGAAGTTTCAGGTATATTATTCTTAGGTTCTCATAGGATACCATAGAAATTTCATCTATGATTATCCAATTTATATAACGCCATTTACGCCGTTTCTTCTCGAGACTTCGTCCCGTAATTTTATTTGTATGTCATAGTATTTGTTTTCGAAAGCGAGAAAATAATGTGTAGGGTTTTGTCAAAAACCTGACGAGCAGCAATCTTGTTTGATGATCGAACTTCTACAAATTAGGACTTAGCAGTATATCTACTATTGGTTCGTAGTAACACTTAATACGCTCTACGACTAATTTCGAGAGAAACGATTTACCGCTACCTGAACCGCACGTGATAAAAAGTAACAGCTGATTTTCTTGTTCATACAAAATGGTTTGAGATTTCCGTTGAAACTTTGTGAAGTAACTTCTTCCGTTGGATATTTAATCATCCAATGTAGGAAACCAAGGAACAGTATATCTGATATAGCGGATCATTCTCCTTCGTCTTCAAAAGTTATCATCATCAGTTATAATCTGTTAATCAACACATGACTTGGGAGCACTGCCAACATCGGTTTTACACGCAGCATTAAGTGTGATAGCTTGGAAAATAGCCTGCTGAATAATTTGTTCAGCGTGAGCAAATTGTTTTGGGCTAACGTTACCCTGCAACGGGTGAAGATCTCTTTTGCGTCTTATAGAAAAAAATCTTCAGCCGTTTCATTTTTGAAGTAACTCGCGTTCATCATGGAATGGTATGTGACATACTATTAAACTGCAGTAATACGCTTCTTTGTCACTATTAATTGTATAATAGCGGGTACATAATTCTTGCACGCATTCTTGTTTTGTCCTGTAATCTGATATACTTCACTGGCGTAATATCTTCGTCTCTCAGTTCCGCACCATCATTATCCTCTGACCTTGTTGTGTTAGGGATAGTTTCAAAACAGAGGACCTTCGCAGAGGAATTCCGCAAGGCTTAAATGCTCCAGCTCGTTTGGGCGTAAAACATAACCATCAAAGATGTTATAATAAATACTGGTTTCATCACTGTCAAATCTCAGAAGTCTGAAGCATTCTTCCGGCCTGCAACTATTTACAAACCACAGTCTTGCGTGACAAAGTTTTCAACGGCAAATGGCATAATCTGAATGCGCATTCTGACACGCTCACCATCCGTTGATTTATAATGATACTGAAAATACTTGTTTCCAACCATCACCACCTTGTCTCTTAGTCTTCTTAATAGCGTCTCTAATATGTAGTTTGAATTTACTCGCATAGTTTGCAACGTAGTAGGTCACAATTGTGCCTACCACACGGTTATACGTCAACATTTCTCTTCCATCTACTTAAAAGGACTGCATTGTAATTATTTACCATACTTTTTTCTGAGGATTTTTTCTTTAAACTGGGTCGTCCATTGTTAGCAAGCATTTCATTTGGGCCCAGACAAATAGTGTTTTTACTTGCAGGCTTTGGAAACCCAATGCAACAACCATCGCCTTGGTGATTTTTTTATGTTCATGGATTTGCAAGTCTTAGACTAATTTGTGCAATCCACGGGGTCGTTGGGATTTAATGAAAATCACTGTTTCAATTACAGCTATTTCTTGTGGAGTAGAAAATTCCGGAATATTACTATACCAAATTAACATGTGCAGATGTGCCCATACCGCGGTTTTGAAACTTTGCTCGGTATCAAAACACTTCAATAGGACCACCCAAGCAATCTTTACTGCGCTTTAAAAATTGCATAAGAGTGTTAAGACGCAGTTCGAATTGTCGTGCTATCACTACCAGATGTCTTCGTATTAGTTCGTGGCGCTCCGGGAATGTCAGGCGTTCGGTGTTATCGATGTCACGTCCATCGGCGATTAGCAAGGCTTTTATCATTTTTGACCACTTAAACTCATTGCAGGAAAATGTTAAAAGCAATGTTGGAGACCATAGAGTTCTAACTATTGCAATCAATTCAAAGCAATATTTCTCCTAACATGACCCTGGTCCTCTAATAATTCGCATGGTGAAATGGATATCATCGAGAAACCGCTGAGGTCTTTGGTCTCCATGAAATTGTCGCATCCTGTATGATACAAACATACTTGACTTCGTACAAAAATACTCAATACTGGATAGATCACAAAATAAATATTCATTTCTGTTGAACCTTTGCCAACACACATTACCCGGCTTTGAAAGTAATAAAGGGGACTAAATGGATATTCTCTTTCCTTACCAAATCCATTCTTGCCATCTGGAAAAAGAAAATACCAACATAATTCCTCCACATGGCGTTCACGTTATAAATTCAAGGGTGGTGCAATTTTTCTTGTGATTGCGGTTAATCATATTGAAGAGTTATTCATTATTAAAACACTTTCTGAATTAAGTCCATTATCGTCTATGTTTCGAAGCATACTTGCTGATTTGACATAAATGGTGCATAAGGAGTCATTGACTGGTAATGGCGACTATATTCCTAATTCTTGGGTTGATGTTGCTTGAATTGTTCTATGGAGAGACTCGATGACTTGTGTTGTTGTTTAGAGGGAATTACTGTTTGGTGTATATGTTGGACTCTCTATTCTTACTATTGCCGATTGTTCTATTATGGGCATAAACGATTGCAATTGGTTGTCGGCAGATATATTTAATGATGTTTACGAGAACACATTAAGATTATCACGAAGGTTCCTTTCCGAAACTTTATTGGCGACACAGATGAATTGCGACGTAATACGGCATGTCAATCATCTAGGTCTCTAAAGCACATGCAACAAATGGTACCATTAATGGAAGCTGAAGCACCCTTGAGACCACGCGCATGAGAATTAAACAAGTTTCATTTTCAGCTAATTGTTACTCGACGGAAAAAAATAATGGTCACATAGACAATAGCTTGTGTAATCTACTACTACCGGGATGGCGTTTACTGTAAGTACATTTAAATGTTTTCTGAAAAAAACTTATTAATTAGATTAAGTAAGACATCGGAAGTGGCGTTATTGTCTATGTGACCATTATTTTTTTCCGTCGAGTACAGTGGTCACAACATTTTGTCTATTATATATCAGTCTTTATAAAATATTTGTTACAGCAAGGTAGTCAGGATTTACTTCGCTGAGCGCAGGATTATTTTTAGTAGCGGTGCAATCATTGTAATCGAGTGGTCTAAAAATGATATCGATTACAATGTAATTGATATAATTTTTAGCCCACTCGTTTTGATCCAATACACTAAACACTTTACAAGCAATAGCCGCTATCTCAGTGCATTGTTTACCCCGAGATAAATTAAATCGTAAATTACATTGCTGTCATTTAAAATGACGTAATAATCTGAGAAAGTTTGTGAAGCAACACCGTCCTGTTCTGGAATAGAACATTTTAGCTGTTTGGACTAAAGGAGTATGGCTTCAAAATGCACTGGGACATCTCTGTAAAGATGGTTATTGGAAATTAACCAAGTTAATGTTCGATTTAATCTTTGCATATTTAATCTTTGCAATTATTTCAAGCATAAAATGTTTCGATACCTTCCAGAAACTAAACTAGCTTGGTGTGGTGTCAGTGGTCACAATTTGCTGTGGATAAACGGTATACGCTTTCGTGGATAAACAGTTATTTTACAAACAGCGCATGATACACCAGCAAAAATATTTATAGCCGTTTCAGAAGATTATTCATTTGTGATGTGCCTACAAACATGACGGTAATTTACGCATTGTATTAAGTCGAACCAAACTAGCTTCAGGAGTTTCGTTTGATAAGCGATCGTGGATCAAACCGTGGCGGTGGACACGTTACTCCTCCATCTTATTGGATAGACGGTGGTGGATCAAGCCGAAGCGGTATAGACGATTTTGAATCAAGTCGAGGCGCTGGTCACGTTGCTCTTCCGTCTCATTGGATAGGCAATTATGAATCAAGCTGAGACGGGTGTCATGTTGCTCCTCTGTCGGTGGGCATGCTTTTTGATGCTTTCCCTGTTCAAAACGTTTTTAATGTAAGCCCGTATTTGCGGTAGCCTCTTTTTGCACTATTCACTAATTTCTTTTGAAAAGGTCTTGGAGGTAGATGTTCTATTTTGAGATAGGCGTTTCTCTCTTTTTTTGTTTGTTTTATTAAAACATCACCATCTCATAAGAGGAGCGCATTTAGTAGGTCTACTCATATTCAGATTAAGTGAGCTTTACATAAATATTCTAATATTTTTTTGTTGGTCATAGATATGTATTGAGTTACATGTAAATTTACTGGTTTAAATGCGATCATTTTATTTACTTTTCACGGAAGACTGACTTGAAAGAACCGTATTAAAAAAAATAAATAAACTTAGATATTTATTAAAATGTTTATTAACTTTTAATAACATGGCTAGAAGGGACAATAATAGAATAGGCTAATTTAAAATTACAGCATACAACGAAAGTGGATGAATCCCATTTTTTGACCCTTGAAATGAAATATAGAAAAACCTTATATAAATTGTACGTTTATATAAAATGTGTCATCTTTAAAAATATTTCTAAAGGGTGAAGAGAGTGATATATTACATCACCATAGGATCGATCGAGAACCTTGCTGAAAGAGAAAAGAAAATCTCCCGATAGTTTTAATGTGGTTCATTAATTTTAATTCAGCGTGAATCAAAATTAGTAATATATTGAGCCCTCCGGGTCACTTAATCATATATGGTACCGTAATTATGGAAATGTAAATATGAGGTCGTTGCAAAATTCAATATTTCACCTATTACAAATGTATTTTTTTTAATTAGGGTTTCATCAGGGTATCATTGGATAGGCGTTGTGGTGGTTATTCATCATTTATACCTTTTTTCGTTATTATTTTAACCACTTTAACATCAAGATAACAGTCATATCAAGTACAAGTTGCTTAAAATTTATGAGTATATATATATATATATATATATATATATATATATACACGTGTATAAATATACATATATGTATAAATATATATATATGTATATATATATATATATATATATATATATATATACATATATCTTTAAATCTAATTTTACATTCGGTCTGGCATTATGCGACAAAGTGCGGATGATGGTACAAATATTATTGGCTGATAGTTCGTTCGATGCTAATTACATTCGTTTCACGCGGGCTTAATTGAAAAATTTTTATAAACACGCGGTATTTTGTGAATTGATGTAAATTGTCGCATTCTGACGTCAATCGCACAATTATGCAGTTGCAAAGATGTTCAGGTGAGTTTAAGGCTATAAAAACCTTTAATGTAAAGGTGAATATATATTTTTGGCCCATCGAAGATAATTAATAACATTCATGTTATTGAATAATAAATTGAAAGTACTTCATTGTCTTCAAGGATGTATCACTGAAATTATTTTCCGAAAGAAGCTAGAAGAGAAACATTAACTATATGAAAGTAGCCAATCGTAATACTACTTACATCGAATAACATTTTTGGCTAAACGAACTTATTACAAGCAGAAAAACTTTATTTGTTAGAAGTGACAACTCGAAATGAAAGTTATATATTTGTTGATAGCAGTTTTATTTTTACGTCAGAAACAAATTCTTTATCATTTTAAACCATTTATAATAGTAAGTGGCGATGGTTGGATTAATTCCCTTCAATGTTGATGACAATCATTTCGGGTCATGTATTTTTCAAATTATTAAATTATTACGTTGGTAACCATACGATATTAAGTTTAGTGACTTGCTACGCTCCCGGTTGCCATATGAGAGTAAAGTGTAACGAAGTGTAAACGGAGTGCGTTGTATAATCTTTTAATACATTATATTGAAAGATTATACAACACGATTCGTTTATACAATAGGTAATGTTATGTCCCATAATATTAATTATGATTAAAAAATTGCATTGACATCAATTTATTTAATTTTTCCTGTCGCAATTTACGGTATTCAATTGTAATGTTTATTTACTAAAATTTATCTCGAGAAAATTAAAAAGCGATCATTCTCATAAACTACAGATCTTACGCACTTTTTGTCTGCACTCGTATTTTAATAATAATTCTACACTGAAATAAGCAAGAAATGGCAAGTTCTGGCTTCGCGCGCCCAAACTTATGCCATAAATTGTGGCACCCTTAATTAAATCTAACTCGAACATCTTCATAACCGCACAATTGTACGATCGGCTCCGGAATATGACTGTTTATATTAATTTCCGAAGGATCGGCTCTTTTTACAACTTTTTTAATTAAACTGGTCGGAGCTTACACTCGCCGCTTTAGGCGGAAGCAATTAGTGTTGTTCGTACAATCTTTTTGCAATGACGATGACTCTATTTGCAGGCTGTTTTCAATTGATGTCAGTTTTTTAACAATATTTAACATGTTTGCTTTCACTATAAAATAAATTGATTAATAAGATTTGATATTATCTTGAGTGTATATTCATGAATTTTGATGGATATTGTGTAAAAATTAGTTAATGCGTATGCGGATAAACAACAAGTATTTTTTAATTTATCATAAAAATCTAGAAAACTCACCAACGTCCAACACCACATTTATGGTTCTATCAAAGTCCCTTCATATGTGTCCTAAATGCAGATTTCTAAATTTTTTCCTCTTCTACAGTCTTTTCTAATGTTGTTCCACCAACTATTTCTCCTTTTTGCCTTTTTACCGTTCAATATTGTTAATTGTTCTCTTATTATCCAAAAAAATGTCCGTCAATCACTACTTTGGTATTTCCTTAACTCTGGTGTCATTGGAATGAAGAATAATAACTTTTTCACTTCTTTTGTTGTGGTTTAATATTTTAGTATATACCTGGTATGGTAAGAGGTGATACTTTATAAATATCAACAAATATCTTGTGCTATTAGCTATACCAATTTTTGATTCGGGTAATCTCGTATTTTATTTACTAGTATAAGTTAACCTTGGACGAGTCAGTCTAGTCTGTTGTCTTCGTCGTTCTCATTTTTTCCACCAAATTGTTCACTACTTTTTCAGGTGGCTGGCGAGAATAAAGGCACTGCTTGTTTTTATACATTCAAAATAAATACGTGTGAGAAACTGCTGATGGATGATGAAAAACTGGTGATGAAACTGAGAAATGGCCTGACCATTCGTGAGTTTCTCACACTGGAAGGAATAGCAGCCAACTCAGGAGAGGACTGGAAACTGTTGATTTTGTAATTTGATTAGTTTCGATGATTAAACAATTTTTTTTGCATTTATATTACATTAAAATCTTTCTTAACTTCGATGTGTCCTTTTGGTGTTTCCAATGTTTTACACTATTTTTATACGTCGAATAATAAACATCATATTGCAGGTAAGAAAAGATTGACCATGGAAAAGTTCGAAAAAACATTACGCAGTGCACTGACATTATATATAATAAACCTTGTTCTTCTTCTTTTAGCGACGCTATAACCCCCTGTGGGTCTTGTCATCTTCCATCGTTACTTTTTATCTGACTCAATTGTTCGCCTTTCTTCTTGAGTTGATAAGCTTCCGTGTCCTCCCGAGTTCTACTTCTACCCTATCTATTCATCGTTATCTAGATCTCTCCCTTGGTTTCTTTTCTTGCTGTTTCCATTTGGTTACAGTAATTTTTTTAACCTCGCCTGTATTTCCACCTGCGATACGGTAGGTTTCAAGATCGAACAATCCTTTTTTGTTAGGTTCATTTTAGGGCTAACCACCCGACATATTAAGAAACAATTGGTTTCAAAAGCTACCATAAAAAATAATAAACTAAGGCAATATATGTTTTATTACCGCTCTGCGATTTTTCCAGTTTGTAACTCTCCATAGAGAGTTTACTCGTTCAAGTAAAGGTGTGTTAAAAAATCATACTTTCCTTTCTAATTGTAACATTTGTGGGTCGCTTAAACTTTAGCTCTACTCAATGTATTAAAAACTATCAACACGTTGATATGCTTATTTTAATTTTAATAAGATATTTTTGAAACAATACAATTCTGCTGAGTAGGTAAAAAGACGAAAAAGTATTTGCATCGAAATAATGTAAAAACAATATAAATTTTCTAATGATGACGACAACATTTCATAAGTTTTAGTGCGCAATTTTGCACGTGTGAACCATTACATTTATCTAGTTATCTATGACAATGAGATATCCAGTCTATGACTGACTATATTGTGATCATAATATTTGTTCTTTAGTTCTTAATTTTTGTTACTGCATCATAATATGTCAGTCTTCGTAATACAAAATAAAATTGTTTCAATTTGCTTGATAATTCTCAAGTTATGTAGGTACAAGTAAAGAAATAAAATGTACTGGCAGGCAGAAAAATTGATGTCATATATTTCCTTTTTACGTGAGGAGTCAAATAAATTGTTTGCCTGCACTCGCTTTTTATGGTAATTTTAAATTGTAAGAACTAATAGCTATTCAAGGATTTACAATTGTAAATTTACGCCATAAATTGTGGCGCCTTTAATTGAATGCTATCCTAACATTTTCATAAGTACGCAATTGTGCGATCGGTACTGGAATATGACTGTTTATATTAATTTTCAGAGGTCGCATATTTACGGCGTTATTACAATTTGTTTTTATTTAATGCGGTTTAATCCAAAATCCACTGCAAAAAGCGGACGCAGTTGGCGTTATTTGGGTGACAAGTGCAGAACAGTGGTCGTGACGATATTTGACCAATACCGACGACCCACGGTATTGATCAAATATTGCCAGCCGTATCACCGCGGCTGTCACGTTCGAAGCTTAAAGATTAAAGTGTCAGTAAATCATGATCATGTGTAATGTTATTGAAAGTGAATATTTCATAAAAAGTAAATAATAAAAAGTAAATTGGTTTGGTCTATTTTTTTAGGAGCTATGAAATTTTTTAATAAAATTCCAAATCTTGCAGAACATAAAATATTACTTTTCCTTGCCTATACTGATGATTATATAGTGGATGTTTCCCAAATATCGCCGGTCGCATCCCTGCCACGGCCGTATTCGAAGTTTGACCACTAAAGTATCAGTCAATCATGATTATATGTGATGTAAAATAAATAAAAGTCAGTAAACTAGTTTGATCGATTAAGCTGGTTTCATCGATTAAAATATCAGTCCAATAAATTAGTTGAAAGGGTCTAGGCTGGTTTCGCCTACATTTTTTGTAGTTATAAAATTTGTTAACCAGATTATGATAATTCGTTGAATGAAGGTGATTTTTATAGGAAAAATATATTTAAGTAAATATGTACTTAAACAATATAAAACACAATCTAATTATTTTAGTGGACCCAAGACAAAAAAATTAGTGACTTAAAGATAAGTGTAGTACAATCAGTGTAATGGAAAATGTCACAAATAATATAGGCAATCTATAATATATCTCCTCCAGTGTGAGTTAAACTCTTTTTTTCATTTTCCTTAGAGTGAAGTTTAATTGGATAAGTCTTTCCTTAGAGTGAAGTTTAATTGGATAAGTCTTTCCTTAAAGTGAAGTTTAATTGGATAAGTCTTTCCTTAGAGTAAAGGTTAATTGGATAAGTCTTTCAATATGAAAGATAGGTTCATTTCCCATTATTAGTTTTCAAGCTCCATTTGTGTTATATTAAGTTTCAGAGAGACTTGCAGAATTGACCCATCTTTAACTATGTGTGGAAGAACCTAAAAATGATAACGGATACTAGCATTTGTTTAAAATTTTGAAATAAAATCGTTTCGATAATATAAATCAACAAGTTCAAAATATGTAGACAACTTACGAAGCCATACTTCATGGATTTTGAACTCACTTGAGTGGTGCTTTTTAATAGAATAATAGATGTTAATGTAAACGATAATTGTGTTATATTCTCTTACAATAAGCAAACGCAAAAAATCAACGGCCGGGTCTTTTATAAATATATACTATACGGATACTAGTATCCGTTATCTCTTTGAGATTTTTCCTACCCCAAGTAGAAAAAAATTAAATGGTGTAATTATGTATGTCTGTCGGAAGTTTAATATTACATAAGATTAAGTGTATAATACATGGGAAGAAACATTTATAAAAGGTTAAAATAAAAACAAATAAATGAAATTTTTTGCTACATATTATTTGAGATACCTGGTAATTTCCGTTCCACTGATTGTACTACCCTTATCTCAACTCAACTGAGACTATTACATTATATTCTCTGTTTTTTAAGTAAATATTTATTTACATATAATTTTCCTTCAGGTGGGCAATTTGTCATACAACAAAATGTTATCATAGAATGAAACCTGGTTCGTGGTAAAGAATTTAAATAAAGTAGAAATAATACTAGAATACATAGTTACATTCAGTTGTGAATAATGACTTTCTACAAAATGACCAAACTAGTCAAGTTCCTTTTAATTAAGTTATTTGAAATGTTTACCTACAATTACATCACACTTGATCACGATTGACTGACACTTTAATAGATCAAACTAGCTTATTCCCTGTCACTTACTTTTCATGATATATTTACATCACATATGATTATGATTGACTGTTATTTTAGTGGTCAACTGGGGATATTTGACAAACACCCACAATCTAACCATCAGTATAGGCACAGACAAATACTATTTCATGCTTTGCAAATCTTGAAGTTTATTTAAAAAAAAAATCATAACTACATAAAAATAGATTAAATCGATTTACGCTGTTAAATATGTGTGAAGTGAAGTGCGAGTATGAGTAAAGTGCTTAGAAGCCGATCTATTTTAGTTGTTAAATAGCCTCCCCCGCACACCCGCGATCCCACCGCACTCGGAGCGTCATCAGCGTGCGAGTGGGGGGAGTTCGCGGGTGTCACATTATATCTCTTTATATTTCGTTAGTTGTTAATTTGGTCCAACAACACTTAATAACTCATTAAATTTATCTTCTGTCGTTCGCATTGAATTACAAAATTCAGTCAACAATAAGTTAACTAATCTCTTCATATCTGCACTTTTTACTTCACAAAGCGTAAATTAAACTTTAGTGGACGCCAAAATATGTAATATTCTGTCATTCGCATTGAATTACAAAATTCAGTCCACAATAAGTTAACTAATCTCTTCATATCTGCACTTTTTACTTCACAAAGCGTAAATTAACCTTTAGTGGACGCCAAAATATGTAATATTCTGTTATTCGCATTGAATTACAAAATTCAGTCCACAATAAGTTAACTAATCTCTTCATATCTGCACTTTTTACTTCACAAAGCGTAAATTAACCTTTAGTGGACGCCAACATATGTAACAACTTTCATTGGGTTAATTTTGTAAGAGATCGGATTCATACGGAATTGCCATTATACCTATCATGTCATATAAAATAAACATCAAAATTTTGCATACAGCAATGTGAAAGTTATTCAGATTGCGCTGTTGTTTTATACATTCATTTCTTTATTTTCTACTTCTGTTTATTTTCTATATTTATCTGAAAGCTCTAATTGTTACATCCCTATTCCCATTCTTGTTGTTTTTCAAATTAATCGTTCGCTTCCATTAAACTAGTTATATTTTGTTATTTAGATAAGCCTTTGAGATAAATAATATAATTTCAAAAATCACTTCAAATGTAACGTCGCTGATCATAGAGTACTTTTCATTTCGATTTTAAAAGTTAAATTCAACCAGCATTTAAAATTTTTGGTTTAAATCCTATCTTGTACATAAAATAATTTTCACTTCGCTCCAAATAAGGATTATCTACGATTAATTAAAGCCTGGGTCGACGCTTCTCTCGACGGTAATATTTAAGCGACCGTTTTGGAACAGAAATAATAAATTGTGTATGGGTACTTAATACCCTTTTGTTAAATTTATTGAAAACAAATTCAATATTGCGTTAAATTGTCTTTGTACTTTATTTTGTTGATCTCTCTTGAGCTATATATAATGTGTTATTTTAACTACGTAGAGTCATTATCATTTTATTTTTAAAAGTATTTAACTATATGGTATCGCACAATTCGACTTTAGTCCTAAAAAATCAAAATTTTCAAAGTTTCAAAATTTCTTCAAAATGTCTTCATGAAATATACTTTTAGGTAAATGTAATTATAAATAGATTTAGAATTAACGACCACTGAATAATTTGACGTATTCAGCAAAAGCGAAAGGAAGTACGCCTTACGAATTTGCAGCATATGTCATGAAATCACCTTTCCCACTTTTAATATATTGCTGAGCTACTTTTGTCATAACGCGAGATGATAATCAACATACTCTGAAGAAAATAAATGATATTCTAGCGAAGATTAGATCTCGTTTCAATTTATTTTTGAGTAAAAAATATACAGATGAACATAAATATTTTTTGACAAAATTAACTTAGATAATGCTGCATTAGTAGGTAAAGTGATTTGAGAGGTTTGATCCATCAAGGTATCATTTTGAGATTTTTAGTTTATCGAGCAGTATTTGCCATTTTTAAGGTTTCTAGCGAAACCGAGGTGCTGCCATGAGATCGGTACCTCAGTATGTAGAAAAATATAAAATATATATTTTTAATGTTTTCATGTAAAGCTAGGGTGATTTTTTATGCGATCCTTTCAGTGGTATACTGTAATTACAAAGACGTTTTAAAATGAAAATATGATTCTATTTATCATTTTTAAGATCAATATGTCCGTATGTGATAAATATAGGAATAAAACAGTATATTTTTAGAATAAATATATCATTTAATAAATCTTTGACTAATTAAATATAATAAAAAACAAACGTATAACCCAAGACAATAGATGTATAAAATTAAACTTAATTTAAAACAAAACAAACAGCTGAAATTGGTTTTATTTCAAATGGAATGGATGTATTCTCCACTTTTCTTTTTTAATTGTAGGGGACCAGTGTAGGTTTTATTATATTTATTATACTTTCGAAAATTATACAATGTACAAGTATTTTAATGAGGGTAATAAATTAAATTGATGTTATTCTATGAGGTTATACAATGCAAATATTCCGGTGTACGTAATAAAATTAAATGGGTGTTTTTCTCAGTAATACATTTATACAATAGCAAGGGTATCTGAAAGTTAGAACAAGGTTGTACCACTAATTATACATATCTCCCGTTTTATTTTTTTTTAAATTTTTATTTATTAATTAATTTTTTCATTTATATTTAGATGTGTAGCCGGGCTGAAACAATTTAAAGTGTACTTCACTATCAATATTATCTAACTATATTATGTCTAGAAGAATGTCTTAAGTATGGGTGACGATATTATACTTAGTTGTTCATTTAATAAATTAACATTGGCGCCTTTCTTATGTCTGTTTATTTCTAATGTCTCTAGGATATTAAGTTTACTGCCTTTTGTATTCATTTGTAATATATAAGGAGCATTATCGGTATGAGGGTGATGGTTATTTTCAATGAGGTGTGTTGCAAAGTGAGATGTGTCTGGTTTGTTGTTTCGGCAGCTGGCAATGTGTTGTTTGTATATGGTAATATATCTGTTGTTGGATACAGCAGTATGCAATAAATTGAATGGAAGTTATTCTCATTAATATATTTATACAATGACAAGGATATCTGAAAGTTAGAAGAAGGTTATTCCACTAATTCTACACATTTCTCGTTTCATTTATTCATTTAAATATTTAATTATTTAGCTATGTTTAGATATGTAGTCGGACTGAAATAATTTGAAGAGTACTGTAGTATCAATTTTCTCTAACTATATTATATTTAGAAGATATTACGCATGAGGGATGACATTATATTTAGTCGTTCATTTAATATATTAACCTTGGTCTTGTCTGGTCTTGACTGTCTTTTTTATGTCTGTTTATTTCTAATGTTTCTAGGATATTAAGTTTATTTCCTTTTGCATTTATTTGTAATATATAGGGGGCATTATCAGTATGAGGGTGATGGTTATTTTCAATGAGGTGTTTAGCAAAGTGAGATATGTCTGATTGTCTATTTCGCCAGTTGGGAATGTGTTTTTCGTATCTTGTAGTAAAATCTCTTCCTGTTTGACCTATGTATACACTATTACAGTCGTTACATATAAGTTTGTAGATACCACTCTTTTTATGTTTATCTATTTTTCCTTTATTTTTAATAAGGATTTTACTCAAGTTATTTAAAGTACTATAGGCACATGTTGTATTATTTATATTTTTATTATTAGTTAAGATTTTTCCTAATTTGAGTGATACATTACCTGCGTATGGTATGGATTTATAGTAAATTTTATTATTATTTGGTACGACCGATTTTATTATTATTTATTATGGTACAGTTTATGGGTCATAATTATTATTTACTGCAATTTGTTTCATAGTTTTTATTTCTTTACGTAAGTCAGGTTTTTCTAGAGGGATGGTTAACGCTCTGTGAACCATCGAATGGGAAGGCTGCTAACTTATGGGACCAAGGGTGTTGTGGCCATTAGTTATGGAGTCTGCAAATGTGTCCTTTCTAAATATACTAAATTTATGTTTATTATTTTTGCGTTCTATTATGGTATATAAGAAGTTTAGTTTATTATCAGAATCTACTTATAACGTGATTTTGATATTGTTGTGTAGGGAGTTGACAAAGTTAACAAACAGGTCTATCTGTCGCTGTGTACCTTTCCAGCAGATAATGATACCGTCAACGTATCTGTAATAGTATACTATATTGGTCGCTAATTTACTGTTTAAGAGGCTGGTTTCTAGACTGTTCATAAATAAATCGTCCATAATAAACCCACAGAAATCCAGCTTCCGCTATTGTTTTTGAAACATATAAATGCTGTTGGACGCTCCTAAGAGTTAATCTTTGGTAATAGCCCACCTGAAGATGTTGAAATATAACGAAACCTATAGCGTGGTAAAGAACTTAAAGAAAGTAGAAATAATACTACATCACGTAGTTTCATTTAATCATGAGTAATGAATTTCTACAAAATTAACGCCAAATATATTCAATGTTTTTTTTTTAATTTTTGGTTGATGTAAGTAGATTACTGAGTAACATTATTATATACCAATAAATACCCTTAAAAAAATTTACTCACAAAAAAACTCCCGGCATAGATTGAATCCCTCTAAATTTGAAAAGATAACCCCAAATTGACATCACTGGGCAGTGGCACGGCGGTAGAGCTATACTTTTGTCGCGCTTCCAAATAAAAGAATTTCGTCGCGATGCATTATAACAATTCAAATTGAAAACATATGCCAACTAATGTAATGTGCACTAATAAATAATGCAGATAACAATTTAATACGTCAATATTTTAATCATCATCATCATCATATATATTAATACGCTAAGGTTAAGATGTTACACTCCCTTTTTAGAAAAAACCTCACAACTAATCCACATAAATTATACATCATTTTATAGATAATTGCTTGCTCTACCGGCATCCACAACTAAAAAAATTATTATTGCTATTGTTTTTGCAAATTAATTAATTATTAAAATTATATACACAAAACAGTAATGCTGCCATCTAAGGGCTCAACGTCAATATGATTGACGGTCGGTAAATTTTTTGTTTAATTTCAAATCCACTCACGTATAAATAAAGTGGCGCTTTAGCTCAATGCTTTTGATACTTGCGCCTCTATATGTCAATTTTAGTAAAATATTTGTTTGATCTGTCATCTGAGCTTCATAATGGAATAAATAATGCGAAGACTTCGCACGGGTCACGCTAGTAGTTTTATATTAGTTAAATAGTAAATATGGGTATGAGCTATACTTTTGTCGTGAGACGAAGGAAAAATCTTTAAAGCAAAAACAAATTCAGGTTAGATGAATTGAGAACATTGATTTCATGACTTACCCAACATAGGGAATATAGGGTACTTCAAGTAGGTAAATGTTGCTAGCGAAATATACTGACGAGTTAAATATATCGGAATACGTGATATAGAGCGATATTTCACGTTTAATATTGAGTTGTTGTCTATTAGAGGTTTCTTTATAAATTAGTTTCCATGTCAGAGTCACATGCAAATAAAGTGGAGTGCAAACGATTACACAAAGAAAATGAAGATATTCCTGGGTTATCAACTACATGTGCACTTATTAGGAGTAGAATTGAGTAACGCAAATGCTTGTAGTATGCAGGAAGATAGTAATAGTCGTTGAAGAATATTCGACGGCGTGTAAATATACTTTCATAATGTGATTGGAGAATAATGAAATAGTTTGTTTAAATATAGTGTTCATTATTGAGAAATAAAAAAACATATTGATATGATAGGCGTGAAACGATAAGTACTTAAGTAACACCAATAATGGTGCTTATGTTATAGTAGTTAAGTACAAAGGAAGATTAATAAGTTGAGGGAGCTATATACACATACACGCACACACAAACGCATGCATGTGCGCACGTATGTATGTACGTACGAACGCAAGCACGCATACATAACTACACACACAGATATATATGTCCCTGGTGCGTTCATGCGTTAGTTTCTTACACCACCATTTGTTTCTTCTAAAAGAGAATAAAACATGTAAATTCATAAACAATGTCAATAGTTATTGTGATAATACTGTATACAAAATTTGAAAAGTGGAGTATAAAAAATACAGTATTCATAAGATTGCATCATTTTTTGAAAAGAATGTGGGTAAACTGTAATGCAATTATGTTATCATTAGATATTATCAAAAATTATTAGTTTTTTAACACCTTTAACAAGTTCTATTCGGTCGTTTAGAAGTATGGATCAACATTTTAAGTAACCAATCATTTATGAACCCATTTCTCTATTTATTGAATCTAAGGTGATACATAAATTGGATGATTCGATCTAAATAAAGTAGTTACTTCACACCCTCTAACACATGCAAGAATAAATAAGACTAGAAACAATAAAAAAAACATCTTTTGACTACTCACCGCAATGATTGACCTGGACATTTTGAGTCGTAAAAATTATATTATACCGTAATCACTTGAATTATCATAATCACTGCGTGACATTTTTACGTTTAATCTTTTCCATTGACGCCACGAGGATAACAATAATAAAAAAAAGTCCAGTTTCGCCATCATCTAACATGGGGAAAGGGTTCATGTCAAAAGACCTTGGCTCTGAATTCAAATAATAACGAGAATAATATTTTGCTATATATAATACAATAAAGCACATAATATAAATGGTATTAACGTTGTTTTGTATTGTCATATAAGCCTTAATAAAATGTTATTATTTTTAGAATTTTTGTTCTTAATTATTAACATTGCAATGTTGCTGATCTATTCTTATTATTACGTTAAATCTTCAAGCGAAACATCTTTAATATTGACAGATGAAACGCTAAAAACTAATGTTATAAGGAATGTCATACAAAGCTATTTTGTCGCCATCTGTCGGCCAATTTATAAACGTATTTACTACACGTTTTTCAAAAAGATGATATTATTGCGTATAACAAAATTTGGGTTTAATCGTCTCACGTGCAAACATTTTATATAATATAAAAATGACACTGAAGTAGGTATGAAACAAGAATTTTAGAAATATAGTGTCTCGAAACGATGGTAAGTAAGTCAACGATAGCATCGGATGACCTTTATTAATGGTCTTTTATTCTGAAGACTCAACTGAAACTAATTTTGTGTAAATTACAATCAAATGGTGCATGGTACAAAGATGGGTGAATCTCAGTGAATCAAATATATGTTACAGTGAACCGTAGAGACATAACAGACATAGGAGTTTTTTTAAATATTTTAGACATTTGTTGTGCCAATTTTACATATATTAAGGAATTGAAAAATTTACGTCTTTTCCTGAGAAGCTACCTTGAGATAGTTTTTTGCTGTCCTCGCTTAAACGGAATCAATTAGCTGTTTATATAATATCTTCATAAAACATGTACAAGTTTATTCTTATAAGTTAAAATTTAATGGTTGGTTAAGGAAAAAATCATTGATTTATTTAATTTCCACCATCTTGAACAAACAAACAGGAGAACAAATAATTTTACCATCTTTACGCGCAACGCAGTTGAACTACCTTTGTGGTTGCCAAGTCGACGGCCGAAACTGCTGGTGGTTGTCAGACAAGGTTAGTGGCCGATTCTCCACCAATTTATCGCACAAGACCAGGCTGAAATTAATATAAAATGAATATTAAATATATAGGTATAAAGTAACAAATTATAAAAACGAAGTTATGGTTATTATAACATTGTTATTGCGGAGCTTTGATGATCGCTTCGTTAGTTTTTTTTATTTCTGAGTTTAAATGAGCCATTAGAATAATATTGTCTGAAACATTCGGCTATTGTATTAAACCCTCATAGCGTGAACTCGACTCGTACCTGACTGGGTTTTATTTAATTAATACCATAAAAATTAAATGAAAATTACGAAGTGTGCTATTAAAAAAGTAGCTCAAACAGTAATGCGGTTGTAAAAGGCTTTAGACAATAATCGAAACTCATATTTATCATCGCAAGTATAGTGTTGTGTCTTATACTAGCATTATGTAGCATTTTCAATCCTATGAAATAGTTTTGTTCCTAATAATTTACGAAAGGCGCGGTCAGATATAATGAATTCCTGAGAGAAGCCATATTACTCTGTGTGGTGATAAAGCGCACTGCACAATAAGATCAGTGTTTCCTAAAAGAAAATGTTTTTTTGATTGTATGAAATGTGATACGGCTTTGTTAATATGCTATACAACTTTTATAATAATTTTATTTGGTAAGTGAAATATTATTTGAAGTGAGATAACAGTTTTCTGAAAGCAAAGCTTTTTTTTATTTCATGAGGTAGTGGTTTTGCACATTTTTAATTAATTTTTAAGTGACACACAAAATCATAGAAATCCTGCAAAAAACACAATTATTGCAGCAGTGAAATCCTCGTGTGTCTCTTGAGTGTTCTGTGCTAAAGTTTGGACTTATAAATATTTAGCATTATCGAAACTTATTATTATTTACTTTTCATAGGCAAGCTTGTGTGAAATGCGTACCAATCGCATGTAGTGCGTGCACTATCTTTGAGTGCATAACGTCCATATAAAGCATTTTGTATTAATATTATAATTTATGAAATTATTGAAAAATATCTGAAGATCTTTTATTACGTATCTCCATATAATTGTTTTGCAGACTTTGTTACTTTGGTTATATTTTAAATCTAATGAATTATTTTAAAAATAATCAATTTTTTATGAAAAAAACCAACGGACCCGATGCTATTAATTTTTGGGCGATATTTCAATTAATTCTATCCTTTTTCGATTCTCTGATTATTAGATTTTGAGTGTCATTATTTTCTACTCAATCAAGTATTTTCAGAAAGAAATAACAGTGACTGTCAAAAAGACAGATACCGCGTTGATTCCACAAGTGTTTAGTTTCCCAATTTTAGTGCGGAATGCCAGAAATGGGATATTGTTAGTAGAATTTTTTTCTTCGTTTTGTAGCTTAATTTGTCCTAATTGATGACAAAACTTTTTATGTTCCACGCTTTTTGGAGTCAACAAGTTCGGTTGATTAGTGTTTAGGCCTAATGATTGAAGTGTTCTTGACACGTGTCAAAATGCTTTCACCATTAGGTGATTATTATTATCTACCAAATACAGTAGTATATTGTTGACTATTTTGCGCTTTTGTATTTGAGTGAGAATTAGTAAAATGTATTTTTGTTAAATCATCCATTTCAATGTTTTTAAATTTCTACCTCATTCGTTTTGGTTTCTTGTTACCCTTGTAACCGTCGTCTATTTGGATGATTTCATTTTGTCCTAGCTGTTTAATTGTTGTATCGATTTAATACGAGTCTATGAATGGTTGCTCCACTCTCCAATCTTAATACGTAAATTTGGTGGTTTTGTTGATTGGGGGAATGTATGGTAAGTATTTTAGTTCTTCTATCCCTTTCGGTAATTCCATCGGTTGTGATGTGAATACTCGGTTTAAATAAAAAATTAAGTGGTATTCAAACTAAGTGTAAAATTTGGTACTATATACCAACTTTAATACCCCAAATAATGCAATGACTATGAACAAGAGAAGGTGGGAATTACGTCCGAGTACTTTGTGCTAAGTTCTCGTTTTGTGAGAATATTGTGTGCTATCCAAACTAACTTCACATTATGATGACAGTGAACACGTGTTTGTTAGCAGTGACACAAATAAATCCAAAAATGTAGTACAAGTAAAAAACAATTATCCACCAAGTAAAAAACAAAAAATACATGATCGAGAGTAAATGTATCAACATCTGGAAATATCATTCCTCCTGCAGTAGCTCTAAATTTCAAGGTATAAAAATCTAAAAGAGTTTTCAAGTTCCATTAAATTTTATGCATATTTAAGCTAGTAATATTATACATCATTTTATGAATAGATATTAATATATGTCTTCTTATGTTTGATGATTTTATTCCTTCGTTTTCCATAATGAATATAAAGTGACATATTCGTTCGTTTATGTTTTCTTTTTTAAATAGATTGATCAAAAACAATCGACCAAAAAAAATTCGAATGAACGCAGATTTTTTTATTTCTGATGACTTATGTATTAACTAGATTTTATATTTGTCTATTAGTGTTCGTATGTATGTGTGTGTGTTCGGACGTGCAAGTGTGATTGTGGGATTTGCGTTTATGAGTGAATGTGGTCATGTTCTCAAGCGCATGTCTGAGTGTGTGCATTGTAATGAGAGCGTATTGGTGCTTGTGTTTGTGTACGTATAATTAAACGTTACTTTAACTCCATTTAAATATGAATCGTTTGTTCAAAACATTTGAAGAACTTAATCAAAATACATAAATAAATTTTAAATTCTATCTTAACACTTATTCAAAAGAATTGAAACGTTTGAAATTTTGAATTATGAGAAATAAAACAGGTGCTACATATGATCTACTATCTGTTCAAATTAACGCTAAGGTACCGAATAAATGCTTAAACTGTCTTTATATAAGGCTAAAGCGAATAAGCTTTAGAATTTGAAGTAAAATATTTAAGTTTCCCATATTTTGAGCACTATTAAGTGTAAAATCATAATAGACTTATAGCAAGTTTTGTCCATTCTTGTTCTGACCCATAACGAAAATTACTACAATCGTCAGCTGTCAAATTTCAATTTTAGCATACATGTTGGAGGTACAAAAGATGCTTTCATGAGTTTATAGTAAGAATTGTTTTTGGACAGGGGGTAACGAAATAGCTTCGTGTCCAAAAACAATACCTAGCAATAGCATGAATGTGAGGAAAGTACACCTGTAGTAACAACTGCAGTGGGCAAAATAAAAATAAAATTATGTTGGTGCTCTCTCACTTAGTACTTTTCACGAGTTTACGGACGTGGACTTAGTTTTTTAATGAGAAAGTGTATATGGCATTTAATTTTTTCTATAAATAATCATGTTTTTTCTATAAATAATCACAATAAATTGTCACGTTGTTATTAAATATATAGCATATGATATAATTCAGTCATTTAGATATAGTCTTGTTTTGTTCTGTTAATAAAAAAAATTGGAAATATATCGTTGCGTACACGTTTCAATCATAACATCATTTATTTTGTTTTTAATTGCAGGCACTTAGCGCTTTATTTAAATTAAGTATTCATATATTTAGAAGTTTATATTTAATAATGAAAACCGGTCACATGCAAGTCGGATTTGTATAATTAGTGTTCTTTGTTAGCTTTGTTTTTAAAGCTGTTTTAACTAAACGGTTCCAAACCACGAAGCAGGTTCATTACCGTGGCTTTTATTTTCTGATGTCACAAAAATATTTTACGTAACGTAATGATGAAAACAACCAAAAATATGCAAGACTGAAAATCGAGAAAAGTCAAACTAAAATTTAAGTATTATTTTTTCGATTAAATTTGATTTTGAAGAGAGTAGGCAATTTTGTGCTTTTATATTTCGCAATTTTGCTTTTTGTATACCACTAGTGAGAATCAACACTTACATTTTTTCGTATTTCTAAGCCCGTCTCTCGCAACCGCGCTATTTCTAGAGTACTGGATCCGGGTAAATGTATTTTTCATGTATCAAGATGCTCCATATGGTAATCTCAATTTCTATTCAAAATAATATAAAACAAATTTATCGTTCATCCCTAAATATGAAAATTGGTGTCAACAAATTCAGCGCATCTGATGTCATTAAATATACTTTTAAAATCAAATGGAATTTCCATTTATTATTTATCACTTGCCCTATTATAATATATATATATATATATATATATATATATATTTATATATATATATATATATATGTGTGTATAAATATGTATATATATATATATATATATATATATATATATATATATATATATAATGTGTTTCTAATTCTTATCCTTGGATAATATGGTGAACAGTAAAACTATAGCATTGAGTTGCTCTGAAAAGAGATTTATTACATAAACAAATGTTTACACTTTTACAAAACAATTTATAACGTTAATTAATTAATCACAAGCTCACCTGAAAAGAGAAACAACATTTAAAGCTATTGCTTCACTAGTTCGTATCAATTAAGTATTAAAATATTATACTATATCATATTATAATTCATTGATCGTTTCTAAGAACATAACCTATTTTTCTATCGTGGCGTGGCGACATGTCCAAGTGACAGCTAGCACAGATCATATGCAAACTTCATGCTGAATGAAGTGTCACTCACTTCGTTTACATCTCCCCCCCCTCCATAGGTAATTATCAAAATTTTAACGTATTACTACCACTGGAACGAGTTTTGTTATGTGGAAAAGGTTTGACTGTACCTTTTTGTGTCCCGTGTTTACTTTGTAAATTGAATTAGATATTTTCTCTATAATTTGATATGGACCAATTTTCAATTCATCTAGTTTTTTTCGGTTTAACCGATTTCCGTTTTCAACACATACTAAATCTCCGACTTCAAATTCATAATTTTTTCTGTTTTTATCAAATCTTTTTTTATTATAATTATGTGATTTTATACTATTTTCTAAGGCAATCTTCCGGTCTCGTATTAAATGTTGATTCTGTAATTTATTTTGTTTCAGTTCGTTTGGTAGAATGTCCACACTTTTTCCCTGCAGTAAATATTTTGGGGAGAACCCTGTCACATTATGTTCGGTTTCATTATATTTGTTTGTGCATTCGTGAGCAATGGTAGTCCAAGCGATCTTATCTCTTTTTTCATTAATTTTACAATGAATTTTATTAACCAATGTTTGGTTTAATCTTTCGTTCAATCCATTAGAAAATGGTGCATTTACTGCAGTGAACACTATAGGTATACCTTCCTTTTCTAAAAAATACTTAAATTCTTTTGAATTTATACCCGGATATTGGTCTGACAGAATCAAGTCTATTTTATAATCTTGTGTTACTCTTTGGACTAGTTTTATAAAGTCGTTTGCATTCTGAGTTTTGGACGTCAAAATGTAGGCGTAACGAGTGAAGTGATCTACTAGAAGGTGTAAATTCGTTTTTGTTGAACGTGCACCACCAAATCCACCTATGGTATCTATAGACACTATTTCGAACGGATGTGTGGCTGGTCCTAAGTGAGACATTAATCCAAACTTGTATGCTCCTCTTGATTTATTTTTTATACAAACGTCACAGTTTTCGCATATTTTTTTTATGTTGTCTAATAAATGTTTAGCTTGATAAAAGGGTTTTATTTTTTTTTCTACTTGTTGTTTTCCTATGTGGTAATAGTAGTGATGAACTTGTTTTATAATATGTTTACTAAAGTCTTCAGTTAGTATAATCTTTTCATGTTTTCCAATCTTTTTATAATATATATTATTTTTATAAATAAGTTTATTTATATTCTCTTTTATATCTTCGTTTTTATTTTGATCTTGTTGTATATCTTCTATTTTGATAAAATTAACTACTTTTAAACTACTTTCTTCATTTTCATCTGGTTCTAACACTGGGTTTCTGCTTAAGGTATCTGCCTCTATATTATATTTTCCCGGAGAATATATTATTTTAAAATTGAATTGCGACAAATAAAACGTAAGATCTCCCAGTTCTTCATCCGTTCTGGCTTTTATATTCATTTTTTCTAAGGGTTTGTGATCTGAAAAAACCGTGAATGTTTTTCCTATAAGCCAATGTTGCCAGTATTTAACCGCCTCTTTTATAGCCAGACACTCAAGATATATAGCTTTTCTCTGTTTTTGGGAATTGTTTAATTTTTTGGAAAAATATGCGCAAGGTTTTTCACCATTGGGTTGAATTTGTTTTAAGATTGCAGCTATGCCTTGTATGCTAGCATCTGTATAAATATTGATTGGTAAGTCTGTATCAAAGATTGCTAGGATTGGTTTTGAGCAAAGTAGTTTTTTTATAGTATCAAATGATTCTTGACATTTATCGGACCAGACAAATTTTTCTCCTTTTCTTAATAAATTATGTAATGGATCCAGCGTTATTGACATATTTGGTACATATTTTCCATAGAAATTTATTTTTCCCAAAAATTGACGAACGTTTTTTTGTGTTTTTGGAATCGGAAATTCTTTTATGGCAATTAAATTATCCTTTAGCGGAGTTACCGTGTTGTTTTTTATTATATGCCCTAGATATTTTACCGAGTCCTGTGCAAAGTTACATTTCGTGAATTTTAATTTAAACCCTTCTTTTAAGATTGCTTCCAATAAGAAGCATAAGTGTTCTATATGTTTCTCAAACGTTTCTGAAAATACTAAAATATCATCTATGTAATTAACAGTAAAATCTGACAATTTATGCTTTCTTATAATACTACTCAGGATTCTCTGAAAAATGGCGGGCGAAGTTTTTAAGCCAAAAGGTAAACATGTCCACTGATAGTGTGCATTCTGGGTAACAAATGCAGTTTTTTTTCTATCTTCAATCTTAAGAGGTATGGACCAAAACGCCGAGTTCACATCAAGTGTTGAAAAAAATTTACATTTCCTCGTTTTTATCATTAAATCCTCGATTAGAGGAAACGGTTGCGATTGGGGAACTACAATCTTATTCAATTCTCGAAAATCTATGCAAAGCCTTGATCTTCTTCCTTCTTCTTTTTTAAATGCTAGTGTTACCGGAGCCGCAAAAGGGTTATATGATTCCTCGATTAAATTAATTTCTAGTAGTTTTGATATTTGATGTTCAATTTCTTTCATGTCCTCAATAGAGCACCTATATGGTCTCTTACTGCAGTACTTATCTATCAACAGATCAATATGTGCTTCGTAACCTTTTACTGTACCTATATCATATTTATCTTTAGCGAAAATTGAATTATATTTGCATATCAATTGATCAATATCAGATCTTTTTTTATGATCTAAATGATTTACCGTAATATCAAAATCATTGACCCTTATATTTTCATTAAAGTTTATTTCATATTCCTGAATAATAACTTGTTTTTCATTTTTATTTATCCCTATGTCACTACCTGTACTGCCAGGAATTTGTTTTGTGATTATAGGTTGTTTTTCTTTGTTTTTTATGTATTTTGTCTTATTGTTATTGTTGTGGATATTTTGCATGATTTCTAAATTCTCATTTTGAGTTAATTTAAATTTTTGTATACAATCTAATCCAACTAGAAAATTATAGTCGAAGTTTTCTTCATCTATAACAAAAATATCAACATGTTTTTCAATTTCAAAAATTTTTAGTTTTAATGTTACCATTCCTATTGATTTTTTTACGCCATTAATTGTTTTCAAACCTGCTTTTTTATAATGAGTTGGTATTTTTTTTAAAGATAATAACCTTGAATTTATTAAGGACACATTGGATCCTGAATCATAGATTCCTGATGTTTCTAAAATGTCATTTATTAGTAATTTAATTTTAATTAATGGCGGCACTACCAGTTTTTTTGGTTAATTTCATTTAGTTCAGTCTCTAATTCTGAATTGTTTACACTCCTTATCTGATCGTTTTTTGTTCTATCATTATTTTTTATCTTAAACCAACATTGTGATTCGGGATGGTAAAGTGTACCTTTATTTTCTTTTTCACAAATTTTACACGGACTAACCATGGGCCTTACATTTTTATCTTTAATTTTACTTTCGGAAGCTATTATCTTTTTATCAAATGTTTTTTTATTTACCATGTGCTCTAAACTTCTTATATTATTAAATAAATCTTGAGTTTCCTTTAAACTATTTCTATAAATTTTATCCGCAATGAAATTCGGTAATCCGGTGGCGATTAGATCAATTAGAGTATGTTTATCTATGGACTTATTTATTTCCAATAGCAGTTTCTCTTTTTTTAATGCATACTCCAGTAATGAGCCCTGTCTATATTTAAATAACATTGCATACCTGATCGGTGACCAACTCTTATCTGCATATGTCTCACTAAAGTTTTGTTTCCACATAGCCCATTCTGAATTTATTGTGTATTTAATCAGCATAGAACTATACCAGTCTTTACAGGAATCTTCTAAAAATAACCTTAAAATTTCAATTTTTTTGATATCCTCCTCTATGCCTAAACGTGCACATTCCGCTTCAAAGATTGTCATCCACTGGGACACATTGGTAATTTTACTACAAAATTTTTGTATAACAAATTTTTCTGCCATTTTTCCCACATTAAAAGGTTTTGATGATTCATTCTTCATTTCAGCGAAGCTTTCCATGATTTTTATTAGATATTCTTCAGAAATTCCTGCTGTAGAAGTTTTCGGTATTTCTTTTTCCTCTAAAATGTATCCCATGAACTGTTTATTTCCATCTTCATCACAATAAACCGCCTTTGTTTCTGGGCTCATGGATATCCATACCTGTCGCTTGTCATGCCGTTTTTGTAAAGTAGCTTTGATTTTTTGAAAGATTTGTGTTTTTATTATTGCATCGTGTAGTTTTACCGGTTGTAATTTATCCGGGAACACAAAGGTATTGCCGTCTAAATCGGTAATTGTTGTTATACAAATAATATTTGTCTTCACATCTTCACTGGCTTTGACTACGAATTCGAACTGTAATTTGTCCATTATTCTTGGGAATTAGCTGTAGAAATGTTGTTTTATAATGTGTTTCTAATTCTTATCCTTGGATAATATGGTGAACAGTAAAACTATAGCATTGAGTTGCTCTGAAAAGAGATTTATTACATAAACAAATGTTTACACTTTTACAAAACAATTTATAACGTTAATTAATTAATCACAAACTCACCTGAAAAGAGAAACAACATTTAAAGCTATTGCTTCACTAGTTCGTATCAATTAAGTATTAAAATATTATACTATATCATATTATAATTCATTGATCGTTTCTAAGAACATAACCTATTTTTCTATCGTGGCGTGGCGACATGTCCAAGTGACAGCTAGCACAGATCATATGCAAACTTCATGGTGAATGAAGTGTCACTCACTTCGTTTACATATATATATATATATATATATATATATATATATATATATATATATATATATATAAATGTATGTATATGTATGTAAGTACTTCTGCATGAAGTAAATTTAAAATTTACTTCATGCAGAAGTACTTATAATTTTACTTATATGAAGGCTTTAAAGAAAATTTTTAAATATAAAAAATAATATCAACAACTTTACAGGCGCATGAACAAGTAGCATGCTAACGTGTTTACAGTATATATTGGATACCTGTCAGACAACGTTTTATTCTGGTAGAGAATATTTAACATAAAATTAAACCTGAGGTGTTTTCAAAATGCCATTCAAATATTGTTTATTTACCTCATGTTACATTTAATAATTTTAATTTAATCTGTTTTCTAATTTATATTGTCTAAAGGTACGAGAAGCACTGGAGTACTGTAACGCATTGCTCGCTGGTATACTATTTTGTCGCTTGGCTGGTCTCCAATACCAAATATATATGTCGATGGCCACGCTTTAAACTTTAGACCGGATTTGTTATATGGTTTTTATGAAAGGTATTGCTCGCAGAACTATCGGAGAGCACCGAATTGAAGTGGCTATGCAATCTCATTGCATTTACTCGTTTGTCAATTGCTTGTTGATATATTATTTGCTATATTTTCCCCTGAGTATATAGCGTAGTATACTTTGATATTCGTGCAGTCATTTTTAAATTTACTATAAACAAATATGATTTTTAGGTAATATAATATCCTTCAGTTATATTTTCTATGATGGAAAATTTACCTTCCGATATTAATTGACTAATGCTAAATCTGTTTGATTTTCATTTCAAATTCAAACTTCATAACGATTTTGTTTTTGATACAAATCATACTACTATTAAACCAACTACCCTGGAATCTTTAAATTTCTTGTTATTGTGGAAATGTTCAATTTTATTGTTTTCGAACTTGTGAAAAATATAACGTAGATTGATATGATTGGGCAACAGAGCGTGCTAATGTACCTGCGATAAATTAAGTTGAGTAATAAAAACATCTCTTGTGAAATTTAACTTAAAAAAAAGCAAATATCATACCCAATTTTCCGGATATTAGCTCTTTATTGGGCTAACATAGTTCTTTATGGGTATGTATTAGCCAATTCATGGGAATAGTTAATTTGATGAAATAAAATTTTTGCAACAAAAAATAGTTTAAAATAAAAAAAAATAGGAATTTTTTTCTGAAAACGTGAGAGTAGCAAAGAGGAGCACCATGAATAACATCGTGGATCATGTTTAGATTTTCAATAAGATATTTCACAGATCTGCTGCAAAAGATACGAAATTGTCTATACGAAAATAATTAAATCATACCAAGTGACTAAGAAATAAACCCAGACGCGACAAACAATTATAAATATTTAAAATGTTTATAACTAAGATGGAGCTGATTTTATTGGTTTTTATTTTCATTCAAAAACATAGTTTATGATGCCGAATAATTTTTGTTGTCTAGTAAATATTAATGATCATCGCATTTTATTTATAATCAATCGTATCTCTCGCTTTTGAATTAATAAATTGTTGTCAAAAGCAAGATAATTTTGTAGGAAATTATTTTGATACTTAACTAAAACGATAGAAGAAGAACCACCAAAATTGGTTAAGAATTTCAATCTGTACCCTGTTCTCACACGTACATACGTACAAATATGTGCACACGTACCTATGTACGTACACATATACATAAAAACAAATATACATACGTATACACGTACTTACCTACACATGTACATACGTACGTACATCCATACGTTCATACCTACATATGTACATAACTGCATATGTACATAAATGTTCATACGTACACATGTACCGACCAACTGACCGAGTTGCATGTAACTTTTTAAGAGGCCAATTTAGATCATAATAAATATATCAAATGATTAAAAAAAATTGAGTCATTTTTAGGGGAAGATTTCCTCTTTTCTAAAAGCTATATGAGAATTTTATTACTTATAAAATTATCCGACTTATAATTACCCCCATAGTAGAAACTTAATACTCGCTAGTCAATAGCATACGAGGTGTATGTACACCTCGTACACACACTTGCGATGTGTACAATTAATATATTAACCGATTTAGATACAGTTTTCAGTTATTTAAAAAAATGGAATAAAGTGGACCATTCGTATTCAGTTTAACAATAAAAAATAATCTCAGTGGGAAATTATGGAATCGACGAGGATGGAAAAGTTTTCATGAAGACATGTAATGTTATAAAATTTATCCAATAAAATGAATACTTTATTACGTCATGTAGTATTGCAAATTTATCCAATAAAACGAAACCTTAGTTACGTAATTTTATAAACGTTCACGTAATTTTATAAATTTATCCAATTAAATGAACCCTTGTTTATTAAACTTTGTGAAACAATAAAACCCATTGAAATAAAATTATTGTTTTTGAAATAACAACATCTCATTTTTATTGCTGTTCCTTCTATTGTTATGAGGAGTTTCTGCGTACTTTTTTGTAATTGCTTGCAACGCGAGCAGTTAAAATGATGAAGTGATTTTTTTATCTGGAGTGATCATATTGAAGGATTATTAGGTTTTGTAAAGTCATAGGTTGTATAAGGGTGATGATACAAAAGTATTTAGGGTTGAAAAATTATCTGTTGTATTTTGAATATATATATGTTGCTTCATATTTAAAAAATGTAGTGATATTTTTTTCATTTTTCCTAAATAATTTACAAAAAAATTGTTTTCATAAAGTCAGTTTAGTTCATGAAAATAGGTTTTGGATTATCTTAATCTGATTTTTACTATATTTTAGCATTCTCTTCGGTACTATGGACAATTTCCGTGCCAGGGAAATTAATACATGACTTGTAATCAAAATATTCTCCCATATATCAATGAATAATTTATTTATTTATTTATTTCTGTACTTTAATATGTACAATTGATATATATGGCGGATTATTTGTTACAAGAGCAATCCTATATAATCAACCAGAACACCAGTCCAGCCTCGCTCGACGAGTGGCCGGGATACGAACCCGGGTTTCCACCGCGCGCCTCGCTGTCAAAGGGCGTATGTCTTGTGATCAACCCAACATACTACGGTGACGATATCTTAATTGTTTTAGTATAAAACTTAATGTAATTTAGTAATTTTGAAAAATGTGCTAAAATGACGATAGTTATAAAACTGATCTCCATTCTACTGCATTAAAAAGGTCATATTGAAAAATTCAAACAATGTTATTATTAAATGTTTGCAGATAATTAAAATCGATTCAAACAATGTTAATTATCTGCAAACATTTAATTAAAGCCCAGTCCTTCAGAAATAAATGAAAACGTTTGTTTTCCAAATATAATCGCAATGAACAGATTAATGTAAACATAGTTCCATTGGAACCCAGATGGGTTTGTGGCGTTAAATTATACTCGTTTTATTGTGTTTCATTAATCAAGTGAATTACCAAGCAAATTGCGAAATTGAAGAGATTTATCTATAGATGTAGCGAGCAAGAAATCAATTTAAACATGCTTCAGGGTGGCCCTCCTTGGTTCCTCAGCGACAGGATGTTACGTTTGACATTCATGGGTAATAGGATAGTTCAAAATAAGTCCGATTAATCAGTTTCTCGCTTAAACATTTATGATCAACGTTATTTTTAATAAGCTTACCGATGCTGTCGCCGCATTTATAAACAAAATCTCTTTGAGGAGATAGATGGAGAATAGTAATTCCATTTTGGAAGCCATTATGGGATGTTATGATTTTCAATGTCCTGTTTTGGAATTTAGAAATAATCCGGAAATTTGGAGATAATATATAATAACAAGCTAAATGTAAATAGTTTTTTTCCAATAATTATACAAATTGTATATTAGAATATGAACCATGATCCATGAACTATACTAAACTTTGAAACTTTCATCGAATATATTGATATTTGCCCGAATAAACTACTTCGTTCCACGCATTTGCTTTATCGTATTTTATGTCACCATTCTTGAAACATTTGTTGAGAAGGATTGCTTTATAAAGAGACTCATTTATATGTGTAGCATATTATGACCAAAACTCATAGCACAGAAATCATGGTTAAATTGAATTACCCGTAAAAAAGTTTATAGAGACTATAAAATAAATTTAAATCGACCTTGAGCGAATACTTTTCTACTTCATAATTAAATGCTTACTTCGATAAGCTATAGCATTTAGTAATCGGTGATTTGAAGTGGATTACATACGTCATAAAATATGCCAATGGCCTTTCCTTAGACAAATATGAATTTCAGTATCCACATCTGAATTGGATATCAGATCAGGCGGGGGAAATATCAAAGGCATTATTAATTGGATGATGCTTCCAGAGAGATTCATGGTAAATGCTGAGATTTTCTGTAAAGATCTAATATATTTTCTTTATGATAGCGATAAACCATATATTAAAAAGCACACTACTTAAAAATTACATGGGTTGGGGTATTAGGATATGTACCTTATCCATCTGAATTTCCATCATCTGATTATCACTTGTTAAAAGCTTTAAGTAGTCGTGTACAATATACAGAAAATCAACTTTTTAATGTTCTAGTTTTTAAATATTTTATTTTATTACGATTTTCCGCACATCGAATGATTTTTAAGAAAAACGGCCTTGAAAAACACACAGATGAACGTATACAGTTAAATGATTTTATAAGTGTTACATTCCCTCGTAGAAATTAAAATAAACAGTGGCAGATACAAAAATATTTTTACATAAATTCTTATTGAACTCAGTCCGTACATTTCCCACAGTGCTGCAATGATTCATCAACATCATTCGTTTTATTCAAATATCGGACAGATTAAAATCATTAAAATTTAGCATAAGAAGTAGTAGAAATGAAAATATTTTTTCCAACAAAACATTTATCCATCAACAACAATCGTTTCATTCAGATATCCGACGGAATAAATATTGTAATTTTGGCGTTTAATAAGCCAGCTGAAAGGTCCCCAGGAGTTTCCATCCTTGTCTCTTGGGGTTGTCGAGGCTCACAAATGTTGCGGATTCGTGGGCGGAACTGGAGCGGGAAATAATTGAATCGAAAAATAGAGAACAACTAATCGACCCTTGACAATCAACGACGATTTTATGGTAGATGGATCTTTGGATATTAAGATTTAAATAATAAGTTTAATTACAGTTACAATTTTTTATAGTTTTTAATTACAGTTACAAGTTTAAATAATAAGTTTAATTACAGTTACAAGACGAACAAATTTCAAATTTGTAACGACTTTCATGTATTTTTTAAATTTTTTTTGTTATTTTAAGTATGTTATATTTGGTCAATTATGTTAATGACGAAAAATGGGAAAAACCTAGATAAAATATTCCTTGGGGAAATATAATCTGCTTTGAAAACTATTTGTCACGTCAGTTTTTTTTAAATATATGCAAGCGGCTTCTGGAACTATTCAAAATGATGATTATTTTAATTATTCTCTTAATTAAATACACCAAAAGGAGATTTTATTGCATATAACTTTTATTGTTTTTTTGTGAGATTTTATTGTTTTGTTTCAAAAAATGTTTTTACTGAAGTGTACTCATTCATCGCGTAGGTTGATTTTCCTATTCGAAGTGTAAAGTTATTCATATGGTATGGTTATTAAAGAGCATTCATCATCATATTTTTGATGCTAGTAATAGCACAAGTAGCGTGCTGGTTATTTTGCTTATCGTATTAAGGTTGTAATCAAAATTCTATTCAGTGTAACCAAATATGTTTGTAGCAAATGAATCGATACATACCGTTATAGTATGTCCTAAAATTCACTTTTTGAAGTGGATCTGATTTTGCATTGGTGGGTGAAAAGCTGAATGCTAATTTCATAGTATTTTACCCACATATGATACTAACTTAATGTCAATATTGATAAATTTACTTTCTTTTAGGATATGTGTGATATTAACTGAACTTAACATTCGAAATTAAATTCAGAGCGCAGATGAGTCCCATTCATCGAATATTATAAGCAGAAACATATATTTTATCTGTTTTTGTTTGGCTGTGTTATTTATTGGCTTTTTAAGTAATGCATCGACTTACTAAATGTTAGCTAAATTTTGCATAATAATAAAATATATTATAGACTAACATTTGGGAATTGTGCATCCTAAAAAATCAATAGACTTCCCTAAATATTACAAAAAAAATCTTAAAACGTTGCCAGATTGTGCTTGTGCCACTTTACTTAAGATGGAAGCTTCATCAAATCGTCAATTATTTGTGTTCTTTATATTATCACTACAAGATTTTATAATTGTATAATATCGCTATGTAACGAATATGAAATTTGTTCACAAATTAAAGTTCAGGCCGATGAATTCGTATTCTAACAACTAGTAATTTTTATTGTTGGAAAAATATATTACTTAAACTAGAATCCTTACATAATGGTAATTATTGTACATTTCTTAAAATAAATATCCTTTTTTAAGTGTCATGATAAGCAATGAGTATATAAATATATAATTGAATTAGTTACAAATCAGTTATTCAAATTAAGATATTGCACCACAAACTTATGGGTTACTACAAAGAATTTAAAACTGATTAACTTCAATCGTTTTCGCATATGAGTTGATGACAATTAAGTAAAATTTGGCGAACATTGACTTACCGCTATTCTTCTTCTTCCTCTATACGATCATAATGATCTGCTACATTTCTTGGTTAGCTCGATAACATGCTTCCTTAATCATTCCTTGTCCTCGAGTTTCGTTTCTCCATTATTTTATTCTCAGCGTGACCAAATCCTTCTCAGCCTATAAGATCATCGATCGTGGATCCATTTATAAACTTCTAATATGGGTGCTTTGTGATTTTTGAAAGGTAAGGTTTTAATTGGTTATTTTTCTAATAGTTATCTTGCACCGAGAAAGTTCCCTTAGGATTTTTCTTTCAAATGTGTTTTGTGGGTTTGAAAGTTTTAATAAACGTTCTTTAAATCCTTATTATAATTTGTGTCCGTAAAGCCATTTTGTATATAAATATATATATATATATATATATATATATATATATATATATATGTGTGTATATATATATGTATATATATATGTATATATATATATATATATATATATATATATATATATATATAAATTTACAGTAAACATTTGAATGTATGATAAGCGAAATATAAATGAAGAATCACTTACAAATTTAAAACTAGGCTTTGTTGAAACAGAAATAAATTTCAGTTCGGAGAGTGGTACACGCTAATAATTCCAGTTCATTTATAATTATTTCAATTGAAGACCACGCGCGCTCGATTTATAAATTTAAATGAAGTGTCAGTCGGCGTGTAATTCGTAGGTTAATAATTAATCAAACCGATGCAGGATTGAATGGCGATTCGATACCAACCGCGTATATACGTTGGAATAAGTCGTTACTTTAAATGGATTGTTAATATCAGATTAAAGCTACTGAATTGTATAATTTTTCACGAATTGATCAGTTATTTATTGACTTTTCTTAATGTGTTGAGAAAGATAAAACATACAATCGACATTAAACATTTTCTTCGTTGAGCGAAATCAATTTTCAAAATATATGACTGGAAATTTATTTGTGATTTGTAATTAATAAAAAAACACACACAACCTTCTGCTTCTAGACTATAATGCTTATTTGTCTATTGAGGGACGAGTGGCATTTTTTCTAAAAATTATTAGGAAAAATGTTATTGCTTTTTTATGTATAAAGATTTGTTCCGCAAATGACTAACCCTTCGTGGACTTGTACTTTGTACAAAAATCAAATTCTTTTTGACACGCAATGTGTCTATATACATAACTTACTTATTTCAAGCCGTATCGCGATAAAATCATTAGAATATTTTACATTCTTCAAGTATTTTTTAAGTGCGAAATCATACAAAGTTTACTCGGACGTATTCTGTATGGGCATAGTACAAAGTTTGTTCGGACGTAACCTGTATAGAAAATAGATAAAATTCGTTCTAACGTATGCTGTATCGACATCGTACAAAGTTTGCTCAGAAGTATGGAAAATATACAAAATTTGTAGGAATATATTTTGTAGGGGAATTAAAAATATAAAATTAGCACAGACGTATTCTCTATGGAAATCGTACAAAATATGCTTGGATGTATTTTGTATGAAAATCGTACAAAATCCGATCCCAATTGGACTGAACGTATATTATTGGAAGCATTTTATGTAATATAAAAGACGTAAGTTGATTTTATTATGCAAGTATATAAAAATTCATTTAAACCTCATATTCATTACGGCTTTCCTTCACTTGCCGACAAATTTATTACCTAATAACCTAATCACTTTTATTACCACTCCTGTTTTTGTCTACTTTTTAAATACGCGTGACATCCTACGATCTTTATATTCTACACAGTTCTATGAGTGATAATAAACTAGACGAATCATACAAATTGATTGTCGTGTTTATAATCTTTTTAGCATTGTCGAACGAATTATTAAGATAATATTATAGCCTTTGTTATAAATACTGCTTAATGTAACTTTCTGATTAAGCGCTTAAAAAATTCCACTTTTTAATAATTACCTTTTACTTTAAAATATCCTTCGTCCTTTTGTATAAAACAAGCTTGAAGCGTATTTTCTTTGACTCATTTTATGAACTTTATTTTCATCTAATGTTGTTATTATACTTTAGAGGAGATTTGAGTTATGTAAATTTTATAAATGTTATCATGATTTTTTTAACACAAAAAGGTTTATTCCGGATCAGTATTGAACGATTCATTCTATTTCTCATTTTAATTTTTTTTTAATATAATCCAGGTGTTATATAATATTCCAATATAATAAAAATTTGGCGTCTGTTTTTGCTGTCATAGTTTTTTTTTCAGAATGACCAGATAAAACACCATTTAAATTAATTACATTCTGTTTATTTGTTTGTATTAATCAGGCGAGGTGAAAGTCATCTCTCCGGGTATATATTTTCTAAACGATTGTGGGGGCTATTAAAATTAAGGCCTCCTCTCTAAACATAACAATGATTGCAGACTTTTACATTTACGTTTTATAGAGTTTATATTACATAAATTTACAATAAAGGTCTATTTATTTTTAAGTTTCGTTTTATTATTACTTCAATAAAACATTTAGTTATCAAGATACTGCCTGAGATTTAAGAATGCCTTGAGCAGGAACTGACTTACGCGGGTCTAATGACAGTTTAAAGAAATATATTAAGAGTAGTTTAAATTATTATACTCTGTAATTCTTGAGTAGTTAATTCAGTAATTAAACAACCTAAATTCAAGGTAATTATTCCTTAATTAAACTACTTAGTCATGCTGTCTTAATAATACAAAGATTAGTTCCAAGTATGCGAGACGTGTTTGTCAAATATCGGCTATAGAGAGGAAATATTTAATTAACGGCGTGACCACAATATAGACCGCAATATTTGAAAGAGTATGTGTATTATAGAGCAAAGTGGGTACTGCATTTGATATCAAAGCGATAATTCGTATAATGGGATAATATTTGAAGCGTATCCTGATTCAATTTCATTATAGATTAACAAAGGTCACATTATAAATGAATGGTTTGATTTTTTAAGAAAACCATTTTAGTATCCAGGTACAATCTATATCGATATACGATAATTATTTACATTTAATATCATCGATATTATTCTGAGATTTATTATCTGCTCGTTATTATATATGGTGGTCATACATTTCCAAACATTTCACTGTGCGGTTTTATAACCCTTGTCATTGGGGGAACGGTTGTGCGGTGAGAAATTTATTGCATAGTGCAGTGAATACATATATCTATGTGCATTCAAAGTCCTCGAGAACAGAAAGCCATAGTGATAGTACAAAGGCTACAGTAGTAATTAATCTATATGAAAAGTTACATAATGTAGGGTTACCAGACGAAAACAGCTAGAAAGAAAAATTCGTGAAGATATTACGATATTTTTTATGGTTACAAAAATTATATTTTAATTATAAATTCGAGGGGATTTTTCGATATGACCCTGAAGACCAAGTACAAAATAGCATTATAAGAGATGATCCACGAAGAAAGAATATTGTTTATGGGAAGGTAACACCTAGGTCGCAAGTTACACTCTCATTGTCATTAACGAAGCATCGGCCAATGTCCTGCAAAGGATTGCGTTGACACATAACTACTATTTTTGGCATTTGGATAAGTATTTCAATGTGAGGAGTTTTCCTCCGCCATGACGAAGGTTTCATAATCATGTTTTTATATTTTTAACCTTTAACATTTACATTTTGGTTTATTTATAACATTTTGAAAAAAAATTCTATTTAATTATGGATAACGGAGGGAGATAGCATTAATGAAGCAAGATAGATATCTCAAATTGTTTTGAAGATGTCGTGGTATAGACGTACGAGCTCAAAGTTGTCTGTTCACGTGAAAAAGCAACAAGAATCATGAAGTTTCCCTTTCAATATCCATTCCTTTTCCCTCAAAGGTTTTCCACTGAAATCCATTTTAAGAATTTTAACGTCTTCTGTGTTTTAAACAGCAGTTATGTAAGCAATTATGCGTAGTATATCTTATTATATATAATCGTTGGAGTGTCTCTTAATGATCGTATAACTTCTGAACGACTTGACTGTTTGACCGAACAATATACGTTTTGTCAAGACGATGTTTCATAGCAGTGTAGGGGTCTATAGGGGGCGATGTAGTCAAGTTATTAACCAATCCTTTATTTATGGACCAAAATAACTCATACCAACAATATATCTCGGTTTAGAGCCAAAAAAGAAAATCACAAAATCTGAACCCGTTAGGTGTTGCTGTGTTTCAAATGGCAGAACAACGTCTGCTGGGCCAGCTAATAATCTTATAAGTAATAACGATTCGAATAGCATACGAAATTATTATTTTCCAATTGTGACTTTCCGACATTTTCAGGTGAGCAATTAAGATAAGCTTACGATTTCCTACGAAATGTCTAATATTTATAATATTCCTCTTAGGTTCAAACCTGTTTTTTTTAACGCATTTTGAAAAGCTGTTGGTTTCCGAGATGATTTTGTTTCAAACGCGTCTTTTTCACTTAGAGTTAGTGCAAAAGATTAACTAAGTAAAAGAGACGCATTTTTCTTTATTTTAATGAAGCACTTTATTGGCCGCTAAACATGGGCTGCTGAAGTTTTAATCTCTTACTGATTTGTAGTTAATCGTCTTATATCGAGGGTTTAATATCTTTTTGAATTGAAGATTTGTTGAACTGAAGATGAGGTCAAATCCAAATGGTCTTATTTTTAGTTAAAGTTTGTAGCCCAGTATGTTTGCTAAATGGGTTAGATGGTTAGGTGTATGTTTTAGCTATAGTGATGAGAACATAGTTTTTGACCAAATCAGAGCCAATTATTTTTACTCTTCCGAGATGTCGATATGCTTTATTACCAGGTCCTCGTTTTATGACCAGAGTAACATTTTGTTATTAATGTGTTTTTCTTTTGCAAGAGGTGGAATAGAAACATAATATCGAATATCTAATACTGTTTTGTTTTCGAATTCATTTTACACAATTTTTTTGTCTTTACTCTTTTAGGAACAGGTCACCCATTTGTCAAATTTCCCGATGAAAGTTCTGCTTTCGATTCAAAGTATATATATTCTTAAATATACGGAAGGATGAACTAGCGAAAATAACAAAAACTTGTTAACGTAATAGCCTAAAATATAAGATATCAAGTTGAGCGGCATTAGATGTTGCAAAAAATGTTTCTCTAAAGAAGTCATCCAAATATATCATTTAATAGACTTTTAAGGCTCAGATAAATTTTATTCCTGGACTTTTATGTGAACCTCTTTACTATTCCACATAACATAATTAATAGCATAAAGAAAACACGAAGAACTTCTACTATATTTTTTATTATAATTTTTGTATGACAGTTATCATTATATCTTAAGAATTCTTGAATATACTGGTTTCTTATTATATACATGTTTTCGGTACATATTTGGATACAATTTTTGTCGAGATATGTGAAAATTATTTATTATTAATATTTATGTAACAATATCTGAAGATAAGTAAACAGTGTCAACCACGATTTTTTGTGAATTTAAATTACTTATGCATCTTCTTCTTAATAGAGATGCAATTACAATATCTGAGGTGAAAAAATAACCTTTTCTGTTGTACTAATGATTTAATAAAACTCGTATATCAAAGCTCGTCATAATTAAAGTTCAAAGAAAAAGGCAAACGCTAAGAAATATTTTTAGAGCTTCTGCGCATCTATTATCCCCTAACACTCACGAGTGAGTGTTAGGGGATAATAGATGCGCAGACTTGATACTAGGTTTCTACTGATTTATTGTCATTTATAAGATTGTATACCGTTTAGGGCTGTGTATCTATTTGATAATGAGAATCAGGAAGACAAGATGTTATTGATTGATTGTAAAATTCCGCATTAACTCGGTTTTAGTATATGTTTATTGTGAGAATGCCTGCACAGGCTCCGGTGCAATGAGAAGTATAGGGTTTTCTGTTTCTTTGTTCTGCAAATAGAAATCTATTTCACTGCGCGAATTTTCTGAAAGTAATAACATTTCTTTTTACTGATGCAATTTTATTTCAATCGATAAGATATACGATTTCGTATAAGTATTTTGTGGCAACGCTGTTGCAAATTTTATTTTATATTTATACTTTCTTTCTGTGCCGATTTACTGTGCTTTTGTAAATTTCAATAATTCTGATCTCATTATGATTTTCCCAAATGTAATTTATTATTAAACACATAGAAACTTGGTGACCATTTAAAAAAGAAGCTCCCTTGCATTTACAAGATCTTTGCAACTTAGTTAAGATTGGATAATTAAATAAATTAACTTTTCATTACAAATAACATAAAACGTATATCTGCGTAAAAAGTAACACAAACAACGAACTAATTTAAATAACGCTGATTGATACTTTTTCAAATATTTATTCAAAGCTCACTGTCATTCTAATTTAAAACTTGTGTTATTAATTTTCATCCCTCACATGTAAGCTTTAAAAATTTGATACTATAAGAACAATATTATAAATGGCGTCATATTGTTGAACAGGATATCAAAAAATAATTTGTATTATATATTATACAAATTATATGTTGAATATTAAATGATAATAATAGTTACAATAATATATATAATAATAGTTTCAATAATATATATCCGTCGAGGATATTCGACACTTTAACAGACTCAATTGTATAATAAATATATATTATTGTTAATTAAAGTCTAACAAGGCTGAATAGTATTGTAAGATATAAATAGCAAACCGTCTATACTTAGCAACATACAAATACTAAAATTCCTACTTTGTCGCCAACCATAATTTTAATTAATTAAAAAAATATTAATATTCGGAATAAACATTTATAAATCAACCATTTGGTGTATAATGGTTTTATAAATTAAATTTGCTTGAATATGAATTCGATCTTGGATGTAATGTGGTTCCCATTCGATTTTAATATACAAATTTTTTGTCGGATCAATTTTCTTGCCAAAGTTTGAATGGAAGACGGAGACACAATTGAACGATGTCAAATATGATCAATATATATACATATATATTGATCATATTACATATATATATATATATATATATATATATGTATATATATATATATATATATATATATATATATATATATATATATATATAATTTAATATAATAATTTTATTGAATTAAATTTTTTATTGAATAATGGAGTATAACACAGGTTAGAATACGAGGGAGGATTCAAAGCAACGCAGTCTGCGTCGGCTGAATACACGATATTTTTAAGAAATATTTTTATTGTTATTACATTTCAAGTTACGAATCTCGTAAAATCAAAATACTAAGTTTCTGCCGGGAGGTTAAATGGAATCACTTCATTGACACATTTCATAAGTCAATTACCAAATGTGCCGATGATCGTTAGCGGTGAAATCACCTACTTCTAGTTTATCACTTGATCACTAAAGCGAAGCTACGTTGAAAGCGAGCGATAAGTGGTTGTATGATCTCGTAGAAATGCATAAATTTAGCTGTCTTTTAAGGGCAGTCTATGAAGGTCTATGTTTTGCTTAAATTATGTCGTGTTTCTACTAAAATTACTGCCATAAAGACGTAATCCAGCGGACGGTTCATATTTCTCTATGGAACTATTAAAAAAGTTAACAAAGGGTGGCCGGCTTAACTGCTACTCTTGGACGCTTTAATTATACATCGATTTAGTCTTACGACCGAATGTAATACTAATTGCTATATGATACAAAAATTAATATGTATTTTTTTTAAATTATATAATACGGGCACTTTTCATTCGTTCCGTATGTTTTTCGAACATGTTAATCTCAATGAGTAATATTTTTAAGAATCTTTATAACGACATGTCAGTTAATACGAACATAAGAAGTGACAACTTTATTTCCTTATTTGATTAAACTTTGTTTGTCAGAGGTCTATCATTAGATTAAAATAATTAAGATTATCCTACGCCCATGAAATAGCAGAGCGCAGGTAATTTGATATATTGTAATAGGATGAATAAATGTGAATAAATTTAAAAAGTGCAGTTTTGATAATCAAAGAGCCGTTTAATTTAAAGATTATTATTCAATATAAAAGTTTATAAACAAAAAAATTTAGAATTTTAGGATTATTATAAAGTGAATAGCAGAGCACAGGTAATTTGAAATAGCATTGCACAGGTAATTTGATATATTTTAATATGATGAAGAAATGAGAATAAATTAAAAAAGGTGCAGTTTTGATAATGAAAGTGCCGTTTAATTTAAAGATTGTAATTCAATATAAAAGTTTAAAAATAAATAAATTTACAATTTTAGGATTATTAGAAAGTTAGTATCTGGTAATATTATTTTAAAATTGTCAATTATGCTGTTATCTAAAACAACTAATTTTAAAATGAATAAACAATTTACAAACCATATATGATAATTCTTATAAACAATTTCAGAACATTAGTTTTTCTGGTAATCTTTTCATCGGTTTTTTAGTTTAAATTTTAAAACCTAATGATGGAAGCATTAAATCTATTCCTAATATAGAGATAAATTATAAATCTCTTATCTTTATTTTATACTTACTCCAATTTGTAGATTGCATAAGTTATATCTTTCTAATGGTATAAGATTACAATCGATAAGCTTAAAACTCGCAACTTTTTCACGTTTAAAAGACTAATCGTCGTGAGAATTATCTGAGAAGTATGTGTTGATTATAAAATAAAAAAAGACCTATATAACTCATTCAACAACAAATTAAATTTTTATTTCCTTGCAACTGCCAAACACATAACAAATTTCTACATACAGAATGTTACATCAAATCTACTCTACGACATGTGGAAAGACACTATCCTTAAATAATATCAATTCAAATAACTGCGTAATTGAAGAAAAATAGAATTTATGAAACAATCGTAACAGGAAATTAAAAGTCTCACGGGCGTCACGCCTAAATTAAGGATATTTATCCATTATTCATCAGTTAAATTATAACCGAAAGTTGCATTGATTGAAATTTTAAACTGAATTATTTTTATAAATTTTCTTTCGCACCTTCATTTTCAGCCTAAAGTTTTGTCAAAAAGTTTGTTTTAAAAGCTTTCATATTTCCCACTGGTATAGGTATAGTTATATTAAATGGATATCTCAGGAAAGTTTTTTTGGAACTTTTTATAACATTCGTTAATTGCGGCTGGCTGGAGGAGTAGGAGAACCGTAATGAATACTTATAAGTTTTAATTAATTCCACTGAAATCTTATTAGTATTTGACATATACGCTAACAGTAAATAAATATAATAGGAGCAGTAGTGAATGCGCCTTATGTGGTCCATCTATTTTTTTATATTTATCGGATATTATTTATCTGATATTATTCATAAACAACCAATTAAAGGTTAAACCATGAAGAGAAGTATCGTTTTTGTAGGTCGTTACCTACATAAGTGCATTTAGTTATACTTTTGTACAATAAAATATTTTAAGTAGAAAAAAGTTTAAATCAACTGTCATGTGGCAATATGATTCTGAAAGGAGAAGAATGTCAATATTTTGATGAAAAATTACGATAAAAATTCCTGATATCGTTCAGTTGATGAAATTAAAAACCTTTTGATGGTTTTGTAACAAATGACAAAAACGGTATCCATAAAATGTTGTCCTGCCCGTCTGTCCGTAAGCCATAGCCATTTTACTCGGAGACTATTGGCACTATATAGAGAAATTTAAATGAAAGGTGTATTTTGTGAACTAGCGTGAAGCTCAGATGACAGATCAAACAAATATTTTACTAAAATTTACATATAGAGGCGCAAGTATCAAAAGCATTGAGCTAAAGCGCCACTTTATTTATACGTGAGTGGATTTGAAATTAAACAAAAATTTTACCGACCGTCAATCATATTGACGTTGAGCCGTTAGATGGCAGCATCGCTGTTTTGTGTATATAATTTTAATAATTAATTAATTTGCAAAAACAATAGCAATAATAATTTTTTTAGTTGTGGATGCCGGTAGAGCAAGCAATTATCTATAAAATGATATATAATTTATGTGGATTAGTTGTGAGGTTTTTTCTAAAAAGGGAGTGTAACATCTTAACCTTAGCGTATTAATATATATGATGATATGATATGATTAATATATATGATGATCATGATGACGATTGCTATACAATAAATTAGTGGAATTATGGAGAAAAATAATATTAGTGGTGGCACTCCATAGATGTAACTGAACGATGAAACAAAATTCAGCGCAAATAGGTTTTAAAAATTATAAAGAAGTTCCAAAATGTGAGAATTTTTTGGTACCGACCATAGCAATAACTTTGTTTTCCATAGTGTATTTAAATTAATAATTTTAATAATCTTTGGTGCTACGAAACCCTTCGTGTGCGCGTCCTACACGCACTTGGCCGGTTTTTAAAGTTTTTCCCCATTACTGAAGATCATGATGCCCCCTTAGAATTACCTTCTCTCTGACGATTTTTTGCACTTTAACCCTATCTATAGCGTCATGGAGTGCAGCGGAAAGCTTGTTATTGAGCTAGTTGACCAAATAACCTTAATATATATATGGATAGAGATTGTGGACAGTTTGATCTTCATATCTAGTTGACGTAAAATGGATTCATTGGTGAGTAAAGTAGTCCCGGCAAATTGTAATATTTTATTTCAGTTCGAAGTTGACGCGGCTGCTGTTAATCTCCTTTAAGTTCCCCGTTTCAGATCTGGAATCGAAAATTGGGATATCAGTGTGTTTATTAGTTTTGCCTCAGTTTTTCATGATATATTGCAATATCTCCATATTCTGTACTGTTATAATATTCATATATGTATATTTATATTCATATATTTTGTTATTTATTTTTCGTATTGTTTACGCTAAGTTTATTTCATTTGCACATGCTAAACAGAATTAAACATTATATTTTCTTTTTACACCAACAGTCTCAGTCATAATATATACACGTCCACATGAAATATGAAAAATACATCTCTTCTGACCTTCAACATATTATGTTAGTTACTAGATTTCAAAATTACGTAAACTGAGTAAAATAAAATTGTACCACTAATATGAAATAATAAAAGAAATTTGGTGTTCGTATCCACAAAAAAAAATGTTTGCGTCTACCTCTGGCACCATATTTACACGGTTAGCAGGTAAACTAAAAATCATTGAATCATTGACCAAATTATACCACAAAATGAACTTCTCTGTATAGTCGTTTCAGTAAAAATATGTAGATATGAGTGAATAATGAGAATCAGTTTTATTAAAGCATATTTCGTCAGACGCAACACAAAATATTGAAGGGGTCTTGAAACCACCAACCATTTAACATTTCTTGTACAGCAGTCATGACAAAAGCAGAATAAAGACTAATTATCGCTAATTATTCAAATTGATGCAGCAATTAGTATAATATATGATTAATTGTGGTGCAGTACAAATTAGTTGTACCAAATGAAAAATAAACTGATAGTGATTATCACTTCATTGTTGTTAATTTAGGTGAACTATAGTTTTAACTGGTATCTATTACATTTTGCTGTTAATTAAATTTTTTAAGACAGAAAATTTAGCTGTTATTTGTTTAAAATGGATTATTTTGCTGTTATTTATTTAGGTGAACTGCTGTTTTTATTTTTAGATATTATATTTCGCTGTTAATTATATAAGATAAATAATTTGCTGTCATTCATTTGAAATAGATAAGTTTGCAGCTACTAATTCAGGTGAAATAGAGTTTTTCATTAATATATATGTTTAACAATTAAGTTTCTATTTCCCATTTACCTTATTCATTTTCGCACTGAAAAATAGTGAATGGAACCTAAGCCTCCTTTCGGAAAACCTTTCTAATTAAACCCATGCAATGGAGTTAACAATGGGGTACATTAAAATATTTTTTCGCCATATATTTTCAATAAGGGGAGGTACCTCGAAAATAATAAAAAGAGGTTATTTAATATAAGGTTTGAAATCTCTGTATGAAGCGTATACACGCAAAAGTGAATGTTGGTCTAAAATTATAGAAGTTATGAGAGTGTGATAGATGGAAGGATACACACACATACACACCAAATGACGAAATTATAAGGGTTCTGTGTTTGACTATGGATTTCTAAAAAACACAAAAATTACGATTTTGGCTCTGCGGTATTGTGATTTTTTACTAAGATGCTAAAGATGAATTAAAGATATTTTGGAAAGTAGTTAGCTCGTCACCGAATGGTAATATATTGTGAAAATAAATAAATGTTTTAACGTTTTACGATTTGAACGACTCTCGTGAATGTTAGTAGTTAGTGTTTTGTCAATAGATGGCCCTGTTTTAAATAATTAATGTTTGAAGGACAGTCGTGCTATAGATGGCGCTATTTACATATAAACACTTTGAAAAAATATATAGAGAATTTAAAAAAAGAAAATTAAGAAATTAAAAAAAGGTTATTAGAAATTAATTTTGAATTGTTTGATTATTTATAATCATTTTTCAAGAAGATAGGTCAATCATTGGTTTGGCTGAAATTTTGAGAAATAATTTTATATAAAGATATAATGAAATTGGGAAAAAGGTGATAAAATATTGATGCAAAGAAAAGACTTAGTTACAGATTTACCCGTAACGTTAAAGACGTTTATTTAATTTCTTCTTCTTTTATTTCACAGAAGTTTATAGAAGTGGCGTGATAGAAGAATGAAGAAAGGAAAATTCTTCATTTTAGTCAACCACAGCATGATTTTCATGTGGTACTTGTTGAGAGATTACCATTTTGTTACACTCCATTTGCACACACGCTTGCTGAATATCGAGCATCTGAAATTGAAACATTAACAATTTTCCTTATTTGTATCAACCCAATCTATTTGTATCACCTTTAGGGGAAGAAGTTTTATTTCCCAACATTTATGTAGAAAGATATAAAAATTAATGTAAAAAGTAGGAAAAATTTCTTAGAGACTGAAATTACCTAAGTAATGGAAAATATTTACCTTGAATATTTAAAATTCGTTCTATTCCGAGGATAGAGCTTTAACGGTGCTTATTTCATCACTAGAGACTTTATTTTGTCACTAGAGACACAAAATATAACTTAACTCAGTATTTATTGAAATTTGAAACTGCATAAAAATTATCATTAAAAACAAGGAAATAAAAAAATCTCATTGTTTATAAAAAATGAAATGCATTCTCAATTTTCACGTCTTTTTTTTATATTTTTTTGCGACATCCTTCTGGTGATTAGTGTGGCAACAGAAACTGTAATTTTGAATCGTGTTTCTAGAAAAATATTTTAAAAAAAATGTGAAAAATATATTATATGTAAGACTGAATTCATGTTTCAATAACCTTTCATTTAATATACCGTCTTATGTCCATAATTATTCCACTGTACTCTAAAAATGTACTATAAATTTTAAAATTTTCCGCCGAATTGTTTGCGTGAAAATTATCTGTAATTAAAAAGGAAAAAAATTATAGACCAATTTGAAAACAAAAATTTGCGTGAAAAAATTTAATATCAGCACTGAATGTGTTTAAATAGTTTATGACGTGTATATAAGATATACACGTCATAAACTAATAATAGTAAACTAAAATAGTTTTTGTTTTCTTAATTACATAAGGTAAATTTTATTTTGGTATAAATGTGTTATCCTTTGTACTCTTCACCTATGCAAAATAATGGCAATTGGTCGAGTATTTGACGAGAAACAAACTCACTTTTGCACTTATAATATTAGTTTTATATGTACGTCTACAGGCTTTATCTTTATATCAAATTCTAAAAAAACAGCTGTGACTAGAAAAAACGGATGGATACGTGATTCGTCTTGTAAGGAGTCTGTTTTATCCTTTTTAGGTACAGAACCATATGACCGTAATATAATATTATTTTAATAAACAATCAGGAGAATGGGAAATAATGCTTTTTTTTGTGAATAGTTTTTATTGATAGTATGAAAACCTGGCAAGGTCTTCTATGAGATTCTTGTCTATCTGCAAACAACATGGTATGATCAAAATGGATCCTTGGAGGTAGCCGTGAACACATTTACATGTGTGAAACATCGTGCAAATGTCATTATCAGTTATTAGTTCTTTTTGTTTCGCTCTTATGATAAATGGCTTTAAACGGCGATTAATTGCATCGACAGACATCGATTATATGTCATCATTATTTCTCATTTATTCTGTACTAGCAATCCGTCTGGGCTTTGCCCGCGCAAAAAAGGACCATGGACATGTTTTATTTAATTCAGTCTTTGACATATTTAACAATGATGCATCATTATCGATTTTCCAAAAATACTAAAAGAAAAGTATTATTTTATTCATTTAAGAGCCTAAATACAAATTTTAATATCTCTAGTTTTATTTATTTTCAAATTTTCTTAGATCCGTTTTCATGCTTTAAGGGGTGCTTCCTAAAACCGTTTTCAAATAAATCATTTTCTTATAAATCTTTTTTCGAATAAATTGCCATTATAAGTATCTAGAAGCAATGATAAATATGCCTGTTAACTTTTAAAGTGACGGGCTTTATGGTTATGGACTGTATTATTTGATTAATTTTTAATTTTTAATTGTATGATTTGATTTAAGATTTAACTACAATGGGTTGGGTATCTTGTCCGCTGCACTGGAATTCTTCACTATTCTATTTGAAGTCGCTGAGTTGGAACTGGAACCCGTATGATGCTCAAACACAGCACACTGAACGATTGTATTGAATTGTCTCTTGTATATAGTTCGGTCTCTTTAAGCGGCCACCGGCTCCCTTAACTGTTGTTGTAAACTCGGGGTTGCCTGATTGTTACGTCGGATGCAGTGGTCTCAGGGGCGTAGCCCGATTACTGCGTTGATTATAGCGGCCTTCATTATTAAAGATAAAATTCGTGGAAAAAATCCGATCACCGCGTTGGCTACGATGGCTTTCGGTGTCGGAGACGCAGCCGCCGCAATAGGAGTTTTCGTGACAAATCAGTCAGTAAGTGGTTAGGATATTAAATACAATATATGCATACGTATGAAAATTGCGTGATCCTTGGTTTATGGGGTTGTGTATATCAAAATGAAAAAAGAAACTTTTATACCTCCATTTGTACGACTATCAGTAGATCATATTTTGTTTTCAATTTCGTGTGTCGTGAGGGACATTGATAAAAATTTAATTGAAAATAAAACGTCCAAAAATCTATTCTGAAACTTTAAAGTTAACCGGAAATTAACTGAATACTTTTTAGGACGTTGCGATCTAGTAAAGTAAAAATATTCTTTTTACGATATCTTGACAGTGGTTAAACTAGAGCGTCTTAACTTCTGTGCGTTCGAATGTAAACATTTTTACGCATTTAGCATAAATTAAAAACAAAAATATAATAAAACGCTCTGAATATTAACTTCTTTTATGAAAAATATTTGAATATGAAAAGATTCGAACATAATCTGAATTTAAACTTCAAACCATTTTTTTACAAATTACATACATCCCCAACTTAACAAACTTTTCTTTACACACACTCTTTAGTGCTTAGGGATGTCGTTTATAAAAGAAATTTCAAATAGACTTGCAGTATTTTTATGCAATAATAGCGTTTATTGCTGCCTCTCCCGCATGATGTAAGGTTTCTGCGGTGCAGCATGGTGCACCGCACCAGTTATGTGACAGCAGTCTAGACAAAAAGGCTGTACAATCATTAACCTATGAAATTTATACTTAAAATGAGATATGATCTACTACATTTAAAGATAAAAGTTAAAAAAAAATATTTAGAAACTTCACACATTTGGCTTATATTGCGTTAAGCGTGGAACCACTATCATTAAAATGGTTACCATGTGTTACCTATAGATGACGGCCATAAATATTTGCGAACCTCTTCTGAAATTTTGGCGGACAATTCAGTGTTTCGTGTGTGGGTTTCGTAAATTATAATTTCAATATAGTCTATACTTTAATATATAACGCATATTTTACATAAGAAAAATTGCACTAATATCAATTGATCTTCATAAGTGTGAAATAAATACAAACAAATAAACGGATAATCTTTAATAAAACGTCACTGTGTGACTGACGTAAAGGGTACACTTGTAACCTTTATATATCACTTATATAGTTTATGAATTTTCATTTAACTGTAGCCTAGACATTTTACTTTTGTCGCACATTTTCGTATTGATGATCAATTGATCTTCATAAGTGTGAAATAAATACAAACAAATAAACGGAAAATCAATTGATCTTCATAAGTGTGAAATAAATACAAACAAATAAACGGATAATCTTTAATAAAACGTCACTGTGTGACTTTGACGTAAAGGGTACACCTGTAACCTTTATATATCACTTATACAATTTATGAATTTTCATTTAACTGTAGCCTATACATTTTACTTTTGTCGCACATTTTCGTATTGATGGCTGGATTGATGTATGCTTTATTTTATATAATGTAAAAATAAAGCAAATAAAAGTGAAAGAAATACGACAATTTAATTGAAAAATATAACAAATTAAGTAATGTCTTCTTACGTCTAATACAATCAGACCCTTGTCTTCATAAAATCATTCACCCCGTAACACCCCGTCAATTTTCTTTATCCATTTGTTGTATAATAACCGACAAAACCCTTTAATATTACATTAGCCATGATAAATGAAGTGGGGCACAAAGTTATTCCCCTCAACTTATAAACACACAGACTTGAGGGTAGGACATTAAGATAGTGTTATGAGCTCGGCTGTAAATATGGTTTAGTGTCCCTTATTGTTTGTTCTCTTAAAGGATACACTTTTTTGATATTAATTTGGAAGCCTTTTTTGTATCAAGGTAGGAGGAATAACTGTTTTTAGGTCCGGCTTTATTCTCTTGTATAAGTCTAAATAATCCAACTACTTTAATTGTATAAACGTATTTAAATAATATGCAGATGTGACAGATAAAGTAGATAGGTTACCTGTTAACCATTAGCTATTGTCTATATTACACTACAAAGCGAAATGAGTGAAAAATCCGAGTGAAAAGAAGTTCGAACTTTTAAACATGACAGCTGTTCATCCATAGTAAAAGTACTTTTTCGAAATTATTTTTTCAATATATTTTTCGTGCATAGGTTTCGTAATCAAAAATTGTCACGTACGAGAAAAACCCATACTATGAAAGTTTTTTTACGCTATTAGGCACAAATGAATATTAAAGGGTACGTTATTTTTCTTAGAAAATAATTAAAATATTAACATTATATGTCACAATATAAATATTTAATTGGCCCCGTACATGTGGAAATTTTGAAAAATTACTATAATTTTTCAACAAACTTCAGGTAAACTTACAGCAATACTATTTTTCATAATTTGTAATAATATTCGGAATTTTGACTAGCAGTTTCAAATAAACAGAGGGAGTCTTTTCTGGACATTTCCAGCAATATATGTAGAATTGTACCTGTTTTTGCATTTTTTTCCAGTAAAATATTTATCGTTTATTACAATGCCAGTGACAATGTACTTTATCTACTATTGACACTGCAATAAACACTTTAACAACTTAAGGTGTATAACCTTTCTTTACGTAAAAAAGGCACTTTCAGCGCATACATTCATACACCAAATCATCTCTCACTGATCTCAAGAAAACTTTTAAGCTAGTTTTCATATTACGCTTAATTCGGTTTATTCGATGAGCGGAAATATATAAAGTTTTCTATTCAAACCCACGTATTTTATTAAATATTATGTTTGAACACGTAAAGAAATTTATATATATATATATATATATATATATATATATATATATATATGTGTGTATATATATATATATATATATTTATATATAGTACAGTAATTCAGTAATTGCCTAAGTTTTATTAAAGCATACAATCGGATTATTTTGCGTTTCGATTATTATAATTTACGGATTAATATATTCAAATACCGCATCTTACATATATATCTCTACGCAGTTATACGCTACTACGGTTATAAACTTGTTCACTGAAAAGATTTAAAATTTAATTTCAATGTTTTTCAATTTTCTAAACAAAGGCTTTAATGGTTATTGCACGATGAATACGTCGCTCTGGAAGACAGGCGAATGCGAATGTTTGAGAAAATTATACACGCAATTAAAATTATCATATAAATATGGATTACTATCAACAAATTTATTGTAAATTTTGATAAAAAAAACGGGTACGGCAATCTATAACGACAAATTAGATAAGCCGAAAAAAATATCAAATAATAATATTTTCATCTTTTCTTTGATTTTCTTGATCTTAGATTTGGTAATCTTTGTGGTCTTGAGTGTTACATGGTAGGATGGAGTCATAGTTGATTTTTTTCTACCTAGAAAGTGTAAACATTCTGCTGTGTTTACTTGTTTTTATATGCTCACAATGATCAACGCCCTGTTGCGGAAATACTAATCTTAATATATTTTTCTGCTCAATACCCATTTGAGGAATACGATTATGAAGTTGCTTGTTAGTTTCCGAGTGATAATCAGTTCTTTTATGGGTTACCTGAGTTTATGTGCGTTTTTTCCCTTTTATTAATTATTATTTTGTATTGTGAAATATATTGCTTTTTGTGCTTGCACACGTCCAACACTTTGCAACAGCCCGTAATTTAATCATGCGGCACACAATTTGGAGATTTATAACTGGCAAAAGAAATGCTTCATCAAAAATATTATTGGGTATTATCGGTTGTAATGTAAATGTTGCCCCCTGCTACGGAATCTGGGAGAAAAAATGTCATTCCAGTTTTCTCATCCTGTATTTCTATGTATTTGTTTAATTCCATGACGTTTTCCCAACAAGGAATCAATCTTACACATAACCATGAAAGGAATTATCCCTACTGATCTTGAAGTGATGGTGTTACAATATTGGGAAATACGGGCCGTCAGATGGACAGAACAAAATGATTAAGGTTCTATTTTTCTTAGGCATCTAAAAAGCTATAGGAAGTTAATGTATAAATAATATGTTAATATATAAGTTAAAATTTTTTATTTCAACAGCAGAATAAATAAAATATTTTGAAAAATTTCAATTTCTTATAGATCGATCTTTTTAAATTTCACTAATGCTTTTGGATTTTTATCCCAGCCATCGCCAGTTATCAAAGATGAAATTCGACTAATAATATATAAATATTATATATATATATATATATATATATATATATATATATATATATATAATTTATACATATTTATTTATTTTGAGCATGTCTACTATTCTTTTCATAAATTAATTGGCTCAAAAACGATTAACTGCAAGTGTACCCATATATTTTTATTACAATTTATGTCTTAAAATACAACTTAATTGATTTCGTAGAATAAAAAGATCTTTTCCAATTCTTTTATTTCTCCGTCAAAAGTAAACTAAACATTTTATCGAAATGGAATAGAAAATTCGAAGTTGTGGTGGCTAAATTATCAACAATGCCCGAGTATTGACGATTTCCATTTAACGTTAATCTCTGCGTTCCTATACAATTTAATAAAAGCATAAATTAATATTTTATAAATGAGCCCAAAGATATATTCCAAACCTTTTAATCATAGCTTTCAAAGTTGACAATGAAATTTTTGGCAGTCAATAAATAAACAAAACTATATGCATATAAAAAAGCTTTCAATATTTTGGTAGATGAAAGTTTGCTTCTTCAAATAATTACCGTCCAAATAAATTTCATTTTATCATCACTTTCAAGAATCCACTTGATATTCTATATAATCTGATAAAGCTCCCGTAGTCGTCCTACACTGGTCCGGCCACTAACTTTGTATCATCCAACTTTATTTACCGCAACAAAAATGTCGCCCATAAATTGTCGAACCGTTGCCATAATTATCTATTCGAGGCCAATATTTTACGGAATGTCCAATCTTTCCACGATAAAGAGCTATTACGATACCAGTGTAAGTGTTAAATGGGGTACCGTGTGCGAGAGGGAAGAAAGGTTTTCCTGTAAGGCTGTCAGTTACCATTTTATGTGGCAATGATAAGGGATATTTCGTAATGAACAATGCAGTAAACTTATGCATGTTATTGAGAGCGGATACAATACAATGTCAAAAAGGTCAGCCTTTTATAAATTGTGATCGTATGTAAATCTATAATTTATTCATCGCGACGTCAAAATTATTGAAGGGTTACTTTCTAATATATAAACTATATATTAGGGATAAACCTATACTTTAAAACTAGGTAAGTTTCAAAAAAGTGTAGATGCGATTATTTATGAGCATGCACTTTTCAGAAACCTTATAGAATTCAGTATTAATTTTTGAAACATGAATTTTTGAAACAAGAACAAGTATTTAAAGCAAAAATATTTATTTGTTTTCATTCTAATTTCTGTAACTACATGTCCGATTTCAAAAACTAATATTTCACCATTTGAACAATCGTGTAGTTTTATAATTATTTTGACTTGCGGAAACTGAAACGGTATAATGTTCTTTGTTTATTTATTATTATTAGATATTAAGAGGGAAAAGAAGAGACTGTGAATATCATAACCAAATGAGGACTGTTATGAGTATTTCATTGAATACAAATATTAGCTGTTAAGTACAAAAAAACTCGCACTGCGAGCGTTCTACACACATTTAGGCAGGTACAAATATATAAGTGTACATGATAGTATTATCAAACAATTTCCAAACTGTTTATTTATAACAATATATTTACATGATGAAAAATTATTATTTTTCATCATGTAAATATGTTGTCTAATATGCTTTCGGCCATACAGACAATCTCAGCAGGCGTCTCAAATGCTATACCAGCAATCTTATGTCGCTTGCCAAACCAAATGATTCCTGTAGTAGTTACTTGTGATCATATGATGATGTATTTGCTGCTTCTCAGGTTACAATAACGTGAACGAGTTTAAAAAGGTAGTCAATCGCTCAGAATTCAAATTACTGTTCACTATCAGAGTTGATCGACGAAGGAAGAACTTGAAGGTGCCACTTGTGATCCACTGGCAAAAATCAAAATTGTCCCAAAGTAGCCGCAACGCAGTATATAGAAAAAATGTAGACCTTGAACGAGTTGAGAAATACCAATCTTGTTACTCTACGCAATTCTGGTGAAGATCTTCGTAGCCACTCTGCTTCTTTACTCCTGGCTCGTGTGACAGTCAACATCAACATATAGAATTGCTTCTCTATATTCTATGTAGTAGGTTCGGATGATCGCACTTTATATGGTAATAAATATAAAGTCGCCTTGGTATATACTATAATAGGGTAACTAGCCCAGGACTAGCCCACACTTTATATGGATAAAGTTCTACGCCATATACTCTGTGTCTTCTAACGCTATCACGAGATTCAAATACCATATCGATATCTGGAAATCATTATCAGCAATCATTATAGATGCATAAATATGTGAAGTGCGAACAGAACGCGCATTACGAAGGTACTTAGAAATTATTCTCATCAATATTGCTTTGGAGACTAGAATAGTGGGTTTATTCAAGCTGAAGGCCAATATGTTCAGCTGGGTGCAGTGCCGGAACACATATAGAATCTCAAATGGCCACCTTGTTGCAATGTGGAATGCATTATTTTGTGCGGAACATCTTTAAGGCATTCCGCATCTTGCCGTCTAGACGAAACATGGCCATGAGAAACAAAACAATAAAAAAGCCGCCGGTAAAAATCTTCACTATAAGTATATCAATATATTTTATGTACAATCAGCCAATCAAAACAATTACCATTAAGTAAGTACCCCCGTTTTTATTACAAAACTGACTATATAGAAAAAAAGAAAATGTGTGCTACCTGTTTTTAACCTACTTAGGTGAGGTTCTCAATTCATCGGAATCTTTTTTTACGTATATTCGACGATAATTCTTTACCGAGTGGACTTTACCGATTTACATGATTCTTTTTTTAGTTTAAAAAAGGATACTATAGGAATGGTTCTATATATATGATAATGATATGATGGTAAGTTCCGAAAATGAAATACGGAACTCCATAACGAATGGCAGTAAATCAACTATGATTCAAGATACATATAGTTGTTATTTTGCAAAATAACTACACCACTTACCTGGCCAGGGTCTGTTATAAATTCTGGAGATGAACAATTGAACGAATGTTAGTAAATGAATTGTGATTAAAGATATTTGCTACTAGTATTGTAATTTTGCAAAATAACCATACCATCGACCAGGTCACCGTCTGATGATGAGTTCTGATGATGAACAATGGAACTTTTTAAGAGATGATAGTAAATTAAACGTAATTTAAGATATTAGCTACCAGTAGTTCTTGTTTTGCAAAATAACTGCACTGTCCATTAGGTCAGGGTCTGATGATGAGTTCTGAAGTCAATCGTGATTCAATATATAAAATCAATTGTGATTGTATATGCTACTGGTTAATTGTTAGTTATTACTTTGCGTGGTGATAGTAGAGTTATATTATTTGTTTACTTTACATAAAGAATGGTATTTGATGAGTATTTTAATCTAACTTTCTATTAACAGATTATTACAATATGTTATGAAAATGTATAAAATGACATAATGTTTACCCCCATATATTATGCAGATAGAAATATTTTTACCATTGCATAATTTACACTACTTATTATTCTCATTGTTCTGTCTTTTGAAACAACGCCAAATATATCAACATCGAATTTATCTTAATACAGTTCTACTTAACCAGTTCCAATGGTTTCACATGGATGGACGAATGAAATATTTTCTTCTAAAAGGTTTCCTTTTTGAATAATATCCAATAAAACTGAAATAGCTAGACTTGATTTTTCACTCGCAATCTCAAAGTTCCAAATTTTCTCAAATAAAGCAAATAATTTTAATAGTGATTAGACAGTTGAGAGAATAAAATAAATAGGGAAAAGTTACAAAGGCTATATGAACGTCAATGCTTGATTTATCTACGGGAGATAATGGAACGTTATTTTAATATTGTTTAACTGTATATAATAAAATAATATATTTAGATAAAAAAAGTTAAAAAAAACTTGAAGAAAAGGAAACAAAGTGGAAGAAATGGTCATATGAGGTCGCTAAGTATTTCACACATTAAGAGGAAACCGTCGTAAGAAGTAAGTTAGGATAAATACATGGCAACAAGCACGGACAAGAAGTAAAGGTGTCATTGTGGCTTCCCCAGAAATAAATTTATTGCCACTTGCCACATTTTCTGACATTTTCTTTATATCATACCACTATATATGACCCTCGCCTTTTCTTATGTATCCTATTGGTGTAAACATGATATTAAGAACATTTCTTAGTTTCAAGAGCGACTTATTATGAAATTGGGAGTACCTCAGGGTTCTGTAATGGGTCCACTTTTATTCCTTGTCTATATTAAAGACTTACTGTTCATGGTCGGAGATATGTGCGATATTGTTCTTTTTTGCCGATGACACCTCATTGATTTTCAAAGTGGATAGGAAAGAAACATGAACTTGTCTTTAATTATTGATAACACAAAATATATGAAATTTTCGCCGCCTAATGTACCCCAGGTGTAATTGTAATTTTGTGTCTTTTTTTTGTAATTATTGTGTCAGTGTAATTTTAAATAACAAAGTACTAGGAATAGTAACCACAGCAACTTTCCTGGGTATAACTCTAGATCATATGTTATAACGGGCTGCTTATATACATTCAGCAGCTAGTAGGTTAAGCTCGGCTGTGTTTGCAGTTAAAACAATTGGTAGTTAAAACAATTGTATATTTTTGTAATTGGTGTAATTCATAGTATTAAATTTAGATTACAAATTACTAATAAGTCTTTTCTGGGCAATGGTGGTCGTTTTTTAACAGGATACCTGAAGATATAATAAACCTTCTCATAGCGAAATTCAAAACACATATTGAATACATGCTTATTTCGAAGGCTTGTTAGAGCATCAGGGATTACGTTGAAGATAAAAATGCATAGGGTAAAATGCACATTCTGATCCTCATTAAGAGGAACTGATTGATTGTTTGTAGATATACGTATATATAATAAGGATATTATTTCATAATAATCAGTAGTTAAATCGTGACATGTCAAAAGAGACTTTAATAGACCTCTTGAAAGAAAAATGAAAAAAAAACAGACATTTTTATTTTATGTTTAGTAGATTGGTTAAGGGAAAATTGATAGAGTTCATTTACATATGTCTTAGCATGGTTTTGGATAATACTCTTAATATATAATATATTTGGTAATTACAATTTAATGAAAAATATTTGGCAATAATAGATTTTAAGCCCAGGATATGGACATTTTGTCATTTATTTTTTAATGTCGAATGTGTTGAGTGTTTCGTATTTTCAATACCTGGTATACCTGGTACATGGCTATTTAAATGTGCTCAGGTTGTAAAATTTAAGAACTTATGAAAATAAGTAATAAAACACTTATTAAACCACAATCGAAACGGGTTGAAATTCGGTGATTTTACTATTTACCGTTAAGAAGCTATTTCCCCACCTTCCATCTTCGTCTTCAGATCTCGATATTATTATCAGATCCACTACCTGTTATCTTCATCATCGGAACCTGACATCATCATCAGTACTTAATCAGTCCTCACAAATAAAAAAAATTTACCAAGTCAAATTAAACGTATTCAAACTCTATGATATTATTATTTATTTATTTGCAGATTTGAAGGCACAGAATTGATACGCATGGCAGACTTATTGCGATGAATGCAATTTCTTACAGATAATCAGAATATGAGTTCTGATCCGCTAAACGAGCGGCATCGCGAGGAATCGAACAATTAATTCACTGAAAAGAAAATCTTTGCCCAGCTTTCATATCTATCGCCAAATCCTGATATTATCATGAGTACCTGATCAGTTCTCACAAACAAAAATTTAACAATACAAGTGAAAGGAGTCTAAACTCGGTGATTTTATTGTTCATCGTTAAGAAGTTCTTTGCCCATCTTTCATCTCCATCACCAGATCCTGATATAATCATCAGTGCCTGATTAACCCCCACAAAAGAACTTATCAAGATAAGTGCACCGTTAAGAACATCTTTGCCCACCTTTCATCTCCATCACCAGATCCTGATATAATCATCAGTGCCTGATTAACCCTCACAAAAGAACTTATCAAGATAAGTGCACTGTTAAGAACATCTTTGCCCACCTTTCATCTCCATCACCAGATCCTGATATAATCATCAGTGCCTGATTAACCCTCACAAAAGAACTTATCAAGATAAGTGCACCGTTAAGAACATCTTTGCCCACCTTTCATCTCCATCACCAGATCCTGATATAATCATCAGTGCCTGATTAACCCTCACAAAAGAACTTATCAAGATAAGTGCACCGTTAAGAATATCTTTGCCCACCTTTTATCTCCATCACCAGATCCTGATATAATCATCAGTGCCTGATTAACCCTCACAAAAGAACTTATCAAGATAAGTGCACCGTTAAGAACATCTTTGCCTCCCTTTCATCTCCATCACCAGATCCTGATGTAATCATAAGTATCTGAATATCCCATACAAAATTTTAGGAGACAAATGAAGCGAGTCCATACTCGGTGATTTCAACATCCATAGTTCAAAAGATCTTAGCCCACCTTCCTTTGCAATCGGAAACACGTACATGCGCCAAATTTCCAGTTTCCAGCCATTAATAGGTTAAATATCTATTACAAAATTTGTGTCAGGTTAACAGACAATGAAATTAGTAAAATAAAATATTTAATATGAATAATGTTTAATGCAATAATGTTATTACAGCTAATAAGGGCTCTTTATTCTATTTTTCCTTTGAAAATTGTATCGGAACCCCACAAAATATATTGCTTTCCATTGGATATGCGATTGACATTGCTGAAAAATAAAATTTTCATGAAATATTTTGACTATTTATATTTCCTCGTTGTGTATCAAGATAGAGAATATCGTTCTTTCTCCCGAACCATTTTTTTCATTTTATTCACAGTCATGCAAGTCTTCCATTGTTTCTTCAGCTTTACGACTATTCATATATTGCTCAATTTATTCCGTATGTTTTTTTTGCCCCATTCAAATTTTCGCAACATTTCAATAAAAAAATCGTATTATAACGACCTTCCTTTATCTATAATTATAACAAATTTTTCATTTCAGATTCTTATAAATAAGTGTCTTTTCCCATAGAATGGTCATTAATAAGACATTAATTTTAAAGTAACTAAGTATTTTTTCTTGAGATTTTCTGAAAAAAGTTAATGTGGATTTGGACTCGAATTTTTTGCCAGGAAAATATATCTTTTTCATTGTGTTATCCCCGACTTTACAGAATTAAGTTCAAATTTTGCTTACTAATATTAAAATGAAAAGACATTGTCACCTATATATCTAATCATACTCGTACGCCTCTTATGGTACTAACCACAAAAAAACGGAGTGGTACAATCGCTAAAAAAGGGTCGCACATCAGTGAAGAGTAAAACACATTCTCGTAACCCCTCGATGACCAGAAATGAGTTTGTCGTTGACCAAATTAAGACCATGATACTGCAGCATCCTCGAATCACGATCGTTATTGGTTGCATATTTAATCACGATCGCTGTTAATGTCCTGTTGGATTGCAAATCGCAATTGCCATGCTTAATAAATGTTTTTTTCGTAGTTTTCACAGAAAAAAATCCGACGGCTCTCACATTTAGGGTTTCATCAGAAATTTGCCTGCCACTTACAGCTTCTGCAAGCAGTAAAAAATTTAAAGCATGCGCATTAGGACTGTTGACGTAAGCGCACCAATCCACGCCTCCCCAGCTTCATTTTGTTTAAGCGCGAAAAATTATCACCGGATATTTCTTAAGCGCATCAAGTATTTATAAGAAAAACACTTACAGCTACCATTTTATGGATAATAAAAGAATATAAATTACTAATCTTATAGGTCATCTCATAGTTGTTATGCTTACTAAAATAGTGGTGAGTAATGATTTTATATCCGCCCATATATGAACATACGTTGATTAGTGGGAATCAGTGATTCGTGCTTTGTGTAGACATGTGCTGTTTTTAAGTGAATGCCCATGTTGAGAGATGATTTATATGAGAAAGCAAAAATGGTTAAATGGACATTTAACAAAAAGCGTAATTCGGCCATCTTGATAAGTAGTCATGGAAAAAACTATTAAAACCACCCACTTTACAATTACAAAATTCTAAAATAAATAATTTTCGAATCCACTTAAGTCGCTCTTTTAGGTAATTCCTCGTAAGATACAGGAAATATGAATATGGACTTGGTAGTGTCGGTGTCACTACGGCTGAGGTTTCTGACTGAAAAATACTTACTTAAACGGTGTTGTAGGATTGGTAAAAAATAAATACGCACAACAAACTTGAATGTAGTATATTTACGTTTAACAATGTTGTTTATTTTCTAAAATTTTGTTGAAAAAAGGAGTAATGGATAAAGTAATGCAATATATAGAAGTTACACTTTACAGCGGCTAGCACCAGTCGGAACTGGTTATTCAGCAACTCTTTCAGGAAGAAATGGTTTTTGTGTGGTCGCACATTCAGTCGGTAAATACTTTTCTAATATATTGTTCGTAGTAAATTATTAATTAAAAGAGATATAACATAATGTTGTTGAGTGGTGTCTGTGGATTAATTTAGATCGAAATTAAAACGAAGTTGAATACGCATACTATCTAATAGTCAATATACATCATTTACATTTGTCCACACGACTGGCACTCGTTTCAACTTGTCAATGCTATCACATTTTCCAAATACTTGTTATGACAGGGAACTTTTTGGAAGGAAATTCGAGGAAAATTCGTCCAAATTTGACATTTTGGTTCTGTTTTATTTTTAAGATTGTTTATAATTTGTTACTATTAGTATTTTATAGTACATATCATACTACGTTAAACTATACCTTACATAACGTTTTAAGTGAAAGTGTTTCAGAGCTATACTAATTTTACTGCGTGACCGACTGGTAATTTTCATCACATTCTCAAGGTTAATATCACTAACAATTCTTTCATTTTATCTATTGATTAAACTGTGTACTCATCCTTGTAATTTGAAGTTATTAAGATTTGTTTGGTGTACATAAAATAGTAATATCGACTTTCTAATAGTTTCCCTCATACCGGAACTGCGACGTAAAAAGTTTTCCAATAAAGTTGGAGTACCTTCTTTTCCATTAAACATTTCCATATGAATATTTTATTAATATTCATCAATGTATGCCAAAATTTGGGTTTCTACGTCAAAGAGTTTTAAAAAAAAACAAATGTGACAAACGAGCAGACGGACGGACATGTGGGTGATCTCATAATAGTTCCGATTTTTTTTCTTTTGTGGTAGAAAATCCTAAAAATTAACGGATAAAAGTCTAATTTAACTCTGTGCTTCTCCGTTACGATATTATATAAAAAATATTTTTTTTGGAAAAAAGTATAGATAAAAATAATAACAAGCATGGCCCACTTTGACGATTATTTGACTTGAAAGGGGTGATGCTGTATATGTCAGGTCTGTTCAAGTCATAAATTATCTTGTCTACAAGGCATACTATAAATCATACCCGTACACACGGGCTACATATTTTGCGCCAGCAGAATAATGTGTGTGCATTCCCGCACGTCAATAGCAGTTGGGGAGGAATATTTAACGGCATAAGAAATATTGCGGGACAATGAATAATTCATGTTCGCTATTATATTCGTTATTCTCGAGCAAAGAGAGTGGTAGGTTAGGGGATGGCGCTGGCAGATGGAGGATCGAATAAATATAATTTTTCGATCTGAATAATAATTTTGGTTACGATGTTGCCAGACACAACCTAAATTCAAAGCAATAACGATTTTTGCAAAGAAGACTAGAAAAAATGGCCAGGGGTTCCAGATTTGAAAAATAATGTAAAAAAGCCATTTTCAAGAATTTGAAAAAATGCCATAAAAACATCTTTAAAAAAGGAACAACTATTGAGCATAAAAAAAGAAAAAAATAAAATACAATTTGCAGCCGTGATAGAAAATAAACCAAAATATTTTTATATCTTTTGTTTTTAATACATTCATGATTGTTAACAAGAAATAGCAATAAAAATAAAAATCCAACAAAGTTTAATAAACAAAAAATAATCAATATTGGTTTTCAGTGTTCCATGCCTCAAAAGGTATAACGTAACCCTTATGAAATCACCTATGTCTCTGTCCTTCTACCCATTTGTCTCATCCATTTTTCTCCGAAACCATTATACGTAGAAACCCAAATTTTAGCAAAGCCCTCGAAAATATTGACATGGAAATTTTGAATGGAGAAAAAAACTAATCCAATTCTTGACGTATAAGCTTGAAATTTGGCGTGGTAATAAAATATATTAACACACTTCTCAAAAATATTCATAGAGAAATTATGTACTGGAAAATATTTTTTTAATTTCATTCAGAGTGTGGGGTATCTTTTCGTAAGGGTTGTTATAAGGGTCTCCAAAACATATATTTCATAATTTTAGGTTCTATATCTTCAGGCATATACTGGAAAATATGCAAAAAATAGGTCCCTCACCCCCTTATTTCCGAAACTGCTCAAACAAAGATATGAAAAAATCTGGATTCTTCAAAGCTAACGTAAAGGTTTTAAGGAAACAATAGCAACGATTTTAGATGCCATAATTTTTCAAACGTTCTGTTACGCCTGTAAAATACACAGTAAAAATATACGTACTTACTGAAAAATTAATATTTATAAATTTTCTAATACAAATACTATGTGCCCTCAAATGTTTATGTGTTTCAATGTGTTCGAAACCGATACAGTGATAATTCTACTTGAACTTACAGGATTTTATTTTGTTACCTAGCCATTGCCTAAATTATATAAAAATGAAATATTAATTGGAATTGTCAAAGTTAATATATTTTTTGCTCTTTTCGAGTTTTACGTGGCGTTTTTCGATGTTACACTTGCGAATTTCATGTTTTAGTATATTATATATGTGTATGGAGAATACAACGGGATACAATCTGTGTGTTGTTTCATCTTGCTGGTTTAAACAGTTGAGTAGAAATTGTATTTGCAAACTATTGTGAAAAATAAGATGAGTTGTCTTAAAAAAATAAAAAACCTGATTGATCATTTAAAGAAAAAGAGCTTATTTTTTTCATTATTTTAATATCTGTAAACCTAATCCAACCTAACTTAACCTTACACTGTATGAACTTTTGTCCTACTCCTTTTATAATTTGACTTTCTTGAAAATTGTTTTATAACTAATAGTCAGTATCGAAGATTTTATTTCATTGCTACTCGTATATATTCGTTTGAAAAAAGGAAATACATGCACAAGTTGGCCCAAAAAAGAATTTGCACACGAATTTCAGAAAAGATGCCATTGGGAAAACTGTAATTGTCTCCACTTTTGTTATTCTTTAACTCTTACAATATGTATTATGTTTATTCTTAGAAATTTATTTATTTATTTACTCACTCTATTGTGTAAAATTAACGCATATGGTGAACTTACTGTTACGAATGCAATCTCTTACAACCAACCATAACACCAATCCAGCCCCGCTTGATGAGCGGCCGAGGATCAAACCCGGGTCCATGCGATGAGGAGATGAAGATTGGTCATTTTTTAAGTTATTTTTAAACGGTTTTGCGGACTTTATTTTCAAATGTCAAAAATTATCCATTACAATATTATTTAGCAATTTAATACGAAGAGCAGAACTAAAAGATTCACTTTCATTATCTGGATAAAATATTCATTAAAAGTGTTATTTATTAAATTAAATATTTACAAATTGAAATGCTATTGATGATCTTAATTAACTGAAGTAAAGCTTTTTACGGCATAGAGTGAATCAATTTGTGGCTAAGTAAATATCAGATCAGATTTGATGAAAGTTATGATTTGAGAAGTTAGCTACGGATGACATTCGGATATCTTCGGATTCGTGGGAAAATTAGAAACCATGCATAATACGCTCTATTCAAAATCATATTACACTTTGTTTAATAATTTATTGATTCACTTTAAATAGTTTAAATATTATGAGTACATTTATTTCTGCCACGTAACCTATGAGGGTACGTACAATATGCCAGTACATTGAGTTTCAAATGCACAGATTTATAATGTGGCGCGACGGCTCGGAGTGGAAAATAACTGCTATATGATGAACATCGAGATTTTTTCTGATCTCATCATTTTGATGAATAATTACAGGTTTGGTTGGTAAGATGGTAGTATACCAGGAAAATATATTTTCCATTTTTTTTATAGAACGAGAGACAAAGTATTCCATTTCTGCCAATTCTTGACAGGTCATGCTATAAAATTACTTGAGTTTTATTTATTTTTGGCTTATTGACTATAATTCTATATTATCAGCGCGTATCCAAAATTACTCGTTGGCAAATAATATGAATCCAAAAAAGAAATGAAAAAAGTAAGTCAATGTCAACTATTTACATCTCTAAATCACAGTTTACCATACATTTAACCAAAGTAGTTGTTTTATACAAAGAAAACTAACAAATAAATAATGTCAATAATTTTCAAACACTTGTTTATCCTACAGAGAAGCCTTAATTGCTAAAAATATGCGTTTGCTGTGAAAATATTTATCAAAATAGTAAATTAATGGAAAGCTAATAATTACGTAAAATTAATTAGAAATACCACAAATATACATTTAACTTAAATATTAGCTACAAGTACAGTTAAAATATTTGAAAAAGTTAAATGTAAAATTAATCAGTACAATTGTTTTGTAATTTATTTATATCTTTAAATTCTAAATCGCGTTCATCTCTAAGAGTTACCCAAAGGCTCGACTGCTTTTAATGAGAGAGTCATTATTCATCGTTTGGCCATTGTTGGTCGTAGAGACGTAAGCTTTGAATCTGATGATAAAAGAATATTATGTAAGATATCTTCACAATTAAATGAAACAACGTGATGTAGTATGATTTCTACTTTCTTTAATTTCTTTACCACGACCTAGGTTTCGTTGTATTACAATATCTTCAGGTGGGCTATTAGCAAAGATATTGTAATACAATTAATCCATTATTTCACGTATTTCGTTACTACCACTCTCAAGGCTATTCATAGTAGTCCTTTGTAGCTCTACTGGAGACTACTTGGAAATTATTCTAAATCTAAACGATTTGGTATAATTGCCAAGTAGTCACGTAATTTCCTTGAAAAGGCTTTTTTAGCTAATTCGAACAGTATGATGATGATTTTGATGCTTTTGGTGTAGACGGTGTCAAGTTTTTTATATTTTAACTAACATAATGTCCTCACCGGGTTAAATATTTGCTTGTTAGAATATAAGATTTTCAAGCCAGATAATAGCACTTTCTAGTCTATCTCCAATACTTTTAAAAAAATTGGGAAGGGTTCTGTTTGATCTTTCCCATTTATTAGAAATATTCGAATAACATTTGTAATAAAAATACAGGAGTATTGCCCTTGTTTTTTCTCTCCAGTTAAAATCTAATATCTATTTCAGGTATTAAAAAAGTTGTTTATCATCTGATAATATTTCCATCTGTTCTCTTAACACCATAAACAATCAATATTTTTTACTAGACTTTCCAGTGTAATTCAAAATTTCTGTATAGTTACAGAAATTTTAAAGTACACCGTAAGATGTCTTAGTAGTCGAAATACGTATCTCAAAATGATTTTATTTGAATCAAATTCTTGCTTATATAGGTCGAAAGTAATACTTTATTTTTTCGTTACATATTAATTTCTAATTATATTATATCTAATTACACACAACTGTGATATAAATCGATTCTGTGCTTAACTGATAAACAGCAAAATGTTCATTATTATTAATTATAGATTATTAATTATAATAATATAGGTATGATCTAAAAAAAGACGGTTTAGTTCATGCAGAATACAAAATAGTTACAGTTAAAATGAGTTTAAGAGAATTATGAACTAAATTCCGTTCGCAGAGTTTGTACCATTTATATAATCTAAGTAATTAGAAGAACCATTCGTTTTTACGAGTGCAGTAGAATATATATTTTTTACCTTTCCTTAGATTCACATAACTCGTGGATGAGCAACTTTAGTGTAATCCAACTCTATGAGTGTACTCATAGAGTTGGATTACAGTCGATAAGACAAAAAATAAAACTCAAATAGTGTTAAAGATAGACCTGTCAAGAATCAAGACCGAAACAGAGCATTTTCTATTTCGTTCAATACAAAAGAAATATTTAATTTATGGCAAACTATTTTTCTGAAAATATTTTTTTCTGGCAAACTATCACTATTACGCATAAACTTCTAATAAAAATTATTCATCAAAATGACAAGACCTACCGATGGGCATTTATAAAAAGTAAAATTTGTAAAACATCTCTATATCCGCCATATAGCAGTTTCGTTGCACTATGCGGGTGGACGCTTACATTATTTTTATTTTATTATCTATAATATTTTGAATTGTATTAAATGGACCAAAATTACACTTTTACAGTAGTTTTACCTCTGCTTTTTGATGTGGACACAGTACTCCCACTTGTTGATGCACACACAGTGCACTTGAACTTGAATAATATAAAGCGTCCAGGTTATGAAATACATGTTTATTTCATCACTTTGCTCAGGGAGTTGTTGGCTCACTGGTAAATCACTGTGTAGTTATGTATGGAACGACACGGAAGACTTATTTAGAATCTTGATGTTTCTGTTTTTCATTCTTTATATTTTTCATGTTATTTCTTTTAAAAATATTATTTATTAACAGAATCCAAAAAAATTGTCTCTCTTCTGCGCCCAGGATATATTCAATTCATAAAGTCCACGTTTATAATAAAATGTGTATTTTCTCTTTAATCAAAGGTATTTATTTATTATGCGATGCATTTTTTATGTATTTGTAAAACTTCTATAAATTATTTGAGCTTATGCTTAATTATATCTTATTTATTGTGGTATTATTTGGTGACAGAGAGGACAATCAGTTGAATGAAAAACGCACTGAAATGTTTCGGTTTGTTCTCCGTGAATGTGTATGTGGTACACGAGTACAATTAATGATAATTATTTTCGTTTCTTAATTTTCCTATTCAAGATTTCCAACATACACAAAACGATTTTATTGGTTACCAAAGTTTTGACTTATAATGGGTGGTGATAAGTACACCCATTATAAGTCAAAACTAACAAATTTCACCGGGTGGTCTTAAGAAGAATACCTAAGTTTTGTGTTTAAGAATTGCTTAAAAAATATGTATTGCTAATCAAATTATGTAATCTAAGAAATGTTTTTTGGCAGCTGCTTAATTAATTATTAATGACATAAATTTATATTTACCAATTGAAATACTGAAATAAATTTATTAAATTATTGAAATGTCATACTAAAATGTCATACAGCACGATCTTCTAAAGACCGCCTTAGTCAAACCAGGCGCATACACCACATTTAATTCAAATGAAATTTTGTTGTAATTATGCTTATGAAGGTTGAATGACACGGACTTTCAATAATGTTTGAAATCTATAAGTATACGCTTTGCATAACGTAAAATCTTATTCTTTGATGTTATATGATTTAATATTGCACGATACGAATGACGAATCGTATTACTAACAACTTTCACGTTTATCACATTAGCTAGAATACGTTAGAAAATATAATATAATAAACATATTCATACATACCTCCTAGTATTAGAAACAAGTCTTATGAGAGTTCAACTTGTTAAACTTGACAAGGCACTTGGGCACACATAACTATAGGTCGTATTATCAAATATTGAGGTACCCTGAACAGAACTATCACCGCATACTTGTCTATCTAATAATTGGGACACATATTTTATGTGACCCTCATACGGGTAAATCCATTACAGATAAGTATAGTTTTATATTAAGTTAGGACACGTGTGTTGGTAATGATGACGGCTCAAAAATGGTAAGCACATAAGTCACTTAAGATGATTAAATGCGACCTGTAAAATGGACTTAGTTTAAAACTTGTATGAAAGTACTATGCTTTATCATTTTAGCGGGTAGTAACAAAATCACTTGACTGAGTTCATACGTGAGTATGTTACGTCAATAAACGTGAGAAAGTCAATCCTACCTTAAATTCACTTCTGCACAATTTGAAAGTTTGCCTTTGAGATTTATTTTTTGTCGCGGTGAAGAACATCGTAACAGTCGTAACAGTCTTAAATTCAAAGAGGAAGTCTCAATGCCCAATAATCTATACTTTTCATTACTTTCTAAATATGGTTCTCGACATAACAATCTTTATTTTCAAAGACAACAAGTTTTCGTTTGGATATTTTTTTACATTATACGATGCTAATTTAGCATGGGATATATCGGAATCTGATATGCGACGCGCTCCAGAAATACGCGGGTTCAAAAGCCTTCCTCAAAAGTTACACATTACGCAAATTCCCTTCTTTTTTCCACGTATATACCGTATATCTTCTATCTTCCATTATTATATTTATTTAGTTATTTACGTATTAAAATCTCTCATTTCGCAATATTGACTGTTGCATGGTAAATCACCATACAGTTTAATTAGCATCGTTATCTTTAATATGAGACTGTTCCCGAAATAAAACTTTTACTTTTAATACACTTTGGTATACAAGTTTACAAATAAATTGATTCACGTAACATTTATACAATACGTTATTTCATTAAAATATTTTGGGAAATCAACAATTTTGAACTATATATTGGTGCAATTAAAGTAGAACGTACAGATAAATTCGCGCAAAATTAGATGAAAAATTAACATGTAAAAATGTGACGTTAGTTAAGCCTTTAGATGACACAATTGGGTATTTATTAATTCACTTGTTATGGTGACTATTATTAGTGGTAACTATGAAATATATAAAAAAATATTAAATAGTGGTAACTATAATCTCAGTGTGTTCAATTATGGGTCCAAATACGGAATACAAATTAAATTGAAACTTTACACATTATATATTGTTATAATGAAATTTTTTAGGTAGTCTTGAAGCCAAGTTTCTTATTTTATCAAAATAAAATATGGTGTAAAAGTAGCTTAGATCATAACCAAAGTAATTACATAGATACACAAAATTAGTTCAATAATTTCAAAATGGTGTGAAAATGTAAAAAAACTGAAAGGCAAAAATTTTACAACAAAATTATAGAAATGTTACATCTTTGAAAAGAGATTTGAAAGAAAACCTCTTGCGTAAACATTTTATCTCCTCAACTATGAGAAAAAAGAAAAACGATTTAAACTATCAACATGTTCCCCAAGATGCTTAAGGTAACTCCAAGTATAATAATTTACTTTGATATTTATTTAAGTACGTACCAACGTAACAGCGTTTGTTTGATTTTCATATTTTAGGGCATCTAATCAAAATCCCACTAATTGATAAAATAATTTAATAATTTTTTTTCCTGTAATTAAACCAAATGTCTAGATAAAAAATATACAAAATTAGTCATCAATCAAGAGTTACTATACGGGACTAAGAATAAAAGATGATGTTGTGTTATTTCTATAATAACATTAGATTTAAATTTTATAAAAAAAAACAATTACATTTCTATGTGCAGTTAAATAGATTCATTATCTCTATTTCTTCACAGAAATAGGTTAGTTATTTTTAAAGTGTTGCTTTAAAAGTAAATTTTTTGATAACTTTAATGTACTTTTTATTGCATTTGTTTCTACCACACAGTTTTCCATAATTATATTTTAATTAACAATACAGATCATCAAAAACTCTTATAAATTAAATTTTCGGATATCAGCTCAATTATCTATTTCTTGAATCACGTTATTATTATAAAACAACAATTAATATTTATTTTCAGCTTAATTTTTTTTTTTTATTAAAATACTTGCTGCACTTTCTTTCGCAAGACGTAATTTGTAAATTTCGTATTTCCGTTTAAAATTGATTCAATTTATTGATCAAATTGAATACATAATGAAAAATGCAATAAGAGGAAAAAGCCATCGTTCCACCTTATCTACTCCGTACAATCAGCGTATTACCTTCCTTTGTATCGAGCTTCCACAAAAATATTCGGCGTTGTTCGAATTATTTAAAGCGAAGGAGAAATTACTTAGTTATTTTCGGCTGCCTGATTTCGTCACATCGTTTCTCGATAAAGACACCAATTTTCGTGGTTTTCTTCTCCTTCTCTCCCCTTTTATCGATCTCGTTACTTGCTCGTAGTATTGCTCACTCGCCCTGGTTTATCACCACTGCAATATTAAGTGCTGCTGCTTTATGATACCCTTCCGTTTATGAAGATAATGCCGATTATTAATTTATCATTTTCTATGCATGTTGTATGATTTTTACTATTAAGTAAAATGAGAGTATTGTCAAAATAGGTTCAACCGTAGCTTTTAAGTTTGTCACAGAAGATATTTCCATGGTAATCTACTTCTTTTTGAAAAAAAACTATTAATGGAATGTACAAAAACAATACTACGTAAATAGAAAATATCTTTGCCATAGAGTGAAAAACTGGGATATAAATTTTCACCTATTTTACGTTTTTTGATTTTTTGAAAGCAAAGCGTATCCTCGTTTCATTTAAATTCGTAATTGTCACATGTAACGCCATCTACAATGTTATAAGTGTATAAACACTTCTTAATGTCAGTCTGGTTAGTTCATATTATACGTTTATTCTTCCTCCTGATAAGTTACTTCTAAGTCACACACGAGATATTCATTTTACGGTGATGGTATGGACTTAACAAGCAATTATATTCGAACGATATTTTTCAGACCGTTTTTCCTGAACAATATTTCATATTTACCAGAATAAAGCTACACGAAAACGGGCTAAAATTAATTTAATAATAAGTTCTTGTACGCCATGTGTAACTCTATATAGACTGAAATACCTATGTTATGAGTCTCAGAATGTAGAAAAGACCATCCTAATTAATTAATTTTATTGGATTGAAACTAAGTAATTAATAATTTAGTCTTAAATCAATAATAAAACTAAAATTATGAAAGTAACTTAACAATCAAGTTCCGAATCGATTCACAGTATACCGCATTAATTCTTAATACACTAAGTCACCGTTTGATAATAAATACGAAATTAAACATAAGTAGATGTATCGATACGTTTTTCGCAATATTACAAGTTTCTTTCGCGACTGTTATTGACCCGTACAACTGAATGTGGATTATTCTTCTAATGCAAAATATGCCAATCACAGACCTATTTAAACTGTACTTTTTGACATTGAGTATTTTGAATATGTTTATGTATTGTGCCTCTGTAGGTGGATGAAGCTTTCATTTTAAAATATCCATTATAAGACGTATGTAGATAAATATAACAGGTATTTTGCATTGCAATGTATATGGACTCTGCTAGCTTGACCCTTCCCATATCACTATGTTAAGATCGTGGCAACTAATTTAAATCACTCGAAATATAACAAATGTGAAGAAGTACAAAATATCAAAATATCACAGTGCTTTTAACAGGAACTGCCTGTTTCGTTAATGTTTTTATTATTGGTTCTACGTGAGTTGAGTTAGTATATAATTAACAAGTCAATTTAACAATTAACTGTTTTCTTTTATTGCAATTAACTAAATGGGTAGCTTAGCAACTGGAAAATCTGCGATAATACAGAATTATTTCATTTACGTGGTCATAGTTTTATTTAATTTTTTAAATGCATTTAATGAAATCTATCTTCATTTACCATTATCAATTTTATAATCAAGATAATAACTTATTTTCTATCAAGTAAGGTTTTGGATGAAGAAGGATGTTAAAATATATGGAGGAATGCCATCCTCAAATTAATTGATTAATTATACTGAAAATTTTCAGCTTAACGAACTGGAGATTAAGTATAATTATAAGTAAAAAATTGTTTATATATTTTTTCACTCACAATTTGTAAGAGACCATAATTCAATCTGGAATAATCTTACGCATGCAGACCTGGGATAATTGGTAGCCTTTAGTCGTGTATCGTAAAAATTTGGCACAATAAGACTTTATATAAGCGCAGTTACTCGTAAATGAATATCTGCAAATGGTCTTGCTTTTTTAGTACTGGTTATTATAGGGTATGTTATAAATATAATAATTTAAAATGTTTTATATGCGTATATTTTTAATTATGAAAAAACCATCAATGAAAATAAATGTTAATTTGCTTTAGATAATAGAAATAATATTTTCCACATTACATGATTTTAAATTAACTCTGCATAAAACATGTTTTTTTACTTTTCTTATTTATATAGTGTTCTTTAACAGAGTTAATCCCGAGTATGGTAGTCTTATAAAAATACCTTGATTCCCGTAATTTGTACATGCAAGTTGAGAGGTGGATATTACCAAACGTTCGGCTGAGTATTTAATTAGCTATGGAGATTCTCTTGAAACTGTCAGAAGAGTTATTCGGTTAATTTTGTAGATCTATATCTATTGTATAGATATCTGCTTTTTCATTTTGCAGCGACTTTGTAATTACTTTTTTACCCCTGACCCCAAACCCAAGGTCACCTTTTCCCAAGTTTAAGTATATAGTACCAGATGACCGAGCGATTCTCGGTTTATTTCAAGTTTTCCATAGGAACGTGAAATTGCTTAATTCATGGTATTAGATTTCCTTTTCTTTACCCGCCACTTTTCCTTTCCCTTTGCCTTTGCTTTCTTTTTCGGTCTCGCCTTTCTCCTCGCCTTCCCGTCTGCTTTCGCGTCCGCTCTCGCGTTCACCTTCGCGTTCGCGTTCGCCTTACACTATCCCTTCGCTTTCCACTACACCTTCTTATTCCCCTTCTCAACTCCTCATCTTCACCTTCCCTTCCCCATCCCTTTTCACATACCCCTTCCCCGTCCTCCCCTCACCCACCCTTTCACCTCCCCTTTCACACCTCACCACACCCTTCTCCGTTCCTTCTTCCCCTTCACCTTCCCCTCCCCTCCATCTCACCCTCCCCTTCCCCGTCCCATTCCCTTCCGTTCCCCCTTCCTCTTTCCTTCCCGTCCGCTCCCCCTTCCCCTTTCCTACCGGAGCCCTTTCCTTCCGGTCCCCTTCCCCTTCCCTTACGCTCCCCGTTCCCTTCCGCTACCCCTTCATTCCGGTTCCGTTTCCCCTTCTCTTCCGCTTCCCCTTCCCTTCCGCTCTCCTTCCCCTTACCTTTCCTTTCCCTTACCTTCCATTTCCTCTTCACATCCCCCTTCCCACCCCTCTCACCACCCCTTCCCCTCACCTCACCCTCCTCCTCTGCTCCCCTTTACCTCTCCCTGTACTCCCCTCCCCTTCCCCTCTACTCCCCTTCCCCGGCTCCTCCCCTTGCCTTCCCAGCCCTTCTCCATTTTCTCCCCCTATCCTTTCCCTCCCCTCCCTCTCCCACCCACTCCTTACCCACACCACTACCCACATTTACCCTCCCCTCCCTTCCCATCCCCTCCTCTCTCCTTCCCCTTCCACTTTCCCTCCCCTTCCAATCCCCTCCCCCCTCCTCGTATAATCCCCCTACTCCTCCCCTCCCCCTCCCGATCCCCTCCCCTATCCGGTCCTTCTCCCTTCACGCACCTCTCCTCCTCCCCTCCCCCTTTCCCTTCTCCTCTCTCCCTGCCCCAAGCCGTTCTCTCCTATGTTTTTCCATTCAAAAGTTATTAAGTCTTAATAACAGTGTTCTTAGTAATTTTGAATATGTTAAATGGCTGCTATTTCCAAAATAGTTAACCGACAAAGCTCATCTTCAAAATTATTTAATATAATCACCCAAGTAATAAATGTACCAAATTTCAGTGAAATCGTTAGACCCGTTTCCGAGAAACCATTTACATATATAACATTACATTCACATATATATATATACATATATATATATATATATATATATATATATATATATATATATATATATATATACACATATATATATATATATAACAGACAATACGCTTTCGACAAGTTTGTTTATCAAATATTCAAAATATTTCTTCCCTTCGTTAAGTGCTAGGCATATACTAGGCATATATTAAACGGCATATATTATGAAATTGAAATTAATATAGTGTGTAATAATTTAATTAATTCCGGTCAAACTACTATCTAGTCAAACAAATTTTGGGTATAAACATTTTCCACGTCGATAATATTTGAAGTATTACTGGAAGCTATTTCCAGTCAGCGGAGCTCAACTTTGTATGCAAATAATTTTTTTGCGTAAACTGTTCTTTCAAATAGATATTTATTTTTGAATTATGTTCTCACCGAAGAAACGGTTACTAATAATAAAGTTAATAGTGTTTGAAAAGAAAATGAATTGGATGAGAAATATGTAAATATATGAAACGAAAACTAAAAACGTTTAAAAACATTTATTGTTTAGTAATCGATATTATTGAATTTAATATATTCAGAAAAATTAATAAATTGTCATTCAAATGTCAAATCGATACAAACATCTAATAAAATTTTCACATAGATTTACAGGGACATTTGTCAATTTAACATTGGCCGCGATGCTAACATCAGAACATGGCTATATGTGCGTCTATAATAAATTAAAAACATTATATACATTAAATACATAAGTTGTTTATGCTGTAATGGGTGAAGTACATGCAAAATTAGGAATAATTAAATTTTATATTGATAAATAAATCAAAAAATTTTGATACAAATAACGAACAAAAAACTGAGAGCAGTAGTGAGCGCCATTTTCGTTTATTTAGCTAGATAAACACAACATAATAATACTTCTTATCTTATTATGTTGTGTTTTTCCAGCTTACTCGATTGTTAGCTAGTTACCCATTTTCCGTCTTCGTACAATAGATTCCCTACATAGGTAATAGCAGTGGCCATGAGAATTTCCTCGGTGCCAACAAATAAAAACCTGTTATTTATTATGTCTATAATTTGTTAGATATAATTTTATAACTACGACATGCTTGATAAAATTGAGTGATTGAAGTTTATTTAAATAAGATTTTTTTTTGTTTCACTTTTTAACCCATCATCTTACACCATGCATATAATCATACCTAACTTAAGCAATTCCTCTCGCCTCGTGAAGTGTCTGTGCATTCATATTGACAATGTAATTATTCAGTTTTATAGTACAAACCTAGCGGCTTCTTGAATTTTATGAAGGAACTAAGTATTTTAGACGTTCAGTATGGAAATGCGATCACAGTCTTTTACACCATCTGTCTGCACTTTGTGAAATAAACCCAATTTTCCCATAAATGCTTGCATAAATCTAAATGCCATTTCAAAAAAAATTTTGAATAATTCAAATGCACTGTTTTTTAGAATTATTTGTCTCTAAGGTATAAACATTGTAGGTAATTAAAATTATCCATATGTTGATGCAAGTGTCAATTGGCATTTGTATCACCAATATTATGTTTTTTGTAGAGTTTGAGCTAGAATAATATTGAGGTTTGGGTTGTTTCAATTAGCTTATTGCAATAGTTATGTCTATTAAGTAAAGGCTGATTCTAATAATACGTTAAATTTTGAAAGAAAAATGGCAGTTTAGTTTTTAGGTTGATTACCTTTGTTTCATCATGTTTCTAAGAACGTTGTAGTCGTTCGATATGAACTTTTGGTTTCCTTTTTTCATAAATTAGGATTTTTTTATGTGTATGGAACTTTTGAAAAATAGGAATAGATCATTTGGAAAGAAAATATAAGTAAATAATGAATGTTTCATTTACATTTTTTTGTTATTTACGAATAATTATGATTTAAACGATATCCATTTTTTTTAAATATTCAATGTTTCATAAAAGTATGCAAAATTCAGTACATATTCAGTACATAATGTAGTAAGAATAAACTTAAGCAGATAAATATTAAGAGTAATTATTTTCGTTTCAGCTAGGAACAAACCATTACAAAATAAATACTTTTTGTCGCACTAATTAACAAAAAAAACAAATTTGTGGGTAAAATTAATTATGAATAACATAAAGACTACATTGTGCATACTATTTATGAAATAAAATGTGAATAAATATATAAATTATAGAATAACTAATTAATTTTTGTTTGTATTATATATAGTATTCGAGTGGTTAACAAATTGATTTTTAACCTGATGTGCATTTTTAACAAGTATATTTGGGAGTAAATTAAATTAAGGGAAAGCGAGTGTTCTCAAAGGAAAAATCGGTAAATAAGCATAAATCACATCGAAATCCGTGTGTATATATGTCACACCTATGTACGTACATGCGTATCTTTTTGTCAGAAACATAAAAATATGTGTTGTTTATCGCCAGTAAGTTGACGTTCCGGGTCATTATCAGTACCTGAAATGTCTCGAATATCATTATTCCGAACCATTTTTTGTATTTAAACTAAACAAAAGTTAAAACGATAAGGAATCGCAAGTTATAACAACATCCCTAACTTGAATACTGGTGCCATTCCGATCCGATCCCCAATAAGTACATACGTCCGTTCAAGTAAAATCTATAGCGTCGTGAGTTCGACACGCATCAGGAATGGCGACGTAATGAAATTATCATAACAGCGGCTAGGCTTTCTTACATATGAAAACAATAAAATTTTACTCAAAGTATATGTCAACATAAAAATATTTCAGGAATAATGCAAAAATAGGTAACTGGTAATAAATGAAGAAATTTAATCGAATGTTCTACAGACGTAAGCCTCGTAAGAGTAAATAAAATGAATATCATAATACATGGCGATAGCTTTGTTTTCTATTTAAACAGCATTTTGATAATTCACAATATGAGTACTTGTTATAGTTACTTAGAAGTTATAAATAAATAACTTCATTAAAAGGCTTTTTACAACATCAAACAACTAAACGAGTATCGATGCTTCATAAGTATATCTTAAAGAAATTGTGGAGAATACTAAGGAGAATAATAATATATGTAATTGAACCAAAACAAAGAGGTATGGTCAAGTAATCTAATATAATCATAGCTTTTGATAACCCTACAAACTATATAAACGAGCAAATTTAAATAGATTACTTCAACATTTGCTGTAAAAATATCATAAATCCAAACTACTATGCAATTTTTATACAAAAGTTCAACGTATATAAAAGTTAAATTACATTGCACGAAAAATGGTTAAATAAAATAACTAACTTAAAATACAGGATTCAAATATTGGTATCTACTTGATCATTTGTTTACAAAAATATTATTTCGCAATTTAACCGGTTGATAACAAAAAAACGGCATCCAACATTAATAATTTATTTTGCTTTTAACTTTTCCATTAGAAGATTTCATTGCAAATGCAATTGATAAGTAAAAAGTCCCTGTATAATCTATCTTGTTTTTGTTAGTACAAAGCATTTGCTAAAACTCTGAATAAGTTTTCGTGTCAATAACAGAGTCTTTACCGAAGAATATTTAATAATTTTATCTTTATATTTTCCAGTAAAAGATTTATTTTCAGCTGCAGTTGGCAGCTTGCCGAATGCCAAAGCAATATTTGCCAACCAGATATTTTTTTATTTTGTTTATTTTAGAAGAAAGGACTCTGAATTTGTTTTCATGTTAATTTAAGACATTGTTAATTTTATTGTTACATTTTTCACTAGAAGATTTATTTGTACCTGTAACTGACGCAAGGAACATAAATATATCACATTTGTTAAAGGAAAACATGCCTATTAAAGATAAAATTTGTCGCCTTTGTATCAGAATAAAGGCTTTGAACGGGTTTTAGTTTTAGTGATTCCCCTAAATTTTTTTAATATTTACATAATTCCATTGAATTATGTAAATATATAGAAATGGAAATATGTAAATATTTATTTTATAAAACGAAATATTTACAAAGTGCCAAGTTAGTGTGCCTCACAAATTTACAGCAACTACAGCAAGTTTAAATATCACAAAACAATATTTTTTTGTTAAAACCGAATGTACATACTAGAGATCGTCCTCTGCTGTATTTTTCCAAGTATAGTGTGGCACAAATACAGTATTTAAAAACTCAACGATGTAGAGCAAAAGTTCATATTTATATATATATATATATATATATATATATATATATATATATATATATATATATATATATATATATATATATATATATATATACAAATAAAGTATCTCATCATTTTCTTCCTAAAAACGACTGGTTTTTACACTAAATATGCTTCCTATTATAATAACATTCATAATGACAAAAAATGTATTTTCACTTTGCAGAGAATTTGACTCAATTAAATGCAATCTGAAGTTTAAACAATGTTCAGTTCAAGCTATGTGTTCTGATTTAAAATTATAAAATCCGACGCTTTTGGTCTACAAAAGTTCCCTCTTTACTGCGGCAAATTACGAAAATCCGACCAGTTCTATACAATGATAGTTCTGAAATTAGAGACCTCATTAATACCAGTTTCTGATGATCAATAAATTTAAGTGACTTGACAAATTTAGTCTCTAAGTGTTTCTTGTGCGAATGGTCGTTCTTTTAAATATTTTTTTTTAATTTGGGAGACTTGTATTATATTTTTTAATGTCCTATGTTACTTTTGTCATTCTGTTATAGATTTATACAAACAATAATTTTCCAGTTTAAAAAACTTGCATTAATTGTTTATGCAATAATGTAATCAAGCGTCTTGGTTCATATTTAAGGTTTTATTGGTTATACAACTTATAAACAATAACAATTAAATCGAATACAATTTAATATTGTGCTTATTCTTTTTTTACTTCCTTACCCTGGAAGAGAAAGTGATAACCTGGTTGTTCGTCTGTCACAGCCGTTTGTTTGACTTCGATACTTGAAATTTTGACACAATAATAAAATATAGTAACCCGCATATTTACGAATGGCTAATATTAACTTTTTGTAAATTCCTTTGTATAGTATGAAAGAACTGAACAAAACGTGCAAAGCATTATATATTCCTTAACATTTGTTTTCTAAACTACTAAACATAAAATTTTGAAAGAAAAACCACCTTATAAGCCTACGCAAAAGTTGTGAAAAAATTGTAACGCTGATTCTAGATGACATACATAGATTTAGAGGGATTTAAGATAATATATACATATACATATATACATATATATATATATATATATATATACATAGGTGTGTGAGTGTGTGTGTGTCCAAATTTAATTATATTAAATATTATTGAATTTTTATTACGCTATGGATTCCATATTCGTGAGGAATTATGTTAAATAAGGTAATTTGACATCAAATGAGGTATTGGACCTCCGATGTACTACCAGAGTCACTTGAATGTGTCAATAAAGATACATACATTACAATAAATAAATAGTCTAAATTAATAAGTTTACAATACTGTTTATTTTATGTTTAACTAATTTTAAAATAAAATTTAAAATATTTTTTTTCTTCAACAAATCATGGATAATTTTTTTATCAAATTTTAAAATTAAAAATAACTTGACGTAATATTTGTACATACTTTTAATTGCGTATCTTTAATGGCACCCCATTTTAAGTTTACAATATTTCATTATGTATAACACTATAAACAGCATAAGAAATATAAACCGTGCGAAAATCCTTTTAATATTGTTTTTTTATTATTGTAAATACTTATCTTGAACCACAGTGAATAACAGGTAGTTGAAAACTATAAAAAGAAATTAAATTAAATGCGCCGAAAAAACACCACTTGAACATAATCAATTAGTTTGATTATCTTAATAATCTTAACTTTATTACAAGTGTCCAAATTAGTTGGTTTATTTTGTTTCTAATTTTTTCACACCTTAATTGCTCAATTTCTATAAAATGTTTGAACCATTGCGTGAAAACGCATGAAAATAATCGTATTTGTTTTGTTTATTTATTTTTTCACGACTTTAATTACTCAATTAATCTCACCAAATTTGAATACGTGTAGCCTGTATCATGGAAATAAACACTGAATATTTTAAGGATAAGAGTGAGAAAATAAGTCTAGTTGTAAAATAATAATCTAGTTGGATTGTTTGTGTATTTAGCTTTGTTTTATGCATAAACCAATCTCGATCAAATTTACGTATGTGTAATCTACTTTACGGAAAAAAAACAAAGAATATTATTAAGGATAAGGACGTGAAAATAACTAAATCAGTTTACTAGCTTACTCACCTTCCTTTTAACCCTCACCTACTTAATCACGTTTCACGTTACGTTGTACGTTTAGCCTACATCAAAGAAATAAACATTGAATGTTTATAAGGATAAGAGTGAGGACATAATCGAGTTGGTTTGTTTGTTTATTTAGCTCCCTTTTATGCATAAACCAATCTCCTACAAATTTGGATACGTGAAGCTTGTTTCACGGAAAAAAACAGAATATTTTTTTAAAGACAAGAGCGTAAATATAACTGAATTCCTCTATTAACCTACTTATCTTCCTTTTACCCCTCACCTACTTATTCACGTTTCACGTTACGTTGTACATTTAACCTGTATCATGGAAATTATTGATTATTTTTAATAATAAGAGTTAGTTTGTTTGGTTTATTTATTAACTTTCTTTTATGCCTTGATTACTCAAATAATCTCGACCAAACTTGCAAACGTGTGGTTCTTTTCTTGGAAAAAAAATTTAATAAATTTTAATGATAAGGATGTGCACATAACTGAATTGGTTTATTAGCTCACTTATCTTCCTCTTACCCCTCACCTATTCAATCAAGTTGCACGTTATGTTGCATGTTTAGCCTGTGTTATGGAAATAGACATTGAATGTTTATAAGGATAAGAGAATCATATAAGTAGACAATAATACATCACGACAGCGCGGTTAGTTTGCAATTACCTATTAAAGCAAACGGCCTTCTATTTTCACATTTTTCTTGTATTTCGTGCATTTTTAACTACTTAAACATTTTTAATTTAAAATAACTTGCTTGAGCTACCGCAAGATTATCAAATCGTCGATTACATAAAAAACATAAAGGTGTAAAACATCGAAAGATTTGGTACAAAAATATTAAAACCTATCATATATTGTTCGTCGTAAAACCTGTTTTAATGCTGCAAATTAAATTAATTCAAATAAATCAAAATGTGCCAACTTGTACTAATAATAATAACGAAAATTTAGTAAAAAAAAGACTATATGTGCACTGCCCGCCCTGAGTACCAAAGTAATTTTTTAAGTTTTATATATTTGAACAAAATTTTAATTTGATATTCTATTAATTGACAATCAATCAAACAAAAAGCCTGACTATATCAATAGACCGAAGTAAAACACAACCGCCTATTTAATATCTCTGGAATACAGTGAAAATATTTACGAATATTACTAACAGTAAACGCAAAAAATTATTATGTTATTTATTTCGTTAAGGATTAGCAGATTTCCCGCTTAAACTTCATGTAGATTATTTTGTATTTTTTTTTTCAATTAAACTGGTTGTTTTTAAAACAGCTATTGCGGTTTATCCATAAAAGAATTATATTTGCTCTCAAGGACTTTTTCCTAGATTTTATAAGGTCTATAATTTATCCGTACATAGTGTTAGTATATCTAATATTATTTTTCACCACGTAAATATAGTACAATCGTACAACAGTTTTGCCAGTATTCGTCACGAAAGCGAACACAACCAATAACTTTTACTCTCCCACTAGGTTAATAAAAAGCTCCCATTTATTAATTGTATGTCAATAATTATACAACATGTACACATATTATATCGTTTATGAGAACCTGGAAACTATAGGCTGCGATTTTGTAAACCTTTATAATATTGAGTCAATCGAGATTAGTACTTTTGTGTGTGAATCTCTAAAAAAACCCTCGTGTATGTCAACAGTTCTCGTAAAATTATTTTTATGAAAGTATTATAGGGATGAAATTAAGTTTTTTTTATATGTCGTGTATTTTTTGAGAATTAAAAGGGCGGGTATAGTGATTCCAAAAATGTTTTTCCTGTAATTTCATATGAGATGATTTTAGAGATATTGTAGAAAATGTCCACAAAACACATAGCCCCTGCCCCATCCCCAAAACTGCTCAAGTCAATAGTATGAAAAATATACTTGCTAAGTACGAATAAAACTAGCACCGAGTAAATATTTTGCCTAGCACATCTTCCACAGGTTAATATCGTGAATTTATGTTTGTAAAATATAACTTCTGTAGGTTAGAAGTATATCTTCTACAGATCTGTAATAATATATCTTCCATAGGTTCACAGTATATCAACCGTTGGTGTAAATACCGTGGTTTAAAATCATTGCTACAATTTTCCGGAAAACTTTGGGTAAACTTCTAGAAAGAGTAGTTTGGGAGATTGGGAGGCAGGACATATTGTTTAGAGAACTTTGTAAATTCCTCTAAAAAAATTAATAACATAGAATTAGTTCAATACAATTTTGACTAAATGAAAATAGCCAGAATTCCTCAAAATTTACAATCGAACAATTTACGCGAGAGATGTATGATGTCATAACATATTTCGAAAAATAAAAATCTAACAGAAAAATGCGTCACATAATAATTAATCATGCAACGATAGCCAAATTCAAATCTTGGACATTTACACAATATATATCAAGCAGCACATATTTTGTTCAATAAGGGTATGGAAATGAAAAGTCAAACCAAAAGCCTTATAGCGTTTAATGTGATCAGAAAGCAGTTTAAAAAACTTTTTAACTGTCAATGAAACTTTAATTGTAAAAGTTCTGTACAGACTTCGGTATGTATTAGCAATTAATATTATTTTTTACTTTACAAATATAGCTTCAGTATGTCTTTCAAATATGTAATAATATCATAAATATATAAAACATTACGAAGTTCAGAATTATTGCTATAGTTCTCAGGTAATTTCTAGTTAAACTCCAGTACAATTGTTTTTACTGGAGTTTAAGACGTTACCTGAAAAAAGAATTTACATGAAACTCGCATAAATTTCCGATAATATTTTCGGAATCATCATAACTTGCTCTTCCAAGTGATATACCACACGACACATGAGATTAAAAAAAAGAGTATTAACAATTGACATACACACACATATATATATATATATATATATATATATATATATATATATACATATATATATATATATATGCGTTGATCTCTCTAAAATTTTCATATGAATATTTTTCATAGTTAATGATTGAAATATTTGCGAGTTAACATCATTTGTGACTTTGTCAAATTATAAGTTTCTGTATATAAACGGTTTCTGAGAAAAACGCCCATAATAGAATGACTGATGGACGCAAACGTGAGTAATCTTATAAGATTTCCTTGCCTATTTCCTTTTCAAACATGGAACTCTAAAAAATACGGTACCTGAAACGACTGTCTTTTCCTGATACCGACCACAGTTATGCCAGGGTTTATGCATAATTTAGTCCCTAAATTAGAAGTGTCAATAAATATATCCTCACGAAATCTTGACTCGCATAACTCCTACTTTTTCATAACCGCTGTTGATAGCAGTGCACTTCGAGTACATCTGCTCTATCATCGAGTACCGTCGAGGCACCCAACCCAATCTTTCTATTAATATTGATGCGTATTAATTACGGGTTAGATTTTTTAGGTTGGGACATGTGCTCATAGTAAAAAGTAGAGGTAGATCATCGTATCGTTTGAGCATAGTCATCGTTTCATACATATGTATTAAATAAACCAGCTCGTAGTGCATGTTAACGATAAGTTAGCTTGATGACAATATTTGTTTAAAAAAATGATTTACGGAGTTTCGTAATAAAACAAAAGAAACTCTTTTAATTTCACTCACGTGCCCATACATCTGTCCTTTTATCACATTCGTTTTTCTTATAAACCGTTTGACATACTCGTAGGAACTTCAAAGTAATCATGATGATAAATGCATGTGAATTTTAATCCAAAAGTATTTTTATAAATATTATTCAGGGGACAAACTTTTTTCAAATTCTATCGTATACAGGTAATTGAAAGAGAAAGCTATAAGTATTTAATATTCTGAAACTAATGTGTTGTGAAACTGTCCACAATAAATATGTCCTCCCTGGCCTCAATTTTCGAAATCTTCGCAGTCAAAATCATGAAAGTTTACTGGATGTACCGAAAGTTTACCTAAGTTTTTTTGATAACTGCAGCAATCATTATACACATATTGTATGCACTTTATTATATGGATTAGTAATTTGAGAGAAATTGATAGGTTTCTGAAAGAAAACAAAAGCAGGAATGTGCTTTTTCATGATAACTTTTCTTGCGATATGCTTATATACAGATGTGGGAAAAACGAGAGAGGGACAACTACGCACAGCGGCGTGACGAGGAATATGATCGATTGTTCAGCATCCCTGCCCAGATATTTACTAAATACTTTCAATGCATTACAGAAAAACTATTTAGTCATGTGTGTTTCACGTCTGTACTTTAATATAATTGAGTTAATAGCATATTACTTTAGTTCTTCTAATTTAAAACTTTTAAAGATATAGATAATTACATGACATACCTTTTTGAAGGTATGATATATTTATATATTTTCTTAAAATTTCTTTGTTAATTTAACAGTTTATCGTCAATTTAGAATTTTATTTAAAAAAATTTTGTTTTGTTATGTTGATACTTAAGATGCGTAACGTAGGTGCAGTTTATTTTGGTACAATGTGGTTGTCCACTTTTAATATATGTTATGTTGGTGATCCTAATGCGCTTGTCAATTCAATTAACATAATTTGTATTGAACTCGTCATATTTAATGGAAGGTTTTAACGCAACAAAAAATAATAATTTAACAATACAAAACTTTAACACAATATTGTATCTTCTTTATTATTTTACTTTCACTAGAATTATTTTTATCCAGTTTCGTTTGGAAAATAAATTATTTGAAGCAAACACGAAAATGGCTTTCTAAATTCCGGTAGCCAACTTTGATTTATTTTGATCATGCTGCAATTCCCAGTTGGTTTCAACTTCGTTCTCCGTTTTCTACCTTTTATTAAACTAATCATTGATCGATCCCAGAGCTCTGCTCGAGCATGACTTTCCCCTTCCCTACATTAACATCGCATGTCCCGATGGATCATACCGGGGATTTGTTGATCGCTGTTATGTTGACACATTTTTATATTATTGTATATATTTTTAAAACTGTTGTTACTCTATTGGAAATTGTTTAATATTCTCACATAGAAAAATGCATAAGTTATATCTACGGTGGAAAGAAAATATGTTTTGGTATCGAATAAAAAGCCCAAAAAAAACATTATAAAAATTATATAAAGTAATGTTTGTGGGTACGGAAATATTATAGTGAAAATAAAAATGAAACAAATTAAAATATGCAATGAAGATAGGTGATGTGACGATACAATAAAAGAAATGTACTATTAAATTTGAGTCGAAGAGTATATGGCTGCTGTAATAAATTAAGTTTTTCATGAAACCGATGGAGAAGAAAATCTAACAAAGAAGAATAATAGAACCAAGTAATCAAGTAATATGGTAAAAATGCCACCAATTAACAACTTTGTAATTCATTTATTGTTTTATTAATAGTTTCCATGGTAGTCCATGTATCGTTTCATTCGATGGAGTCATTGAGAGAAAGAGTTGCCCACTCTTCCTTGGATATCCATTTCATGAACTTTTCGAAGGCAGTTACCGCTTCTGCAGCGTCCGGCAATCGTAATCCTTGGAGTTCATCTTTAATCTTTGGGAATAAATAGAAATCGCAGGTTGCAAGATCAGGCTATATGGTAGATTCCAATAAATCTCCACGCTCAGCTTAGTCAAATATTCGATAACTTGTCTGGCTGAGTCATCGAAAAAAGGATTTTATTGCGAGGATGTTCTTTTCGAACTTTTCCCGAAATATTAGGCAAATAATTGCTGTTATTCTAGTCTGCAGTAACTATTCTTTTTTTCAGAATACTCGTTGGATAAAAATCAGTCTTCTGAAGATCGAAATGACTGTTTTTTTTCCTAGCACTTCATCATTACTTCTCCTTTGCAGGCAAATGCCTCAAATGCCCACTATGCAGACTGCATCTTAGTGTGGGTTCTTAAGAGTATATCCAGCTGTTCTTACCTGTAATGACAATTTTTAAGCTTGGATGAAGCCAACCAGTACAAAGCTTCCTGACGCCTAAATGTTCAAGGAGAACACCACTTGACTCATATCAACGCTTAAACATGGCCCGAATCCACTGATGGATAACTGAATTGTCCGTCTTTATTGTGAGTTATATAGAATTTATGATATATCAGTAGCCGCTGTTAACAAATGTCCCTCCAGACTGAGACTGGAACTACCACGAGTGAACTCATTGAACTAGTCGTGAACAGTAACGAAGAGTGGAGCTTTATTATAAAATGCCAATCGAAGTAGTAGAACCTTCGTTAGTGGACACCACAACAAAAGCAATCAAAATCATAGGACGATTTTTTTTCACTTTAAATTCATCTTGACGTGATACACACAATTTTAAAATTGGTGCCATTTCGTAAAAGCAATTGACAAATTGAAGGCAATTACCGTAATCAATGACTAAAGGTTTAAATTTTCGACCTCTTCATTAATTTGTTTATTGCCATTATTGCAAATGGTCAGTTTCAAGAACGTTCAGCGTTAACATTGCTTAACAAATATAATTTAACAAAATCGTCGAACTTTTTTATACCGTAAAAGCAGATTGAAAGCACGTAAGCACGGCTCGCTCATATAACACTTGTTACGCTATAGATGAGTCTTGTAAAGAAATTCTAAACAAAATGTATTGTGACTTTATTTAAAACTTAAGTTAATTACATGTACTTTTCAACTAATTAATATTTGTAATTACAAAATTTATTGGCTTACAAAAATCTTAATAACAGTTATTAGTAAGTCCTTTGAATAACATTTGTATTATTTATGTTAAAATATCCTTATGCTTTTGCTAATTGTCGTGTTGTGTTTCCCCTGACTGTTAATTCGTAAGAGTTGCAAAATATTCCATAATCTAGATTTCAATTTTTGACTTCTCTTTTGTCGCCATGCTTTTTTTCAATTATTAAAAAAACACAAATTGCTAATTGCCTACGATAAACCGTTTCTGCTATAACGGCAACAATTTTTCAAAAGTATCACTTTGGGTTCAATGAAACGGTTGCAACGTCTGGTACAACAGCTTTCTTGGAATCCAGTAGCAACCTTAAGTGTTAATACAGTGACGATGCAAGCGTTGTGTAACTTGGCCTTTAGTTCTTAAAAGTCTTTTTACTTTGAAATATTTAAATATTCGTGATTGACAAAATGTATATATTTTGTCTGTTTTATATAACGTTTTTTACAATATTTTTATTTGTTTCTATATGTGTCTACTCACGACTTTGAAATATGTAGCAGAATTTTATAATTTTTCAATATATAACTGCATTCCATTAAGTATAATTAACGGATATGCCAAAAAAATTACTAATAACAAAATAGGAATGTACAGGTACAGGACATTACATTATTGGATTACATTATTTATCTTAGTAAATAATCCACGGGTCAAAATACTGTTAAAATAATAGTATTTTGTAAATAATATAAACCGACTTCAAAAAAGGTAGGTATTAAAAAGTAAAAGATAATTAACTCTAAATAGGTACCTATTTATTTGCAATAAACAAATAAGTTACTTACTTTTGAAGTCGATGTCAGCACTGTCGACCAACTTAATCAAATTTATAATTTAATGTAATTTAAAATGTGAATGTAAAACTTTAACTTCTAATGTTAAGTACATGCTAAATAGATTCATAGTGTATTTATAATGTAAAAATTTACATTTGTTTAAGTTGATCGGCTGTGCTGTCACCGACTTCAAAAATAAGTAACTTAGTTATTTATTGCGAATAAGTAGGTATATTGTTTTGATTTAATTACATTTTACTTTTTAATACCTATATTTTTTTGAACTCTGTTTTTTAAAAGATATTTTATTTTAGAATTATTGTTATTAATATATTGATAATAATTATCACAATTATTTCCTTTCTTAGAATGTTGAATAGTCATTAAAAAAATCTAAATAAAAAAGAAAACAAAAAAGCAAAAAGCAAAAACTTGTATATAGAAAATTTCATCTTTGTCTAAAGTTGATTATCAGCAATCCATAGAAATGAAGCAATAGTAATAACCGCCACTGGTTGTCTGTTAGCCGTTGAGGAGTTCGGTTCTCCATATCCGAAATCCAATATCAGGTTTGGCAAATTAAAAACTACTACTTCAGGAGTTCCGTTCTCTACACCCAAAATCCTATATGAGATTTCACAAAGTAATGACTAAAGTAACAACTAACCAGTATCATATATATTGAATCACGATCGATTTACTACTATCCGTTACAGAGTTATATTATTCATCTTCAGAACTCATCATTACACACTTACTTGGTCGATGGTGCAGTTATTGCGCTATGGAGTCCGTATTAGTGAGGAATTATGTTAAATTACCTTCGTTTCACATCAAACGAAGACAGGGATGGTAATACGAGACCCCGATGCGCGACCATATTTTATAGAGTACATAAAGATACGAACAATTAGTTGTCTGAATTTGAATGTTTACAATATTATTGATTTTATACGTGACTATCGTTACAATAAAATTGGAAGATTTAGTTTGTTATTTTTTTTTTCTCTAACCAAGATAATTTTCGTTTTGTTAAATTTTAAAATAAAATAATTCTAAAACCTAAAAATAACTTAACCCGTGCAATATTAAAACTTACTTTTAATTACGTAATTTTAAATTTTAACTATTTTAAATTTGTAATATTTCTTTATGTATAGCACTATAAATAGCATATGCAATGAGAAACGTGCTAAAAATCTTTTTCATATTTTTTTTCAATGACAACTAGAAGATGACTCTTACTAGAGATACCATCTTTTCTTATTTCCAGTGGTACAAGCGTGTCCACAGTGTATCTTGGCTTTCTCGAGGATTTTCAACCATAATGATCTGTTGTTTATTTGAATGATGTAAATGTTTTGTTCAGGCTGTATGTTTATCCGCGCCTAGGTTACTCCCTTGATTGTAAAGTGCAATATGAAAGGGGAGAAATGCTAAAATAATGTTTTTGGAAATTGATGTTTTCATTGATTATAAATCATAATTAATTAAAACCGTTGACAATTCAACACTTAGTTCAACAATCCCTTGAATATTATCATTTAGTTTGATCGTCTATAGTAATCCTAACTATTGTATATTAAATACAAAAATGAGAGTGGTTTAATTCGTTATTAATCTTCCTTTCATGGCTTAATTGCTCAATGAATTTTCATAAAATTTTATAAACAAGTAGTGCGTGTCATAAAACTAAAATATATGAAATGTTTAATGACAAATGCATAAAAAATTGTGTTTATGCCTTCATTTATTTCCTTTTAACGCCTTAAATACTCAACTAAACCCCAGCAAATTTGCAAAAGTGTAGGCGGTTTCACGGAAAAAACGTAGAATATTTTTAAGGATAAGGACATGAAAATAACTGAAATAGTTTATTAGCTTACTTATCTTCTTTTTATCCCGCACCTACTCAATTACTTTTCACGTTATGTGGCACATTTAGCCTACGTCATAGAAATAAACATTGAATGTTTACAGGCATAAGAACGAGCATGTTCATTTATCACCCTTTCGTGGGAGTTTATTTATTTATCTCCCTTTCATGCTTTAATTACTTAACCGACCTCCACCAAATTTTCATACGTGTAGCCTGTTTCATAGAAACACATATTGAATATTTTTGAGGATAAGGGAGCGAACGTAACTGAAACGGTTTATTAGCTTACTTATCTTTTATATCTACTCCTCACCTACTTAAACACATTTCACGTTACGTTGTACATTTTTTCTGTATCATGGAAACAAACATTATGTACATTTAAAGGACAGTAGAGTCAATATAAGTAGGTAATAACAGATCAAGGCAGCACATTAGCCTTCGGTTACTTATCGCAGCACTCGGGTTTCTTTATTCACTTCATTCTTCAATTTTGTGTATCTTAAACTATATAACCATTTCCCATTATAAAATTATGTACCCAATATATTACAAGTTTTAACGTATAGTTACCTGTATAAAAAACATTCTCTGCATAAATAAAACAATCAAAGGTTTGGTGTACAAAGATTAAAGCTTCACCCTTAAGCAATATCTACCCTTCATAATGAAAATGATTTCTGTGCTAGAAACTAAATAAATTCAAATGAAGAAAAATATACCTGTGCTACAAGCCTTAAATACCAAAGCAATTTTATACGAGGTATATATTTAAACAAAATTTAAAATTTACATTCTATTAATAGACAATCGATCAACCAAAAAGTATACCTGAAAGAATTGATCAAAGGACCAAAGTAAAATTATCAGAAAATATTATCAACAAAATTATGTATTTCGTTAGGGATTAGCAGACTTCCTACTTTAAATTCATGTAGATTTTTTCCAATTGTTGAAATTAAACCATTTGCAATTAAAACACTTACAATTAAAACAATTAAAACACGGCTTATACGTAAAAGATTAATACAGGGTCTTATAATTTTTTCCGTAGACTTTTTGGGACCAACCATATATAGTTTTATTATATCTACACTATTATTAACGTTAATATTATTTCAAGCGTATAATAGTTTTGCCAGCCTTCATTACGAAAACGTTCAGACTAGTGTCAGCGACAGACATATGATGTAATAAAACATTTCTAAAAAATGCCCCCCATAATAACTAATTATACAACGACTCCCAAATTCAAATCCTGCACAATCATACAAGATTATCAAATAGTATATATTCTATTCAATAACAGTATGGAAATAAAAACATGGCCAGAAAATAGTTTAAAACCTTTTTAAGTACGAATAAAACTTGAAACTGAAAGGTTTCGCACACATTTGACCAGGTTAATATGGTACTTGCATATCATTAAAAAACGTAAAATTGTTACGAATATCTCAAAAACTATACATTTACAGTTGTTGCTATAGTTTTCTGGTAAACTCTAGGTAAACTTCCAGTAACGCTATTTTTTAACTAATTGTTACTTTGGCATTTTTGAATTGGAGATCAGTCATTGGAGGGTTGCATTTATTTTTATGGCCATTTTCAAAAATATCTCTGGAACTAATTCGCATAAAGTTCTGATAACAGTTTCAAAATCGTCATGACTTGGTTTTGCAATAATATTCCACACGATAAATGAAACTAAAAAAAATTTTTGAGTGTTAAATATTAATTCATATTCAATGGTACTTCAGAGAATCCATGAAATTAAAAAAATATATACCTCATTTGTTCCCTCTAAAAGTTTCATATAAATATTTTTTTTGTTAGTAAACGATTGGAACATTTGCGAGTTAATATGATTTATGACTTTGTCAAATTTTAAGTTTCTGTACATAAACAGTTTCTGAAAAAAACGCCAGTGACAGATTGACTTACGGATGAAAACGTGAACAAGAGCTCCATCAATTAACATAATTTGTAATTAGCTATCCACATTTAATGGAATATTGCTACTTAACAAAGAATAATAACAATACAGAATTGAAACAAAATATTGTATCTCCTTTATTACCTAACTTTCGCTAGAATTCTTAGTATTGAGTTTCCTTTGGAAAATAAATTATTTTCAGCGAACGCGGAAATTGTTTTGTAACTTTCGCGTGCCCTACTTTGACTTATTTCGATCGAGCTGCAATTCCCAGTTGGTTTCGCCTTCATTCTCCGCTTTCTACCTTTTATTAAACTAATCAATGATTGATACCAGAGCTCTCCTTAAGCGTGGTTTTCCGTTCTTTATATTAACGTCGAAAGTCCCGACGGGTCATAGAGGGGATTGGTTGATTGCAATTACATTGCTACATTTTTATTTTAGTACACACATTTTTAAATATTTGTATCATTCTATTGGAAATGGTTTAATATTGTCAAATATAAATTTGCGAATGTTATAACTACGATGGAAAAAAGTGTTTTGATGTCGGATAAAAGTCCCAAGAAAAGAGAATTATTATAAAAATTATGTAATATAATGTTTGTGGATACAGAAATATTATGCCTTACATTAACCTTTCGAAGGCAGTCGCCGCTTATCGACTAAATAGTCACCAATAATCGATTAAATCTCCATACTCGGTATAGTCAAATATTTGATCGTTCGTCAAATATTTGATATATCGTCGTGATGAAGAAGAATTCTATTGCAAGGTTATTGTGCTCGAACTTTCCCCAAAATACCAGGCAAACAATTGCTGATATACTAGTCTGCGGTAAATATTTTTTTTCCAGAACAGTCGTCGGTTAAGTATCCCTCATCCGACGAACGTTTGCTAGCAACTCTTTGGGAGAAAATGGGCCCATTACATACACTACATCTTATTATGGGTTCTTAAGGGTATATCCAGCTCTTGCCATCCGTAACGAGCATTTTTAAGCTTCGATCAAGCCATCCAACATAAAGCCTCTTGAGGTCTAAATGTTCATGGAGATGTGTATATGACTCATAGCAATTCCTGGACTTGGCCCGAATCTACTGGCTTGGCAAGTTACCCAAGACGGAAAATTCCGTCTTTATTTTGAGTTGCACAGAATTGATATTTCATCAGTAGTTATTATTACCGAAGCTCTTTCATGGAGACTCAGATACTATCACGCTTGAACTCATTGAACCAGCTGTAAATAGTAGCGAAGAATGGGGCTAAATCATAAACTGCCAATCGGATTCGTACCTTTTTTGTTGCTTACACACGCAAGTTCTCTATCTTTTTCCATTGATTCTTACGTTGTAACAGCCGTGAAGAACTTCACAATCTACCTCTTCTATTTAGTCTCTTCTGTAACCTTCATTTTTCTAATTAATAAAAAACTACTTGCTAATCGCCAACAATAAATAACCACTGCTATATTGGCAACTATTTTTCCAGTGTTATTGTCGGACCATCTACAGATCCAACGCAATAATCCACATCAAGCGCTCTGAATATCGCAGAAATACGGTTGCACCGTCTGGTGTAAGTTTGGAATCCGGTAGTAACATTACGTAGCGTAGTGACGTTGCAAGCTTTTTGTGACCTGAGCTATAGTTTTAAAATAATATCCACATTCTTAAATAGTTAAAGATTTCTAACGGGCTAAATCTACGTCTTTATTATGTTTTATATAATATTCTAAAACAAAGTTTTAATTTTTTTCAATATATGTCTACTCAAGGCCTTCAATTATGTTTTAAAGGCAAGCAGATATTAATCTCAGTATAGGACTGCATTCTATGAAGTATAATTCAAGAATATGCCTATAAAATTCAGATTAAACTAAATATTAATATTTAACGTGCACAATCATCAGATTAAGATATGCACATTAAATACACAAAACATTGTATATCTTGATCTTTAATCCATGAACTAAAAATACTTTTTAAAACTTCTCATACCCTATCTCTTTACCACTTCCCGTCCCTGATGTGTTGCTCGTCTTGTTTAACTGTATATTGTATTCTATTCTCTATAACTTGTTTTTGTTGATTTTAATTAATTTGTCGGTAATATTAAAGTAGAAGAAAAAAGAATGAAAGGTTGAATAAAGTTACCACAAATACAGCCAATTTATTGCATTGTGGTATATTATAAGGGTACTACACTACCTACTATAATACTCCGCTCTCTGTGTAAAATTTAACTAATATATAAATTATGAAATATATTCAGGAAAAGATAAGATTTAATTAGAAACAACTGAGGAGATGAATGAATAACATCCAGATGGTGACGCTACGTTGAATATATGAATAAAGGAAGGGTTACTAAAAAGTTATAAGTACATGGGAGAAAAAAGTGGAAAAGAAAAAGGTGTAATATTAACAAAAACTTAGGCGGGTAAATAGAAGAAAATCTAAAAAACAAAAATATTAGAGAAAGTAAGAATACCATTTCTAAAAATGAGCTAAATGAGATGTATCAACTTAGTAGACTATGTACTTCCATTATTGTTTTTTACCGTATCTAAGAGGAATGCAGCCTCTAAATATAATATTTATAGAGAACCTGATATTTATAATATTTTATTTGTACGTTTTTAATGTATCATACAGTTGCATCCTGCGATAATATAACCAAGCGCCTAGGGTAGCCATTTATCAGCTTCGAGTTCTACGCGTATTATATATCCACTTAACAGTTGAAACATAATTTAACGATTAGAATTTTGTAGAAATCAATTATTTCTACGAAACGCAAACTTTTCTTCATTTAAATTAACAATCCATTAAAATTAAAGAAAGTTGTTTTAAGACAGTTTTCACCAAACTCGGGTACGACGAAAAAGGAAAAGATCCAACCCATATAAAATCATACAACTGTCCGTCTGCCACAGCCGTTCTTGTCTCCTTTGTTATGTGATTCTTCTTCGTTTAAGGAATCGTGTAAAGTTGAAAGTCAAAGTTTGACATAGTGATAAAGCATATTGGCCCTATCTCAATTCCAGAGAACATTTAAAAGTACAGGTACGGTAATTTCAGGAAGACAAATCGAGTGCTCAAATATATTAGTCATTTCATCTATCGTGTGGAAAATTAACTCAAAGAGAGTTTTATAAAGATTCGAAAACTCTTTATTTTAAAATGTTATGTAAGGTTTTTCTAAAAATATCTACAAAAGTTTTCTCGAAAACTGTTAAACGTAGACGCTTTTAATGTGACATAATTTTAGAGCACTTAACTAGAGTTCATGCTCAAAAATATTATTATACTTTACAAGACTTTATTTCATTCAATATATGTTACAAACTGAGGGTTATCAAAAGTAATTTCCTATCAACATTTTTATGGATTTAATTGGTATACAGATAAAGAATTCTAACTAAATTAGAAACGATACAGGCATTACTCGTTTACATATCAAAGGGAAAACTATTACCAAAAGTGTACTGAAAAAGAAACATTTTTATAACAATGGAAATAATACAAGCCGGTTTTTCTGATAGTGTATCGGAACAAAAGCTGCAATTAATTATGAATTATTTAAATTATTACCAAATTCATAACCGGGGCTATATTTTTATCCTTACAAAACGAGCTCTATGTAGAATTTGTGTTAATATGCGATAACGGACACAATATCGGACGTAAATCATTCATTGTATCGTTACATTTCCCGTAATGGACGTTACATTTCATTGTATCGTTACATTTCCCGTAATGGATAACGGACACAATATCGGACGTAAATTATTCATTGTATCGTTACATTTCCCGTAATGGACGTTACATTTCATTGTATCGTTACATTTCCCGTAATGGATAACGGACACAATATCGGACGTAAATTATTCATTGTATCGTTACATTTCCCGTAATGTCAAATGAATTTACCGCAAGTGTTATTGGCACGGTTAGCGCACGCGAATTATACAGTGCAAAATATGCAAATGAATATACAGTTTATCATATTTTTTTTAGATTCTGTTAAGGACATTTAATCCTTTCTGGACTTTTTATTTTGGCAATATATGAAGTTTCAAGTAGAGTTTTTCATTTTACGACTATTTTAGAGAACAACCCCGTTCTTTACGGTTCCGTAGTCAATCAAGCAACACTTATACTTTCATTATGCGTTTATGAAGGCCTCCCCTTATATTGAACTGAGGATGAAAAAATATTTCTTGCTGTAACTCTGTTGTGGAAGTATCGTTTGTATGTTCTTTTAAAATGAAATTGAAGTTCCGTATTTTCCTTTTTTCATATCCAATTATAAAATATTATGATTCGAAGTCATTTACAGTGTATTCCTTTCCAATAAAGACTTTGTGAAATATCCCGGAAACAGATTTTGATGATTATAATCCGTCTTCTTTCTTTTGGGAAGAATCAGAAAACAATTACGATGAAATAACGCAGATAGAATGTGCGACTGAGCTTGCTAGCGTGTTAAAGATATATAATAATATATATCTTTAACACGCTAGCAAGCTTAGTTGCACATTCTGACGATATCTGATTGATATCTAAAGATAAATAATAATTAATATGAATTAGAGTAATATGCTTTGCAATATTTCAATAAAAAAATAGGAGAGACGAATTGCAAAACAGGTTCAACACTACGGTATTGAAGAGGTTGTTCCCCTTCCATACTCTTATATGGGCACGTATGAAAACGACAAACGAATTCATAAAAAATATATATGTATGTAAATAAATATACGTAAGTTATATAAAAATATGTGTGTATGTGTGTGTGTACGTGCGTGTGTATGCGCTTGCGTTTGTGCGTGCGTGCGCGCTTGTGTGTGCGTGTGTAATTGCATGTTTCGTGTATGATGTGGAATTCATATTTATTAATTTGTAATAATATATAAGGGCACGCGTTCCTTAAAAATGTTATGACGGTGTTGCGTGCAGTGAATAATTCTCAATAAATAGGTATTAATAATAAAATACATGAAGCGACATTAATTCTCTTAACGCGGATCAAATTAAGAAAAAAATTGTTTGAATTCTAATAAATAGAATTTGAGTAAGACATATTACTCTAATTAGATATATTGGATTTAGTAGTAAAATCCGAGAAAATACAATTGTGTTTTCTGTTACAAAATTCACTCACTAAAAGTCTTCTTCATAATGTGAGGTAAATCATAATAAATAAAATATTGCTACGTGAACTATTAAAAAGCCTTCCCCGCACTCAAATACACACGCTTCATTGCTTATCTTTAATTCGAAATAATCGTGTGCCTATTAGCATGTGCCATACGATCTGTATGTGTTCTTTTAAACTTTCATTGATTTATTTTTCTAAATACGGATTTAATTTTTTACATATATTTACACACATTCGAATTTTTCTTTATAGGAATCTTAGACTTTATTCTCCTCAAGAGATGTTTTAAAAAAAATTACCATTATAATCAAAATCGCGTCGCATGACTGCTGTGGTTTTTTAAAATTTTATTTATAAAAAAACACAGCAGTACTATATTTTGCAAACTTAAATTAATCCACAAATTTTGTATTCATTAAATTCGGATGAGCTTTCTAGATATTGTCAGTGTAATTAACTTATTTATATACTTATATATATATATATATATATATATATATATATATATAGACTAAAAACATCATACTGTTTTGCCATTGGTGAGTACGAAGAATAGGATATTTGAATCTAAATTATAAATTTAGAAATTAATTTACAAGGATAAAATGTGCATAATATTACTTCAAATACAAGAAATGTTTTATTTAAAAAGCATTTTTACACGACGATTAAAAAAAATTATTTGCAGAGTTCCTTGTAACATTTTACCGACTAACCTGAATTTTCATCGAGACTACTGAAGTTTCTAATTTTGAGCACATCCATTAGATGGACTAAATCAGATTTCAGTAAAGTCATTTGCTGCGATTACAGGGGATTTTTAGAAGAAAATAAAGCTCCTAGTCGATCTGCTTCAGGTATTAGAGAAAAACTCGACGTGAAAATTGCTCGGACCTTAGAGTAAACTCAATTAGAATATCAGGAATGTCTAAGGAGATTTTTCTTTAATCTTTGTCCTGATGTCCTTGATAATAAGATGAATATAGTGTGAAGTAGGGCGGGAGGTCTGTTCACTACCGGCATTGTCATTTTTTACGTAATAAAATAAGAGCTTCTCTTTGTAATATATTCTTGGTTTAAGGTTTTAAAAATACAATTTACGAGTTTCTCTTTCAGAAGATTCGTACGAAATGATGATTTTTGTATAGTAGATAAATTTATGGTTTTTCAAAATTTTAAACATTCTCAAAATCCATCGAAAACGCCAATTGATTAACTGAAATTTAGACTTCATCTGTGAACAATTTGGGTATTTGATTATCTATAATCTATGTGTCAGATTTTTCTTAGAAATCAAAATTAGTTGCTGTCGCCACCCGTCAGACCCCATAATTAAACATACAAAAACAATACACGACTAGAATGTAACTTCATAAGCTAAGCGATACTAAATAAGCTTTTTACGTACATTCATTGTATATGATTTGATTTGTCGCGTATTTTATCGCTTGGTCGACCAGCATGGCAAAGCACCATAGATGCCTTTTTCCCATCAAGGAAGTAGAGTATAGAAAGGATATTTTTTGTTATTTTTTAAACTACCAATATTGTGGGTTTGTCGTTAAATTAAAAAAGGATAACTTGTTCTATGAATAACGCCATATAATATAATGGAACTTAATTAGAAAATTATATATAACAATTTTTTTAAGTAATATTTATAGCAAATGTTATTAAGTCATTAAGCAGGGCCTGGGGTAAAAAATTTCTGCAGAGTTTCTTCAGTTTCGTTTCTACGTAACTTAATGTCAGTTTGATGTATCATTTTAGGTTTTCATGCTACTTTTACAAATATTTTCAAAGATGTATTAAGCTATTTTTCTTTTTAATGAGTTCAGGAATAACATTTAATTAGTGAGAAAAGTAAATGTTATCTTGTGTATTTTATACCATAAATATTTTTAGCATCTCCTTCATACCTTGTTAACTAATATATTAGTTAGCATCTTTAATGAAAATAAAATAAATTGTTGTTTAAAAAAATTATAAATAATGTTGAAAACCAAAACAATTTTAAACATTTATTAAAAAAATTCTTGAAATTGAGGTTGTAATGAATATACTCATAAATATTTTATAAATTAATATTTTCTAGTTTAGTTAAATAGATAGAAAGTGAAACAGATCCATAGCATTTCATCGACATGTAACGTTATATTAACGCCATCTGTAGGCCAATCTACATAACAATTGACAAAAATATTTTCGAAGGACGAATGTCGCCGTGCTTAATAAAGTTCGGGATTTATTATTCCATCTTTGTTCTCAAATGAATATGACATATATAACTAATAAAATGTATGTTTAATTAAATGATATATGAACAATTTACAAAAAAAACGGTTTTACTTAATAGCTCACGCATTGCCATGCATGCTATGTAATTGGATAATGCATAGACCATATACTTTCATTTTTTTATAAACCTTTTTATAAAATATGTTAATACAATTGAGAGAAAACTAGAACGAATAATTCATGTTAAAAAAGGATCTCATTTCATGTTTTGTTTACATCGTCTATTCCTGGATAAGACACTTACTATTGAATACTTTTCAAGTGTTACAATACATGAACAGTCTAGGCCTTGCCGATCATTTGTCGTTAGTCGCCTATTTTCGCTGCCAATTTTTTAAATTTTAAATTTTCGTAGATCGGTCAATAAGTCGTCGACAACGGGGGCTTTGTCGCCCTCTGAGCGGTCATCTTTAGATTTGATATTGATCACTTTTTAAGCCTAGCCGTATTAACCTCCAAGTTCTTCATGCTCATCACTGTCAGAGGTTTGTCGTAGAAGCCGTAGACTTCTGCGTTTCTTTGAATCATCAGAAATAATTTTCATAAGTGAGAGTTTAGGATATATAGATAAATTATATTTATGAAAAATATTCCCTTTTTCCTTTACTCACAATGTAGGCATTCATTAGGTTTATAAAATTCAGTTTCGTAAAATTACGAATTTGTCAAAATACGTCAAATTGGAGTTGTAAAATTTCCTTTCATTCTTCTTATATTAATATATTATAAAACATATCAAAATGAATGACCGCCACATTTGACACACCAAAAATATAAATTTAAATAAAACTTACGTTAGTTGTTTAAACTTAATTAATTTCTAGGAAAATGGTTACATTAAATAATTTATTTATTTTTCAAATGATATTGAGCATTTAGGTGAAAATGAAAGTACAAACACAAGAACGTAAAGTACCGACGACATTCGTTAATTTATTATGTTTGTTAGTATGCCGTTATATGCCGTTAGTAAACCGATAACATAATTTGAGTTATTCATTTACTTAAGTCGAATTTTAGAAACAAAAAAAAATATTTAATAGAATGGATTGAAAAAGTTATTCATTACATGTGCATACCATATTTTGGCATTGATTATAAATAACCACCTTATTAAATGTATAAGTTTAAAAAAGTTACAAAGGAAACATATTTCTGATAGAGTCAATCGAACAAAAATATGTGCCACTTGGCAAGTAAACGAGGCACAATCAAAGTTTGAATAAAAATAGATCTGAAATTAACATCAGAAGATATTTACTAAATTGGACAAAAATCGTTGTGATGATATAATTTTCAAGTAGTAAAATATTACTATATGGAAGTAGACAGAAATGTTGAATCGGGTTCTCCATAAAACGACTAGGATCCCATCAAAAGCAACCATTAGGCCAGTAGGAAAAATATCATTAGCGCATTTGACCTCTACAGCGCCCGCTTAGTCGCTGTGTAGAGGATAATCGTAAATCAAATTTGTAAATGTAATAAAATATTTATAAAGAACTTCGTACGAGGGCTTAGTAGCGATGTTGTTTTTTTATTTATGAAGGTGTATTACAGTTAGTATAATCCAGCGAAATATTAATTGATATTCAAAGTTAGTTTGTAGTGACAATTTTTGATTTCGACCTTTTGGTGGTATATATTTCCGCAACAATGTAAAATTACTTTCGTTTTTCACACAAATCCTATTTAAATTTCGCTGAAATACAGTATTGTGATATTGAAGAAAATTTCGATATTTGAAGAAAATTTATCACGTAAAAATTTAAATTTAAAATTGTGAAATTTAAAGGTTACATTAATTGCGTTCAATTAAAATCACTATACCTTAGACAGATATTATGAACAAATTTATTGTAATCTTGTTAATATTATAAAAGGAAAATTTGTTTATATTATCTAATAACACAGCAACTCACAACTAATCGTTAATGAAGTGGTAAGTACAGACAGTGTTATAATTTAAAATGAAGAGTGACATTATCCCAAAAATCCTAATAATCACTATCAACACGCAGAACATTTACCTTATTGCTTAATAATTATAAAGCTCTTAAAATATCCAACAATATCGAAGAATTCACATCACTCTGGTCTGTTTACTTAAATCGGGTTAAGCCCATCGCATGTGGCTGAAAGTAATAATAGCAATATAAGGAAATAAAACAAATACGAAAAATTTGTACAATATTCATATGTTTTTCATAAATTATATAAACGAAAGATAATATTAATTACAAGATACACTGTGTTTAATTTTAATTTAGTATTTTTAAAGTTTTGATGACTTTCATTATTGCGTTTTTAGACTGTAGACTATTGCATCATATGCATCGGGTTCATTCAACCATGAGTAAATAATTTAATAATAAAAAAAATATTATTAAACGTAATTAAAACACAATTCAAAGGCGAGAAAATAGTTGCACCTACGATATTATATTCACATTGCAAATCAAAACATATCTCCATGGCAATAAATACATAGAATACGTGTTTAGTCTAACCCTGCAGAATTTTATTAGAGACTTTTTCAGTCATTAAATACTGCCATCAAATTTAATCTGCACATTGTATAAACCATTACAAATAAAACATTATTATTGACATTAAAAAAGAAGACTTACAATAAACAGCTCATACAACGATATCAATGAAAGTTCTTATAAATGGTCGTTGTTAATAATAAAAAACTGAACCGTCATGGGATGCCTGGCAGATGTAAAACACCTATTTTTTTACGTATTTAAATTTAAATATTTTATTTTTGATAACGGAGCTGGTAAATATCTGGTATATATTGTAAATGAATAAAGGTGTAAGCGTTAGTAAGTAACAATAATGCTAATACACACATTTTAAGTAGCGTATGTGTAGTGTAGTAAAGAGGGAAGCTTTAAGTTGGAAAGATCGACAAGACGCAAAGTAGACCGAATTAATTTGAAAAGAGCCGACAGGACGCGAAGCTGACCGAATGGCACGTCGCGAATTGATATGACGTTTTAACTCCTATCGAAATGTGCCATTCGATATCATTTATTTTTTTTAAATTGGTGATAATTTGAAAATTGTGTGTAACACGTTAAGACACATTTAATACGAAAAACTTTTCGTTTGACGAGTTTTTATGGCATCGTTTTGGTCTCAATCAATAATGTACGATCATTTAGAGCTAATTTAATGGGTCCAAGCGTGGTTGTTCCAGCCTCAGTGATGAACTGCCTAATGTTCTCGTGGTTGTTCCAGCCTCAGTGATGAACTGCCTAATGTTCTCTCTGATGTTTCTCGACAGCAACAACTGAAGATGCAACCAATCAGCAGATTTTAGTAAGTTTAGGTATTGATATGAATCAAGTTCAGAAAATTCTATTTCGACATTCAAGCGTCTGGAAATTTTATGCTAGATGAACTTTTGTGATTGGACTGAATTTAAAAAAAATCATTACATTAATTGCAGCCATAAAATGTTAGATAAATTCAACAGAGATCCTTCAAATATTCAGGACGATGAGAGTTGGCATACTGTTAAAAAACTGATACTAAGAAGCAGTTTGGGTTCTGAAGAGTTGTCTGCAGAATTGAAGAAAGGATGTAGCTCTGGCAAAAAGTTGCCTCGTTCTTTGGATGGTTGATTTATTAAGTAATGGTTGTTCTGGAAAATAAAAAACAATAAGTGAACTTTGGTATGGCAGTAATTGTTGGCTTTTTTTTTTAGAAAAAGTTCAAGAAAAATGACATCTCAGTAGAATCCTCCTTAATCCAGATAACCTCTCTACTCGTTAATCTAAACTAACTACCGAATATTTGACTCTGCTATACAGTTCCCCATTCGCGCTATGCGATTTCCATTTATTCGAAATAATGAAAGCTATACTACGAAGAATACGCTTTCCGGACGCTATAGAAGCGGAGATCGATTTCGAAAACAATGGAAATATGATTTTATCAAATAAAATGATGCACTAAGAAACACGTAGATTATTTTGAAAAACAATAAAAAAATTATAAATTTGTTCACGTCACAAAAAAAATTACAACTAAGTTAACAATTTCGAAAAAACACCGACATTATTGTCATGAAATGGAATCTCCAAAAACAGGAAGTTGTACATAATAATGTATTCATTAAATTCTATCGTAAAATGTTTTACTTCTAATGTGGGATTGGGTATAATAAATAAACATGTTTTTTGAGATTTACAGGATGGATGAACTATTAAAAAGAAACAGATGACACTGATAGACATTCACCTTTTCCAATTCAAAAACACTCAGTTGGGGGTTTAATTTAAGTTCCAATTATCATCTTCCTTCTTTTTATATTAAATAAGTAGTCTTACATATTAGTTATTCGTTTTGTTAGTTTTATTTAAAGGCACCGTTGTGTTTTCAACAAAAAACTTAAATTTCATTAAATTGCGCAAGGATACTGTAGAAGGGTGGATTTCTTCATGAAACAATAATTTGACCGCGCTACTTTTACTGCAGTTTTGCATTCATATTTATGTGATTTGTTTAATTGGATGAAGTTATTAACGGTTTTACTTCTTAAATATAGTTTACTGTTTGAAATTAAAACCACTTACTACAATTTACAGTTTGCATGTGTGACATTTCTAAATATTGATGAATCATTAATATTTGTTGAGTTATATATGTGAATTCGATCCTAGAATCTTTTAGAGTCACCTTGATAGTGAGAACAATTAGGGTTTAACCTCACAAAGAAAAATCAAATAATTACAATGTACGTAAATGTTTAATCAGGTTTTTTAGAATAAGCTGTACAAAATATTTTAATACAAAGTCAAGTCACCGAAATTGAGCGGGACCCAAAAACTGCCCGCAGCTTGATAATGATCCAATATGTATATGTATGTGTCTTCCTAATATTCCCCGACCTATTTTTCTAGGCGCATATATTACTTCCTGCATATTTTTAAATAGTTTTGAAATGTTCTTAAATCTTGAATTTGATGTTCAACGTAACCTAAAACATATTTTTAGATCTTAAACAAAATCGAGTCTTACAGGCTTTACATTGATTTTTTATTTAATTTTTAGCTTAAAGTATTGTTTACTTAAATAACATAAGTTGCAATTATTAATTTCAGTTCAGCTATTTACTTGTTACCAGTGGAATTACATAAAAACGCGTAGAAGTGATTAAGAAAATCGTAACACTTCACCATAGCTGGGCAAGAAGTAGAATATATTTGAATCCAAATTTTGAAATTAAAAATTAATTGTCAACGATGACATGTACGTAATATTTAAACAATATTTTATTACATTTTTATGTGATCATTTTCTGAATAGATTTGCAGAGCCTCTTAAAACATTTTAACGATTGACACGAACTTTCAACGAGACTAATGAAGTCTCTGTTTTGGGCCCATTCATTAGACGGGACAAATTTTACTAAAGTCATTTGCTGCGATAAACAGGAGACTATTATGAGAAAGTAAAGCTCCGAACCGGGTATTAGAGAAGAAACCAACGTGAAAATTGTTCGAGCTTCAGAGTAAACTCATTTAGTGTGTCTGCAATATGTAAGGAGATTTTTCTTTAACCTTCGTCCTGATCTGCACAATAATCAGATGAACGTAACGGAATGAAGGGAAGGCCACCCGTTTGCTACGGGAATATAAATATTTTCTTATGTATTCAATTAAAATAATTGTTTTTATATGACTTTAGTTTCTGTTATTTTATTTCTGTCATTCCCAGTGTCTTCAGGCAAATAAAATAAAATAAAATTTAGATGACTTCAAAACAAAAACTGCATTTTATTTCACAATAAAATGAAACTACGTGATGTAGTTTTATTTCTACTTTCTTTAAGTTCTTCACCGTGACTTAGGTTTCGTTGTATCACAACATCTTCAGGTGGGATATTAGCAAAGATCTTTGCTAATAGCCCACCTGAAGATATTGTAATACAACGAAACCTAGGTCGTGGTAAAGAACTTAAAGAAAGTATAAATAATACTACATCACGTAGTTTCATTTAATTGTGAATAATGAATTTCTACAAAATTATTACGCCCAATATATTCAATACATTTTTTTTTGTTTTAATACCTTAGCCTTTCTTTCTTTACAATTTCCTTTTACGTTAATGGGCATTTTTATTGTTGTGATATTCAAGCTGATGAACTTATTCACTGGTACACAGTGAGGTAACAAAGTAATACGTATTTCTTGCATTTCTTTAGAATCATAAAAGGGCAATTTTTGATTAATGATTTCCGTTTTAATTAGACACACCTCTTTAACCAAACTTGTTCAACTCACCTAAGACTCAAGTAAAATTAGGGAAAGGTCATATTCAGAGTAGCAATATGAACTAATATAAGGAGATTTTAATTCGTGATTTAATTACCAATCAACTTTCAGCTACTATTTCCTCCAAAAATATCTTCAATTCTAGCAACATTTCATTCTATTTTTATTTAATTTATTGAATATAAAGAGCCTTGATTAAACTTTTCGTAAAAATTGATATAATATCCGACGAGGAAAACAAAGAATTTCAAATATATTCTAAATTTTAATCAATATTTTGTTATGTATGTAATATTTAGACATGTTAAAATTTTGTCATTAAGGAGTTTTTCTATAAATTTTGATGGAACTTCGCCATAAAATTATAAACAGGAATTTTATGGTAGTACCTAACTTCTATTTACGGTTAATATTTCTTCAGTGATTAGATACGGCGTGTGGTGCGTCCCCTGTAATTTTTTTTCACCGCTACAATTTTTAAAATGACAGTTAAATGTATTAAGCTATTGCACTTTGTGTTTGACAGTGCAAGTACTTTTAAAAAAGTGCTATATTTGCTTTCAATATGTCCAGGAATAAAATATAATTAAATGTACTAAGCTGAATATAAAGTTTTACACGTGCTTAAGATTAAACATAAATTAATAGTTTATTATCGTCAAATGTTATCATGGTGAATATTTTAATAAAATAAATAAGAATATGAAAATCATTGTAAAAGAGGTATTTTTATTATTGGAATAAAAAAATAATTTTTTAAAATTTTTTCTTGATATAAATAAGATATCTGAAAAATTTTGTTTGTAGGTATTTGGAAAATTATAGAAGTGATGAAGACGTAAGTACTCATTAAACTCGTAACATCGATTGAAAATACAATTGCAAAGACATAAAGGGACTTTGTTATACTTATAGTTTAGATGACAAATAAATAGACATTAAGCCAGCACTGATGAATTTTACATATTTATATTTACTTTTTAGGTTTACATGTCTTCACTGATTACATGTTTTTATTTATTTTTTAAATGTTTATATTTGTTTGCAGATTACCACAGTGTAGAGGGTTGAGATCAAAGAGGCAAAATTTTCCAAACGTAATGCAGTCCAGCAAATTTTTTCGAGCATAAGGAAACTTTGTTATATTGTGTATAAATAGTTTGATTGGTTGAGAATCCTTCTTAAAAATTTTAATGCATTTCCGGTAAAAAATAACTTTTTCGGTGCATATGGGATGTAATTTAAAAAAAATTTAAGAAATGATTTTTTTAATAAATCGTCTTATTCTTATAGGTACACACTTATTACAATCTACTTCTAATTCTAATGACAATTTTCCTAGAATTAATAATTGTATAAATAAATATAGAAATTATTAGTAAAATTGAAAGTAATAAGTAATTTCCAGTAAATAGCAATGAGCAGCTCAATCGAATCATCATAATAATAATAAGTCATCCTCGACCGTTTTCGTGTACGCCTCCTTCAGTTTGCACCATTCGGATCTATCATGGGCTGTCTGGATCCAGTTTGTGCCTACCGCTCTCATTAAGTCACCTTTCCATCTCATTTGCGGTCGCCCAACTTGTCCTTTCTTGTTGCTTTTAGCTTTCCCAAGGCCTCCACTCCAAGATAATTTATCACTTTTAACGCTAGCTTATTTTAAGTAAAATGTGTTGGTTAATTGGTAGAGTAGTGTTTTGTTTCGGAATCCTCTCGAAGATAACACACAAGAACAATTTAAAATATTTTTTATTTCAGTCTTTATTACGGAGAATTCATTTATTTCTCAGTAAAAAAAAATTTAAAGAAGTATTTAACAGATTGTGTCAATAGTTTCATTAATTAATAAACGTTTATATTTAAATTTGTTTGCAAAACTCATAAAATAGCTATGACAAATTTAAGCCACAATATCTTTAGTTCGTTGTAAGTATGGGGCCGAGAGTAAAAGTTTATTTGAATTCTTTTAGGTTTCTGTAGCTTTGACGGAAAAACAGAACCTTGAGGAGACGACTCCGGCATTCATCCCTCAAAGCCATTATACTCAGAAATCGCTTAGTGTAGAAAATTTAAATTTGGCATAGTGATAAACATATCAACTCCCATTAATCTCAGTAGATAAGACTTAGATGTATATATATATATATATATATATATATATATATATATATATACATACATATATGTATATATATATATATATATATATATATATATATACATATATGCAGATGAATGTAGTTTTTATATTTTGGTTGGAAATTCTTTTAACCAAATTTTTCATTTTCATATCGAAAACAAAAGTTTTAATCGACCATTTAATACGGAAAATTTACTTTGTTTTAGCTTTTTCCTTCAGATCCTTTTCTTTTATCCATTTTATATTTTTTGTAAAGAATACACTGAGTTTTTACAGACTATTAATTCATTATATAAACCTGCTATTAAATGATTGAAAATGCGGGTAATAAAATATTTTTAGTCATGGAAGTGTATTTTCTTATTTCTAAATATAAGAGTATGCCCCTTCATTGTAAATGTTTTGAAGCGCTGGAACAAACTTAATTCTGAAACTCGAAACGTATCATCAATTAAACTTGACGTTACGAATATAACTGAAAAAGTTATATTTGTAACGATAAAGAAAAATAATAACAAGTGTTTGGCACCGCAAAAATTGAATAGAATCTCATTTACTACAAATATATCATATTCAGGTATATTTGTGAAAAGACAATGAACGAGATCCACATCACAACGTAATAAAGTGCCTTAATATAGATGAGTTCGGGACAGAGGTAGGGCGAATAATTTGTAAAATCCTCATATAAAACAAGAAACGTTATCTGGCTTTCGAGTGTGGGATCACTTATTGTACGTTCGTTGCGTTCAACTTATGTTCAAGAATTTGTTGTCATAAAAGTTATTTGTTTTTAAATGATTACAGCTGTAATAATTTCTTATTTAAACATTTATTGTTTTCTAATTATATAACTTAACTTTCGTTGCCAGTTTGGAGCAACCCACTATTGGCATAGGTTGTATTTTAGTCAAATGACTTTAAGTTTAAATCGAACTTGAAATGCTCGTACGCGTTTCAGTGAAAATTAGTACACATGACAAAATTCATGATTGTTGATTTATCATCTTCAATATTCACTCTTACCATTACGGCATGACGTGAAAACGACAAACGAGAAGGAAATTATTTTAATCTGGAATCAGAAGTCAAAAATGTTGACGAAAAATATTATAATGATATAAAACTCGATTCTAGATCATATTAAGTGAAATATTTACTATTTTACTTTAATTGAAACTTTTTATTGTTTTAAATTTTCCTATTCAGGTGCAATACATAATAAAACCTTGTGGTAACATAAATACAGAAATAGACAGGCACCTTTTTAGCACATGTAAACACCACATTTTCAAAAACTCCATTAAAAATATATGTATGGCACATAATAATAAATTAAATTTCACTTATTTTGAACAAATCACAGTTGTGATTAGACGGGTTGACGGCTGACTAGCCTGAAATATGGAAAAATTGGAAAACCCAAAAAAACCTTATGAGTAGCCACCGCTTTACACAGTAAAGAAAATATTTTTAATGAGATAGTAATGTACCTATTTGTCGTACTTTTTTTTAATTTTTAATACAATTTTGTAAGCATAATATTTATAAATGTAAGTTTGGGATTAGTTCAAAGTTTAAAGAGACGATCAACTCAAAAACGATTCTTTAATTGTAGAGATATAACTTTCATCGTCACTAGGATATAAATTGTATCAAAAATTTAAAAAAAAATGCCTGATACGTAACAATCTAGTAAGTTGAGTTAGTTTTTTAAAGTAATTTTTAGTTGTCACTTAACACAGGTTCCATATTTTAATAAAGAATTATTTGTATGATTTTTCCGTAAATATTTTCTGAATTTTAATAAAATCTCAAATCTTCGTAATTAGTAAGCAACCTGGCTTGAAAGCAATATAGTAATTTGGTACACAAATATTTTCCAGTATAAAGAGATCACATTCCAAAAACTACAGAATAATAAATTATGAAATATCAGGGTTTTTTGGAGGCTTCGCAAGTATTTTATGAAACCTTTAACAATCATTCTAGATGTCATAATTTTGAGATGTTCACGATAATATATTTATATATATATGTGTGTGTGTATTTTATACTTAATTTAATTACATAAAATTCATTACTAATTATTTAACTCATTTTTCAAACTTTCATATGGACAAACACTACAGTCAGGGAAGATAGGATGAAAATATTGTTTTATGAAATATACTCACTATTGTCAAATTAATAATAAAGGTTTTTGATTTACTGAATATTTCCTTCAACTATATTTTTGACTTCTTTTAAATAATTTAAATTAAGTTTACATAATTTAAAATATGTTGTTAAGATTATTTCACGATTTTCTTATAGTAGATCCTATTTGAATAAAATAGTGAATAATATTTTATATGGATGTATAATGGCAGCGACATTATGAAGAAAGGAACAAAGCTTGTTGCAGTTTAGTAATTAAAATATATTCAATAATATTAATCGCTTTAACGGGTAAAACTTGTTGGAGTTTGTCATTAGATTAGAAGGGATGAAACAAATGATGAGTAGAAGGAAAATATTGAAAGAAAAACACAAAATTTTATTTCGCCGAATATACGCGACTGCCAGTTTAATAACTGTGCAAACTTTTGTCGTATATTGAGTTATATTAATAAAATAAAATTTACATAAGGATTTACTCCGGGCTGCCACCGAGGCTTTGTTATAATATTCTTCTCCATTATTCATGAACAAAATAATAAACCCACGGAAATAATGATTGAACTTTCACACTTAATCATCTTTGAACTCCTTCATTTACGCCTTTGATTTTTATTTCAGCATACATTTATCACAGAGTTACGGACTATGATTTAACTATAATATTGATATATAAAACATGTTCAGTTAAAGCGAAATTGAAAATTTAAAGTTGGTTATAATTCTGCGATACATTATATGGTGTACTAGCGTTTGCTCGTGGCTTCACCCACGTGATGCTAGGAAAATATAAAAAACTTTCTTCTTCAAAGAAACCGGTACAGATTTTATCAAGGTAAGTGTTACATCAAAATAGTTTATCAAACCTGAAGTAATGTTTATTACGTGCAGTGCGGCGTGCGATTATAGTTAGTCAAGAGTCAAGACTCTTTTTCTCACGAGCGCGTAGAGGTTGGAGTTATTAATTAATATCAAATACTTAGGTCTACGTTCTCTTAGAGCTGTAAAAAATCAAGCTTCTAAGTCAATATAATCAAGAAGGAACCTAAAAATACGATTAGTTATGCCGCATACTTTGACACTCGAAAATAAATCAAAACTTATAGGGTACTTCTCGTTGATCTGGAATAATGCAATTTGGCTAGAAGTAAGGTCTTACAGTACATGTAAAGAAAAAAGAGACAGTCGTTAATGTCATTCAAATAATTCTTCAGTGATCATTCAAATAATTCTTTATTAAAATATGGAAGCTGTGTTAAGCGACAACTAAAAATTACTACTCCTTTAAAAAACTAACTCAACTTACTAGATTGTTACGTATCAGGCATTTTTTTTAAATTTTTGATACAATTTATATCCTAGCGACGATGAAAGTTATATCTCTACAATTAAAGAATCGTTTTTGAGTTGAACGTATCTTTAAACTTTGAACTAATCCCAAACTTACATTTATAAATATTATGCTTACAAAATTGTATTAAAAATTAAAAAAAGTACAACAAATGGGTACATTACTATCTCATTAAAAATATTTTCTTTCCTGTGTAAAGCGGTGGCTACTCATAAGGTTTTTTTGGGTTTTCCAATTTTTCCATATTTCTGGATATTCAGCCGTCAACCCGTCTAATCACAACTGTGATAAACTATGATTTGTTCAAAACGAGTGAAATTTAATTTATTATTATGTGCCATACATATATTTTTAATGGAGTTTTTGAAAATGTGGTGTTTACATGTGCTAAAAAGGTGCCTGTCTATTACTGTATTTATGAAACCACAATGTTTTATTATGTATTGCACCTGAATAGGAAAATTTAAAACAATAAAAAGTTTCAATTAAAGTAAAATAGTAAATATTTCCTTTCATAATTCCACTTAATATGATCTAGAATCGAGTTTTACATCATTATAATATTTTGCATCAACATTTTTGACTTCTGATTTCAGATTAAAATAATTTCCTTCTCGTTTGTCGTTTTCACGTCATGCCGTAATGGTAAGAGTGAATATTGAAGATGATAAATCAACAATCATAATCTTGAACATAAGTTGAACTCAACGAACGTACAATAAGTGGTCCCACACTCGAAAGTCAGATATCGTTTCTTGTTTTATATGAGGATGTTACAAATCATTCGCCCTACCTCCGCCTCGAACTCATCTATATTAAGGCACTTTATTACGTTGTGGTGTGGATCTCGTTCATTGTCTTTTCACAAATATACCTGAATGTGATATATTTGTATTAAATGAGATTCTATTCAATTTTTGCTGTGCCAAACACTTGTTATTATTTTTCTTTATCGTTACAAATATAACTTTTTCAGTTATATTCGTAACGTCAAGTTTAATTGTTGATACGTTTCGAGTTTCAGAATTAAGTTTGTTTCAGCGCTTCAAAACATTTACAATGAAGGGGCATACTCTTATATTTAGAAATAATAATATACACTTCCATGACTAAAAATATTTTATTACCCGCATTTTTAATCATTTAATAGCAGGTTTATATAATGATTTAATAGTCTGTAAAAACTCAGTGTATTCTTTACAAAAAATATAAAATGGATAAAATAAAAGGATCTGAAGGAAAAAGCTAAAACAAAGTAAATTTTCCGTATTAAATGGTCGATTAAAACTTTTGCTTTCGATATGAAAATGAAAAATTTGGTTAAAAGAATTTCCAACCAAAATATAAAAACTACATTCATCTGCATATATATATATATATATATATATATATATATATATATATATATATATATATATATATATATATATACATATATACATTCAAGTCTTATCTACTGAGATATATGGGAGTTGATATGTTTATCACTATGCCAAATTTCAATTTTCTACACTAAGCGATTTCTGAGTATAATGGCTTTGAGGGATGAATGCCACAGTCGTCTTCTCAAGGTTCTGTTTTTCCGTCTGAGCTACAGAAACCTAAAAGAATTCAAATAAACTTTTACTCTCGGCCCCATACTTACGGCGAACTAAAGATATTGTGGCTTAAATTTGTCATAATTATTTTATGAGTTTTGCAAACAAATTTAAATATAAACGTTTATTAATTAATGAAACTATTGAGACAATCTGTTAAATACTTCTATAAAAACACTACTCTACCAATTAACCAACACATTATGCTTAAAATAAGCTAGCGTTAAAAGTGATAAGTTCTCTTGGAGTGGAGACCTTGGGAAAGCTATAGACAAGTTGGGCAACCGTAAATGAGATGGAAAGGTGACTTAATGAAAGCGGTAGGCACAAACTGGATCCAGACAGCCCATAATAGAACCAAATGGTGCAAACTGACAACCCGTCACAATCCGTGGCACAGACGTTAATGATTTATTTAATTGTAAATATTTTATTTACGTAGATTTAAAATTACCCAACAACGGACGAACAGATCGATGGAAAAACATGATGAAGTTAAATATTCCTTATTTATTTACATAATTTTATGCAACTGGTCGATTCTTGCTACTAATTTCTACTGATAGTCCAATCGCAACTAAATTTCTACATTTGGTTGGGCTTTCTCATTCTTAACTTGACGTGATGTCGTTTATATTTCTGTTGTACGTACGGATATCTATATTCTAATTTATCGCCATATAGAGCTTCATTCGCCTTATCTAAGTGTTAAAAATCAAAAACTACTTTCGTTTAACTAATAATAAATTATTGAAAACTTTCGATCCTTGCATATCTACGATTCAGGAAAAAAATATTTTTGGGCGCAATTAAGCGGTGTTTAATGATTAATTTTAAGCCTTCATTCGTTTTTAAACTGTAACGCAATAGGGAGAAATTATGTAATATGAGGATAACTTCGCATTTATTATATATTTTCTGTAAATAGTACTTAAAGAGAAGATTTAATTACTTAAATAGCAATGGAAAAGTGAGATAAATGTTGGCAGCTATTAATTGTTCTACGCAAAAGTTAATATGCAACTTTGCGTTAAAATAGGAATTACCTATTTTACCACTTAAATCACGAGAAAAGCTGTAAAATTCCTAATTAGTTTATTCTCAGTAATCACTACTTGTGAATCACTAATTGATGTTGATTTAATTAGCTTCTGAGTAGTATATTCATATTTTACGTCAACCCTTTTGAGTCAAAAGGATATAAATAAAATTAGTTTGTTCAATATTTATGGGTTCGTACGAAACTTTATTCGAATAATCTCAAAAAAGCCAAAGTTAATAATCGGTAAAGCCAAAATTGTACGCACTTCATTTTTTTTTTCTTTTTTAACATAATTTCTATATAGAATATTATTTTTTTCATATTTAGATATCTAGGTAATATGATAAGTTTATATTAGTTAATTACAACTAGTCATCAGTCAATAAATACATATTTGTTGCCACAGTTTTGGCCACAAAAGCTTTTTGAAACTCGTCATTTTTCTTGGTTAATGTGTACCAAGACTTTGCGTTTCTCGTTTCTTATGACGTATCCAAAGTAAGTTAGCTTTCTGTACTCAGTATTCAACGTATACAACATGATTAATAATATTCAACACCATATTAATGACGCAAAATATTAAACTTATTAAGTGTACTTTATTCAAACGGGAATATAATAAATTATACCTTCAGCTGGTACATTATGCATCAGCAGAGTAATATGTCTACTTTTGCGCACGTCACAGCGTAATCTTTTGATGGCGCGGGGAATATAATGATACAATGAATAATTCACATTCAATATTATGTTCACTGCCCTATTGTGATGTAAATTGTAACATGCTGAAGCCATAACTGAAGAATCGTGTATATATGAGTTTAAAACTCGGGGTGCTCTTATTAATAATGAAATAATTTTTTTCAATATTTTTCGGGTTAAAATTTAAATGTTTTTTTCTATAACTTAGTTTGAGACAGGATATGTTGTATATAAACGTAATTAGGGAAGCTCTGTTTATTTTTTCAAATGTTCTTATATATCACATGCTCACTTTATTTTCAAGTGCATTTCGCATGAAGCTAGCTTTTATCTGATCAAGTATGATAATTCTGAAAGTACAAAGATATTTTTGTATGCAGGTAATACGAATTATATTTCCCTATAAAGTTTTTATATATAAGTGCAATTTTAATGACAATGTATATAGGGGTCGTGAGTTGCAAGGTAGATATTATTAATGAGTAATTGGTCATGACAACTTTTTCTTCATGCATAATAGAAAACCTATATTAATTGAATTTTTTATACGCTATCTTCAATTTAATTTTAAATAAAAATATTATATATTTTGTCTGTGGCAAAGGTAGATACTGTTATAATTATATAGAAATTTAAAAACATATTTCTCTATATTTATTACACTGATATTTCTTTGTGTGGATGCAAAATTATTTCTATAAGCCCTACGAATATCTTAAAACCATAATGCCTCCCAATTACGTAGGTTCTTTTTGATGTGTAAAAACATGATATACCTGTCTTCTTCCAGTAGTTTCCGCACAGCTTCCACTTTTTTCTCACCAGGCCTCTCCACCCTTGAAGTACCCCCACGTCACGTTGAAAGTGAATGAATAACATCTCGATCATTTTAGAGATAGGCAATCCTCCTTCAATATCACAAGCATTTTCCCGAAGGTAATTTTTTCGTATACCGCTTTTCAATGTAAAGAATAAAACGATCCTCAAATCACAAAGTACATATTACGCCATAGTCACTTTAAAAATAAATTGTATTGAAAAATGCAATGATAGTCACGCGTCAAAATCTATAGTAATGCTAATTTATATTTTATCGAGTTATATTTTATATACTGAGTTATATACTGAGTTATATTTTATCCAACTACTCTCGATTAAATTTTATTTTCTAACGTTATTTCATAAGAATAAAACTTGTATAGCTACCTCATACATTTTCATAATTTTCAAAATTGTTCGTTATGATAATATTACCTTTATAAAGTGTTATTATAATATTATTAAACAAAAGCGGACAAAACCACGGGCAAAAACTAACGATACATATTGAATAAACCTATAAGTAAATTATGATACGTTTTGAACCTTTAACTATGATATCTTAATCGAGACACCTTTAAAATTTCTCAAAGAAAGCGAACACAACATTAATTGTTCATCGTAATTTAATATTTTTTGACTTAGTAAAATATGTTTTAGCTAAGGCGAGTGACGTGCGTATACGCTACTTTCATTCTGCTAAAGTAAAACGTGCGGAATAAAATGTGATTTATCGTTGCCTTAAAATGTATAGGTAACATAATGGTAATGGTTCTTCATATACAAAATTTCAAAGACTTAAATGGGAAAAACCTTTCTAATACTGTTGGAAATTTTGTTGAATGAAGTATGAAATAAAGTTGTTAAATACTTTATTTCACCGATAAAACCTGAACTACAGAGGGAACCTCTGTAGTTCAGGTTTAAAGTATATATAAATAGCACACGTTTAAAGTATATAGCACACGTTTATAGTATATAGTTATAGTATATAGTTACAGCAGTTTCTCACCGTGTAGACAAATTGGGTAGTATACTCTTACCTTTCCTCGAATACGGGCGCAAATATTTTGAAAACTTTTTAAAAACTCAGGGATTTCGAACCATAGTAATGATGAATGAGTTTTCCGGTAAACTTTAGGTCAATTTATTCTGACATGATTTTTTTCATAGGTAACTACGACTTTAGCATTTTCACAAATATTTTGGGTTTGGACATACTTTTGTGAATAAATTCTTTAGTAATTAGTAGTTAATTTTTCCTTTTAATTGCTATCCCATACCACAATTTAAAAAAATGTTGATTATTTAATTTGACTCTTGACATTTTTTAACATTTATGAGTTTTCAAAATTTAAATATAGATTATTAGTTCTTAAGTTTGTAAATGTGCCAAATTTTAAGTCTTGACGTTAAAAGAGGGAAAAAAAGGTTTCTAAAAAAAATGGCCTTCATTGACGGACATGTAAATGATCTTGTAAGGGTTTTTAAATATCGAACTTTAAAAAGTCACGTAGTTATTTAATTATAAGTAAAACTGGGGTTGTTGGAGTAAGGTAGTACAAAATACGTTATAACTGTAACTATAATTATTTATAAGAAAATGTATTGTAGATATTTTGGTTCAAATTAGAATTACCAATCAAATCAAAATTTCTGAATTGATTTTAGATATTAAGGGAAAATTGCAAATAAGGAAAAAACTGCTTGGTTTGTTATTTATTTGAACCGTTTTATGAAATTTGAAAAAAATTCGTTTATTTAAAATTTCACTTAAAATTTCAATAGAAACAATGTGCGAGTATTAACTATCAAAAATATGTGCGTTAATATGATTTATTGCTCTACCAAATCTTGACTTTGTTACACGCGGACAGATAAGTGAATCCGTGTGTGTGTTTTTATAAAAGTTCTCTTTTCCTCTTGAGTCAAAAAGCATGCACTCAGTAATATAAGAATGACAAATTAACTATATTATACCTAAAATACCAGTCGATTGTGATGTTTTTTTAAATAATGCTTATACGGCGAATTTTTGCTAATGTTTAGTTTTTGGGGTTTCTCTGCGTAACAATACGCGAAAGAACCCCAAAAACCTTCTTAACGTTATAATTTTCTCAATTTCGTTTATCCATCTACCCTTCATTCTATTACAGCCTCACAATTATTACAGGTTTGGACAATTTTAGAAACTTTACAAGTTAATGATTTATATGATGATGTTATTTAATATACAGAAAAATCCTAAAAGTTTTCCTACCTCTCTAATATAACTAGCGCACTCCTCATAAAGTGTTTCTAATGTATTTTCTCATATGTGTGAAATATTTATAATGTGCCTCCTCATAAATACAGTGTTTCTAATGTAATTCATTGGAAAAGTTTTCCTACCTCTCTAATATAACTAGCGTACTCCTCATAAAGTGTTTCTAATGTATTTTCTCATATGTGTGAAATATTTATAATGTGCCTCCTCATAAATACAAAATGTTTCTAATGTAATTCATGGGACTTGTTCACGTAACTGTGTGCATCGCTGCATAATTTCTAGACATAGTTACAGCATATCGAGCGTTAGTTGCCTACATTTTGGACGTTGTAGTGCAGTCTAACGAGCCAGCTTGATGTTCAGCGAACTCTTCTTGTTAAAATCAAACGACAGTGTACAGCACTTCTAGACGTCTGTAGTCGACAAAACATAGTACGCAAAAATATAAAATAGGGAATATTATTAAGTTATTAAAAGTTGTTGTTTAGATTTTTATTATAAGGATTTTTTGGTCTCTTTGGACTTACAACAGACCAAATGATTTAGGAATTGCTATTGTTATAAGCCGACAAAACTTTTTTTTGTATTGAAATGTTACTAATTTCATAAGTGAATAAAAAGTAAATTACCTCTTCATAAATCTAAAATATATCTAATAACCTCCTCGTAAATATAAAGTGATTTTGATCTATAAACATAATTTGTTTTTTAATGTATATACCTCCTCATAAATAAATTTCTAATGCAGGAGTCCCTTAGGGAATGTTTCAAGTGAACTTTTCGTCGAAAATAATTACACCTAATTTTTATTTAAATGTTTTACAAATTTTCAGCGTGAAATTTCAAGTTGTTTTTAAGTATGCCATTCACACTTAATGTACTTTTGATAAATAATTTCCATATTCTACATAAGGTTAAGAAAAGTAAGGTATATATCCTACGAAACGTTTAGTTCATTTGAAACATTCCCTTTGGGACTTCTCCATTAGAAATTCATTACCTACATTATGAGGTACTTTAAAAATATTTTATTTTTATACATCAGAGTTACTTTATATATAGGAAGAGGTTTATTAGAAACATTTTTACATTTATGAAGACGTACATTAGAAACATTTTACATTTATGAGGCCTCTTCATAAATGTACATAATAAATACTTCACACATATCAGGAAATACACTAGGTTGTCGAAGAATGTTAAAACATATCAAATTTAGTATCAAAGGTTTATAATAACGATTGCTGACAAATAATCGTACCTACTATCTAGATATGACCGTGCAATGAATGTACAAGATAGGTACTTGAAAATGTTTACGGCACCATAGGTGATAACGTTTGTTAACATTTTTATTAATATCAGGGCATATTTTTTTAAAGAATAAAGTATGATATAAAATATACCATATACAAATATTGAAACAATATAGTTTTCAACCATTTATTAGCGAAATAGGAAAAAAGTACCAGTGAAATTAAAAAAATACTTAAGGTCGACTACATAATTAATGCATCTAATTTAATTTAAGTCTCAAAATAAATCAACAAAATTCAAGCTATAGTTGCGAATATCAGTGATAAACACATAGCTGAAATAAAATGCCAAAGCGAACTCAAAAGTATAGGACAAATGTTAATTTTCCTTACGAACAGCATTTTGCTCTGAATAAAAAGAGCAATATTATCATTGAATGTGTTTAAATAACATAACACATAATAAAACTATGTGAATGAAATCATGAATTATGTGTACATAACATATAATAAAACATAAACTTGACGTGTTTATTCATTGAAAATATTAACGAAGCAATAATTTAGTAATATGAAAAAAGTAATTGAACACACAAATATAACTTTTGATTGGTTGTTATTTTTCTGTTTATTTATTTGTTTTTTTTTGTTTATTTGATTCCGGGAAAAATATTGATCCAATTTGCATGGAGTTTTGAAAAAAAATCATCAACACTTCATTAGTAGGTACACCAACAACAAAGAAGAGTCCAGTTGCTTGGCGCGTTGTAATTACACTAATGTGTAATATATCTATATACATCATATACATACATACATCTATATCTATATACATTTGGTTTACTATTGAAGTAAACCAAATTCAACCCAACCCAAAACCTAGCCAAAACAACGCAAACCAAAACTAAATTAACCCAAAGTTAATCTAACCCAATCCGAAGCAAACTCAACCTACCTCAACAGAACACAATGCAATTCAATCCAAAGTAAACCCAAACCACACAAAGCAAACCCAACACATTGTTAAACAAACCCAACCAAATTAAATTGAAAACAAAAACAACCCAACCTAAACCTGTTAAACCCAACCCAAACCCAAAATCGCAACACAACTAAACAAAACCTAACCAAGTCAAACCCAACTCAAAGCAAACCTAATCAAACCCAAGTCAAAGCTAACTCAAACTGACCAAAACTAAACCAAAGCCCATTAAACCAACTGAACCAAACCTAAAGCAAATCCTATCCAAACCAAAACAACCCAACCCAACCAAATGGTTGTCAGCGAGTGTCATTGATTTTTTGTAACGTCATATAGCCCAGGTACGTATTTTCGGAAATACATATTACCAGAAATATATGAAATGTATAAAAAGCTGAATTAGGAAATGAGTAACAATTACGTGATTATTTGAAGTTTGAATATAAAATTTACACACTTAAAATAGTCTACTTTTTAGTAATATAATAGATGGCATTTCGTGTAATAACTAATAATATTTCCTATAATAACGTGTAATAATGTTTCGTGTAATAACTAATGTTTCGTGTAATAACTAATAATATTTCCTAATAATGACGTGTAATAATGTTTCCTGTAATAACTAATAATATTTCCTAATAATAACGTGTAATAATGTTTCCTGTAATAACTAATAATATTTCCTAATAATAACGTGTAATAATGTTTCGTGTAATAACTAATGTTTCGTGTAATAACTAATAATATTTCCTAATAATGACGTGTAATAATGTTTCCTGTAATAACTAATAATATTTCCTAATAATAACGTGTAATAATGTTTCGTGTAATAACTAATGTTTCGTGTAATAACTAATAATATTTCCTAATAATGACGTGTAATAATGTTTCCTGTAATAACTAATAATATTTCCTAATAATAACGTGTAATAATGTTTCCTGTAATAACTAATAATATTTCCTAATAATAACGTGTAATAATGTTTCGTGTAATAACTAATGTTTCGTGTAATAACTAATAATATAACTAATAATATTTCCTTCACATATATAGGTAGGTACATGTGGTTTGTAGATATTTACGGATAAATAGTAAACAGACTTGAATATAAAACTGTTGTCACCTACAAGTACCTAAATATAGAATTAGGTTTATGAAAAACTAAACACTATATCGCTTATATGAATTATTACAATGCTTTAAAACTACACTCCAAAACCGACATTATGTATAAATAATTTTGATTGATAACGATATGTACGCTATGGGTACTTTACACGTTAAAATGGCTGTAAAGTAACCAGACTTTATTGTTTTATCACCAGATGGCACTGATGGTATCTTACACAGTATCTTACAGTGAAATGTATCGTAAACTTCAAAAAAGTTACGTGTATAATAATTATCTATACATAGGATTTTATTCCATATCGCATAACCACGTTCCACTATATAACAATCTCAACGCCTGCAGTGAGAGACCGGCTAAGGAATAGTTAGTCGAGTGAGATGGATTCATTAACGCGAGCGAGATAGCAAACGGCCGACGCGACTGCTCGCTCCTCCCCTTACAGACGAAGCCCATCGTGTGCATAGATTTTGTATATAATATACTGAACCTTCCGCCGTATGCGTCGCCTGCGCAGCGCTATTGGAAAATCGTGTTTTAAAATTTTCCAAGGTGCCCTGTGATTGGTCGATGATTTTGTGGTAGGGCTGAATTATTCTTGTTTAGAGGAAGCACAGTTGCCCTCTATCGCTATCCTTTATTGGCATACTCTTTATACTGTAATTTAATACCGTTTCCCAATTTTCGTGACTTGAATATTTGTATAAAAACACAATTATTGTTAATAAAATTCACGAGCATTCAAATTTTAACTAAGAAAATTAATAACGAAGTTTGAAATTTTGGTTTCTTTATGTTTGTTTTGAATCAATATACTATATTTAACAAGTGTATCTTGCTTAGTGAGTAAACTTATTTAAGTATGGATGGAACTCACAATACGGCCTCGTATTATTTAATATACACTTGAGTATATATAAATATTCAAGTATGAATAGTACCCATATCTATTACAGTCTATTCACATAGGTAATAGTAACGCGACGCGACGTGTGGAGCGCGGCCCCCGTCCATGCAAAGTCGTGAATATAATAGCGTTGGGAATACGTGTGCATAACGTCGTATTAGTTAAAATGACAAAATTTTCTATCACTGAATTATCCTCCTTCTATTGCAATGAATGATCATAAGAAAATCTAAAATCAAAGTGTTTTGGTGTGTACCTATTCCACTATTGAGGAAAAGACAGGTATTTAAAGAATACCCTACACTTTGTTAGATACCATTTAGCAAGCTCTGAGGACAAATTTAACAAATAATTTCACACGTCTCCCGAGAGTTTCTGTTTTTTGTTTGGCCGACTAAGCTCTTCTTTGTAAAAGAAATTATTTCATTAAAAAAATGACACCGGTTTTTAAGCAGTTTCTTGAGCAGCGTTTAACAATTTTTCTGAAGAGAAAAACAAACATTTTTTTGATTTCTTACATTTATTAAAAAATAGAATGACATCCTACACGAACACACTCTATCGTGTTCTATTTTCTATTCCAATAAAAATAAGGGTTGCTTTACACTGAAGCAGCTCGTATATAACCCGTTGCAATGTGAAAAGACCTTTAACTATTTACATAGGTATATTAATATTAGATACGGTACACTATGTTAATATACCTATATTTTTGTTGACTTTGCCAACAGCACGTCTTCAATTATTTTACATAAAATTAAAAAAATAAAAAATGTTAACTCTCATAATTTCCAATTGGTTTTTCGCATTTCGTTTTTAAAATGAAACGGTTCTTGAGAAAGGGGAAGGGGAAGGGGAAGGGGAAGGGGAAGGGGAAGGGGAAGGGGAAGGGGAAGGGGAAGGGGAAGGGGAAGGGGAAGGGGAAGGGGAAGGGGAAGGGGAAGGGGAAGGGGAAGGGGAAGGGGAAGGGGAAGGGGAAGGGGAAGGGGAAGGGGAAGGGGAAGGGGAAGGGGAAGGGGAAGGGGAAGGGGAAGGGGAAGGGGAAGGGGAAGGGGAAGGGGAAGGGGAAGGGGAAGGGGAAGGGGAAGGGGAAGGGGAAGGGGAAGGGGAAGGGGAAGGGGAAGGGGAAGGGGAAGGGGAAGGGGAAGGGGAAGGGGAAGGGGAAGGGGAAGGGGAAGGGGAAGGGGAAGGGGAAGGGGAAGGGGAAGGGGAAGGGGAAGGGGAAGGGGAAGGGGAAGGGGAAGGGGAAGGGGAAGGGGAAGGGGAAGGGGAAGGGGAAGGGGAAGGGGAAGGGGAAGGGGAAGGGGAAGGGGAAGGGGAAGGGGAAGGGGAAGGGGAAGGGGAAGGGGAAGGGGAAGGGGAAGGGGAAGGGGAAGGGGAAGGGGAAGGGGAAGGGGAAGGGGAAGGGGAAGGGGAAGGGGAAGGGGAAGGGGAAGGGGAAGGGGAAGGGGAAGGGGAAGGGGAAGGGGAAGGGGAAGGGGAAGGGGAAGGGGAAGGGGAAGGGGAAGGGGAAGGGGAAGGGGAAGGGGAAGGGGAAGGGGAAGGGGAAGGGGAAGGGGAAGGGGAAGGGGAAGGGGAAGGGGAAGGGGAAGGGGAAGGGGAAGGGGAAGGGGAAGGGGAAGGGGAAGGGGAAGGGGAAGGGGAAGGGGAAGGGGGAATTATAAAAAGTTTTCTAATTATTTTAGTTTTTATCAAAATTAAAAATTGATATTAAACTTAAAAATTAAAATTTAAAATTTTTGAAGGTTTTACTTCTACCACGTGTGAATTGCACACATGATTTTTTTGATACCTGTTTATGATAGCTATAGGTATGACGCGAATTCTTTTTCAAGTAGGCATCGCATTAAATTTTTCGTAAACAGCAGAATTAATTATTATTCGGCTCTTGTAAAAGTTAGCATTATCATACATATTATATCTATTATCTGTACCTTATTATATCTTGTAATCTAATATGTTTATCAATATAGGGCAGTTGTATGTCGCTCCTTGTCCACCCATATAGGTCGATAGTCTACGATGCGCTTAAATGTTGAAGAAACGAATACGGATCTCTCCGAATTAAAACTAAACTGCCAAACTCAAGAGTTACATATTTATTGTTACGACAAAATGAAGTTTTCATTTAAAAAAAAATTTATTTTAAAAATTCTTTACAACCAATTGAAAAGAAACTCGCTTTCAATATTTACCTGATTTATGTATTGTATTATGCAACAATTATGTTTAAAAAAATACGATAATATGATAACGACGAGTTTATTTTCACATTATGATTTTTAAATTTCCGACTTGTAAGTGTTCGGAATAAGAGAGTCTTAAAATTACTTAAAATTTCAATTCGGCGATTGAAATATTAAACTTGTTAGATTTACAAGAATATTGAGTTGATAAATGGAGGCAATATCGTTCTGCCTCGACCATTCGATTATAAATCGTGTACTTCGAGCAATCGGACGGGTTCTCACGTGTTCACATCCTCACGTATTACATCGTTCCATAGAACCACTCGCAGGTGCAATCGTGTTCACATTAAATAGAGTTTGGTTGAGAATAATAGTTTCAATATTTTTCTGTGGTTTGAAAATGGATTCGGTATAGTTTTATACATTACGTTTGTGATTTATTTTATATGTCACGGGTAATACGTGAAAAATAATGCTTGATTGAGAAAAGTTATTAGATAAATAATTTGCTACAATGTGCTCAAAAATATAAGTGTATTGTGTAATATAAGATTAAATATTGAAGAATTGTGTCATATTTAAGTAAGCCAAAGTGGAAGAAATGTGGAAGCGACGAGATGAGTATCGAAGCGCCTGAGTATTGTTCTACGTATAAAGCACACATTAGTATGCAGGGCGGAGTATAGATTTAGAAAATTTATTTTTAATGAATAATATATTTAACAAGGAAAATTTTTGATGATTTAATATTTTATTTAATATGATACATATTGTACGGTCTACTGAATATCCCCATAACACATGAAAATTTGAAGTGATAATTATATCCAAGCGCACGGTAGACTGGATAGTACACCCAGTCTAAATTTGCGCAGAACCGACCAGAAGCATGATTTGCAAGACTATTTTGAGCCACTTTTGTGCTCTCTACATAACTAGATAATAATAGAAATCGCTGGTAATACCGAAGGTACACAATCATTTTTTTTATTTTGATTGTTCAATAAGCAATTCAAAAAAAAGAAAATAAACAAAATTGGGCATTCTTAAGACCACACGGTAGATGTGAAAACTAGGGCAAATAACATGGTCGTATTATGCATGTTGAAGATTTGAAATAAGATAATTAAAAAAAACAAATTAATTAACATTGACAGTAGTTGCGTACAAACTATACATTCACGGAGACAGATAAACAAACAAAAATAATACAATGTATATTGAAATTACCATGTTTTTTAATATCGACATCATAAATAATACAGACATAATAAATATGATATACTAATGCGTACCAATATGCTAAATTGATTTATAAAATGTTGCATTCATAAAATACACAATATAGTAAATAAATACACAATTTTAAAGAGAAAATGTAAGTATTCGTTATAAACGTGGGTTTGAGTTTAGCCCGAGTGCAGAAGACAGGTTTTATTTGAATTAATAGAATTCAAATAGATCTTAATAATTTCAATAAATATAATTTATGCCAAAAATTAATTTAATAAAAGAAACTTGAGCAGTGGGATTCGAATAAAGATAAAAAATTTTTGAAGTGAACATTTCTTTTGGCTCACTTTGTCTAAAATTTACAATATAGGTACACAGAATCTCGAAATGTTCAACATAATAACTAACGGTCACAGATTATTTGAACAGAGTTTGCATGGAGGTGCATTGGCAACTTTGTTTTCATTTGTTCTAAACTAATTAAAATTATGGATATACGAGGTGTTATTACTTTTTATCTGATGATGGATTCAAAATTAACTATTGAATAATCTATCAAATCAAACTTTATTCATCCGGTGTTAAAACAAGGATTTTAGAAAGATTTATATAAATTTAGATTGCTTTGTGTTTTCCTTGCATTAAACTGAATGTATTTCCAGCGCGTTTCTTTGAGAAGGACTAAAATTATTTTTGTTTTAGAAAGTTCTAACTAAAACTTACTCCAATTAAAAAAAATTAATTCGGAGTTGGATATTGACATATATTTATTTCATATAAACTTCCACACAAAAGATAAGCCGAATCTGGATGGATTCGGATTATTTTTTGTGTGGAAGTACTCGTATGAAGAGAAGGTTTAAAGTTCTCATCGGACTATTCAATCAATAATAAAAAGATTTGAAATCTAAAACTTCGCTAAGTCCGCTTCGTGTATGAAGCTTGTAATTAAATTTTGTTTAAGGAAACTTATACAAAATTTAAGTAAATGAAAAAGCAAACTTATATTTAGGAATATGAAATTGTGGAATAATCACTTAGAGCAAGCTCGGCTACTAGCAGAATATCGATGATTAGGTTAATTTAGAAACATAAAGGCAAAAATCGTTTCACAGAATTACATGTTGAAGTATGGATGTAATGTTGAATTTGACGCCACTCTATTTTCCACCAATCATAGAATGTTATGCATGTCCCATCGTTTAAATTGCAAGGCACTCGATCGACTTTGGTATGGGTAATAGGTTGCCAACAAATGCCAACTTTTGTGGCAGAAGGTTGCGTACCGATTTCCCAACTATATACATTTTAGACTTCAAGAGGCGTGCGCCTCTGATTAAATATATTTCTTGTCCGTCAGCGCGGGTTCACTCATATGTTCTACCCTTTTCTCCATTAGCGCTTTTTCACTGATGTATGATTTAAAATATTATATTTCATATATTCTAATTTCTAAAATATTTCTAGAACTCTCAGAAATATGTTTATGAACGTTTTTGATAGGGGAAATTACCTACTTAAGACAAAATATTTTTTTAAATTCAAACAAAAGACAAAATATTAATTTTGAATCAAAATTGAAAGAATAACTTGAAGAGAAACTTAAAATATTTTGTCACTACTTCCTTCCTAACAACTTTGCATATGTTATGGAAAATGTCCACAAAAAGAATATATTGAAAAATTTGCAAAAATAAATTTGATCTTTAGAACTTGCTCTTATAATTGACATTAATTATCCTTATAATTAATTAGCACAATAAATGAAAAATAATTGGTTGCATTTATTTTGCCCCATTGAAAATTCCTTTACAATTATTTTTGAGTATTAACTGTTAAATTATATACCGTAGCCTTTATCACTATGCTAAATTTCAGAAATAAAACGGTAATGACAGATGAACAGGTGGATGGACCCTTAAATTATTTTACAATCGTCTCATTTTTTTCCCTTTCGGGTAAGGGAACTAAAAAACTATTAACCTTTCCAGCAGATACAAATGCATAACGCATTTTTATTATTTCTTTATTACTTTGGCTCTTTTTTCATACAATATATTGGTTTCACACCTACTTAACCAAATTGCTATTTAAAATCATTTACTGCACTATTTGGTTAGAGGGGATGCGTACAAAAGTTATCTCATTTAAAAACTTCAGTAGATTGATTTGGAGTTACGTTGTTTTGAAGTTTAGACACAGTATGTTGTCATTGTATTGGAGCTGTATTGAACCAAAAATAATAATAATTTACGATATTTATGGAAATTGGTATTGTGCTAAACTTGTAAGCCAGCTTTAGTTCAATAGTCTAGCCAAGCAGCTATATTACCATAAAAAATCATATCTGTGATCTGAAGTATCATAAGACGGTTTGGATTATTAATACAATTAGAGATTTAGTAGCGCCGATTATTTGTGGTCATTCTATATACACCGTGTAACAAAGAAAGTTTCTTTTATACATTCGTTTCTTAAGTTCCTTTTATACAGTTTTTGTTACACCTGTAAATGTATAAATTCAAATTGTAGCAAATAATTTATTATTCGCTTATACAGGCGATTCTTTGCATTAAACTGAATATGTTACAAGCGTGTTATTTAAATAAGAAATGGATTTCTTTTCGTGAAAATTGCAACTATGACCATAATTTTTCAGACACGGTTTAAAATCTTCACATAGATCCTTAATTGTTTCTATTTAGTTTGATGCACGGATTCACCTTTGTAAATCATACACGTTTTTCTTACGGCTCTATATATAAATATATTTCCAGCATGTATTTCCAGCGAGTTTCTTTGAGAAAAATTAAAATTATTTTTGTTAAAACTGCAACAATGAAAGTTATTATCTTCAAAAACGCATCACAATTTTTATATATTTCTTTAATATTTTCCATTTAGTAGTAACGCAGGGAAACCTTTCTTATAAACAGACACATTTTTATTACACTTTTATATAGGAGTAACGATATTAGTCAGGAAATTGATAATTATCGCTAACAATACACGCAAAAATGAGTTTACGTAAAAGCAAGGTAAGTACTCCGATGCAAATAAGTACTTCGTTTTACTTACCGCGATCGCGGTAAAATACCTAAATATGGCCATAAGTAACAAGTTATAATATGTTTACATTTATCGTTATTATATTCCTGTACGTATGTAATATGAGTCTCTACTACTTACTAATATGTTAGATCAAGTTCAGTACAGATAACAATATAATTGTAATTATAACGTAAAATCGGTTTCCGAGCTATTTATTTATTTCCGTAAAGGGCCCTAGCCATATAATGTTCCTACATATACGTAAAATATGTAGTTGAATACAAGCATTGTTTCTACTGTTCGTTTATGATATTCTGCCACAGTTCCTCAATGTAATATACTTCTAATTCTTACTAATACGGTCAAGACTAAAAAAATGGTATAACCATATGAAAAATTAAATCCATGTCGTTACTTATTACCGTTGGGTAATAGCTATAATTCGAAGAATAGCTATAATTCATAAAAATCATTAAAAGGTTAAAATAGTATATTTATATAAGCAATCACATACCAGTCGCATGATAATTAATTCGATCATTCTAAATTTAATATTGATGCTATTTATATTGTTAATGAACACTTGTACAAAAATATAGGTATATTATTTTGTCCTTGATAATCGGAATCGTGTTATAAATATACTACCCCTTCTCTCTTGAAAGAAAAAAAATGAAATAGCATAATTTTGAGGTACTTGCAGACACGTCTACTTATATGTGATGTACGCATTAGATGGAAACAATAATATCGGCTGGCTTACTAAACACCACGTCTTTACTCTGTGCCTGACAGTCACCGACTGGCCCCTCTCCTTAGCGCAGTGCTAGCTCGAGACGACAGATAATATTGTAAAAATATAGACATAAACGTCTAGCAAAATATATTTACCGATACACTAAAGATAGTAATTTCAATTTTCGAATATATTTTAAAAAAATATACATCTTAAACGTATTTCCAGCATTTGCCGGAAGTGGAGTTATTTGGGTATCAAAATGGTTGGAAGTACTCCCAATAAAAGGTGCAGTGCCCGGTGATGCTGCTTGCAACTTGATGCTGCACTACTGTGCACAACAATGTGTGGAATCGGATTTATAGAGTCGAATGTTAATAATTTCCGAGAATTTATAAAGAGTATTGGATCCGAGTGATCAATTTATACAGGTTGTTATAACCCTCTGAATTTAGTAGTTTGATCATTCAATTTAAATGAACTGGAGTTCCTGAAACGCATATTGAATTTCAGTTGTAATTGTTATATTCTACCTCTGATGTCAGATAGCGACTTTTTGTTTATAAATTTTAATTTACGTTTATATTTGTGGGAAATTTGTCCAGTTTTTTTAACTTAGCTTTTTAGCTCCCAGTTGTTTTAACTATTGTTTATATTTTTACACTATTTCTCGCCTAGAAGATGTAGGGAGTGGTTTTGAATATTGCACATTCTTGCAATTAGGATTCCCGGCCACATGAGTGTTTCCCTTTTGTCGTTTAGGGTCAGTCTCCCTAGCAAGAACTAAGCCAGGAATTTTCTATTTGCGCCATATTTAAATCTATTTCATAACAGCTTAATCACAAGCCCATAATCATCACAGTGACCATTTTTCTACTCATATTTTCATTCGTGAAAGGGAAACAAATTGTTTAAGAAAGAAATTATGCAACGTCGTATTTAACTGTTTTCTAATTGTAAATCCATTTCTTCAGGCAGGAGTTTTCCATAATATTTATTTTACAATTTAAGCTCAAAAATTTTTCATCGATGTTCAGCATTGTATAGTTCTGTAATTTTGGATTTGATATTTTAGAGTGAATTCTAAGTATATTCACCTGTCGCATAAGGATTCGAGCGACATAACCCTGCGACGAGATCTGTATTGCACTTTAGCATTTTTTTTCTGTTTTATTGACATTCTGAATACAGCCGTCGATTGCTCAGTAATATAATAAAATATTCACATCATTTATGTACATATATTGTTTTTATTTGCAAGGAAGTTTTGATTTTTCAATAAATAATCAACGATTAGCTTATTGACAACCAGTCGTATAAAATTAAAAAAGTCTCGATTTTTTATTGCAGTCACAATTTTTTCATAATTAAAATTGTTTCCTTTATCAAATATAAAAAAAAGATTTTGCTTATACGTTTGTTATACTGAACAACGTGTATTTACAAACTTTTGAGATCTTTTGAGATTTTCACTTGAAACATTATGTTATTTAAACCATATATATATATATATATATATATATATATATATATATATATATATATATATATGATCCTCAACATCGTAAAAATAAGCCAATGCTGTTAATATATTTGGGAATTGGAAGGCTGCTGGCAAACAGTTTCGTAATATGCGCTGATGAATATAGTTTTTCAAAATTGCAAATTTATGCTCAATAAGAGAAACGATGCAAGGGGAGACTTTAGGTATCAAAGAATGTTACTGGGGATCTATTTATGTTCAGGGCTGCAAAATCAGAAACAAACATCTGTATTAGGTGGAGCTGCTTTACCAAGAGACTAGCTTTGGTCCATAAATATATTCTAATTTTGTAACACCATATAAATAATTTAGTTAGCTTCTTCGATTTGTATGTCAATATAAATACGAGATATTGTTTATTTTATACTTTTTTGGTTATTAGTATTAGTTATCTATACTGATACACACGAAAAGTCTTGTTTATTTATTTCTTTCTTCGCGCTAATCACTGGAACCACGTATATATGTTCGACGTATTTGTGTTTAGGTAATACTTTATAAGGAAACCTGCAGTCTACATATACGTCATGATAATACAACTAAGAGGGGTGATAGTGACACAAAATATAATAGAAGTCGGGGAATATTGCTTAAAAGGTTGGAGACAAAGAGCTTATTTATTGATTGGTTACCCCGAATATTCCCGCCGGTATACCCTAGTTAGTCCCGACTACCGATATCGTTTGGCAAACGGAACAGAGGCGTTCAGTGACTTCGGAGAGAAAAGCGGCATAATCAAGACTGTGCGTATGAAACTGCTGGCACAGCCAGTTATTTAATAAATATCGCTATATCTGTTGATAAATAACATGAGTTCAGTATTCACAAGGTGCTATTGTTGCTATATATTAAATTAATCAAAAATTCTGAGTCACCACTATACGAAACACATGTTATTTGCAAGTTGACTATAAATTTTCACAGATTTTCTTATGATGAATGGTGAAAGTAGTGAACGAGCGTTTAGATTAATCTTACATTTGTGAAAATGGCGACTAAGTTTGGGTAATAAAGCAAACTAAATGCACCGGAATAAATATGGTTTATGAAAGGAAAGGTCACGTCATGACCTTTTCTTGAAGAAGAAATGAATTTTTATATAGATATTTTTTTTTGTACAAGTTTACTGGCAATAATAAACCCAGGAATATTTTCGTAAAAATATATGGAAATTAGAGTGTGTAGACTTTAATTTTAAAGGTGTTAAATTATTCAAATGCTTTATAAAACTTTATGAAAAATGTGGGGATTTTATGCTGCAACATAAAAAGCACATAATGCTTTGGGGTTTCTTATTATTATGTCAGTTTTTATAATGGGGATCAAAATTTTATTAAATTTTGATTGTTTGAGACTTTTAGACCTTAATAGGCTTTATACTAACGAGTCAATGTAAAATTGTGTATCATTTAAGGATGTAATAAGCCTTTCAAACCAAAAAAAATATATTATATTCTCCATAGTACATAAGTCATTAAATGTATCTATACTCTAACAAATTGCAATTTGAAATCGTATATTTGTTATATATTTTAATGAGCGCTACAAAAGCGTCAGGTGCAATGTGCAATACCGGTTAAATACGCCCATAAATAGAATTATGGTAACGCTACAGTGCAGGTTAAATTCAGCGCACTACGGTAACGCCATATGGCAGGTTAAATTTGGCACGCTACATTGCAGGTGAGTTCAATCGGAAACAATACTAGTTTACGGAACTCACCGACGTCAGTATTATGGTAGTGTTGTGAGTCTGCGGTGGTTATGAGTGACAGGCGAGTAAAATTAAGGAAAGTGTTTTACAATTAAATGAAACTACGTGATGTAGTATTATTTCTACTTTCTTTAATTTCTTTACCACGACCTAGGTTTCGTTGTATTACAACATCTTCAGGTAGCATATTAGCAAAGATATGTAATACAACGAAACTTAGGTCGTGGTAAAGAAATTAAAGAAAGTAGAAATAATTCTACATCACATAGTTTCATTTAATTGTGAATAATGAATTTCTACAAAATTAACGCCAAATATATTCAATATTTGAAAATGTTTTATTTAAAATAACACTATTTCATATATAATAGGTTAACAGGTGAAAGATGTCTAGAAATAAGTGATATCTAACGCTGCATAGTTGTCTGTGATTGGTGATGGTTAATCTAAAAATATTATGTAATTAGTAATAAATAAGCCTAATGGATAGTTGCAGAACTCTTACTACGATATATATTTCGAAACATACTAAATAAACCTAATGGATAGTTGCAGAACTCTTACTACGATACATATTTCGACACATACTAAATAAACCTAATGGATAGTTGCAGACCTCTTACTACGATACATATTTCGACACATACTTAAATTTTGACTTTCAAACATCTTACGCAAAATGCCCTGGAAGTAATTAGTAAAGTTCAATCAATATTTCCTATAAAAGACCCTCCTCGACTAAATAAGTAGATAAAATATTTTCTGAAACTTCAATTTACAGTTAACGTCTAATTATTTGCTGTAAGTAATACTCGCCAAAAGGAAGATAAAAAAGAACTTAAAAAAAGGAAGACAGGTTGTATTTAATTTTTTCTCGTAATAAATGTGACACAAAAATTATTCAATGTTACAGAATAATAAAAATTTACTTTACAACTTATGTCTATTCTACAATATAATAGGTAAGATATAGTTAAATAATTTAGTTCACAGGAAAAGTGACAATATTTTAATAATCGCCATCATCATCCGGAAGATGTCCACTGCTGACTTTCTCCTAATTTCCCACAAAGATAAATTCCGTGCCGCTTGCATTCAATGAATTTCCGCAACCTTTACATTGAAACTTAGGTCGTGGTAAAGAAATTAAAGAAAGTAGAAATAATACTACATCACGTAGTTTCATTTAATTGTGAATAATGAATTTCTACAAAATTAACGCCAAATATATTCAATATTTGAAAATGTTTTATTTAAAATAACACTATTTCATACATAATAGGTTAACAGGTGAAAGCTGTCTAGAAATAAGTGATATCTAACGCTGCATAGTTGTCTGTGATTGCTGATGGTTAATCTAAAAATATTATGTAATTAGTAATAAATAAGCCCATTCAATGAATTTTCGCAACCTTTACCACTTAGCTTCTTCCAGTACGTATTCAACGTTTGTGAACTTTTCTCCCCAACGAACGTTCATAACTTTAATATACCAATCCTGTGAGCTGTGTCGGTAAGCTTAGTTCTTCTACGAATCTTCTCACTGTGGATTGATTATATTTCTCAGAGAAACCCCGGACGTAGCCTTTTCCATACCTGCTTGAGTGCTTGAGTGACTTTCAAGAAGTCAATAGCAAGAAAGAACTAGGATCTTGCTCTTGGGATAGTAAATATTTTAATTCTAATTAGAAAATAATTGTCAGTAAAGACAAACTGACAAATCTAGGTTTACGTCTTTCTATTAAAAATAAATGTTTTAACAGAAACATAATCTTTGGAGGAGTTTAAACTGATGTTCTTTACTTCACTCGGCTGAACGTAACGTGTCCGGATTAGAACCACGAGTAAACCGATTCTCCTCCGACCTTTTCGAGTATCCTCGTCACATATTAAAGAAGAGAAAAATTCTTTAAAACGTGACGAGGATAATCGAAAAAGATCATTTTAAAGTTCCGCGTACACGTTTCGTAATCGAACGGCCCGATCCAGGCGATATAAACCTTTATTTATTACGGTAATATCCTCATAAATTAGGAGATTCGAACGTCATTCCATACTCAACATAAATTGTGAATTAATTTGTGCCGGTGGTTCACAGTATGATAAGTATTATTAAACCGACGTTAATTTATAATGGTTATGTTGAATTAACCAGCTTCTATGGGAGAAGATAAGAAGAGAAGTTTTATCCAGTTTCTGAAATTAATACGATTATCAGAGTAAGTGATATTTAAATAATCGAGGAAAATAATATTAGGATATAATAAAAATTGGGGACTGTCGTTATAATTACTATATCGTATTTTAAAATGTTATTTTTGTAGCTTTTATTCCCTTTTATCCGTGTAAAAATGATTTTATTAAATTATGTTACATGTATTTCCACTCTAATATTCAGGTAATAAATATTTCAAACCTCTGACTTTAACTGAATTCATAGCAATGACAACGTCTATGTCAAAGCATGTTTAAAATAGGGTCGCGAAATTATCTATACTTCTCGTGAAACCCATCATGAAAATGATATATACTAAATTTAATTGGAAGTTCTAATCATATGTCAGCATCTATATATATATATATATATATATATATATATATATATATATATATATATATATATTTTCCTTTTTTTAAAATTTTTTTTTATTAAGGTGCATGTCATTATTTTAAATAATGAGATTCACTTTGATGTCAATAGCCATTGAATGAAACTTCGGTGCCGCCAAGTCCTGTCATTTATTGAGAGATGGAAAACAATTTTAATCTGCTTCAAAATGGTAACCGTTGCCGGTTTTATCTAATTGGAATCTGTTCTTTATAAAATTAGTATTGCGATTTTTGATATACAACAAAATTTAAATCATATTTGATACTATTAATTGTGTTATATATATTATTCCTGTTCATTTTAAGAATTTTTTTTAAACTCCACAATATTCACTCAACCAAAAACGGCAGAAGTATAAACTTAAATTTACCGTAGAATAGAGACGCAATTAACGTAAATTTAAGACAGCTTAAATATAGAATGCTGTACGCAATTACCTCAACTACTCCAATCGTTACCAAGCCAAATTCTGTAATAAGAGGGACAGATATACTGGCAATTTAATACATTAAATATTTATTTTACGACGGTGTAGCGTTCACAAAAATGAAGTAGATTGGCTTGCTTGGAATGTGGGTACACGTGGAATGAATGTAAATAATAACTAATAAGAAAATTTGAGTGGGACACGTGTTTGTTGTTTGGTAGAAAAATATTCCCTTACCTTCACAGGTTCATAGCGGTCTACACAGAGGTAAACTGACAAATTCGGAGAAACGCTACCTCATAATTAAGACCGAGGCACAATTTGGTACCTGTAAGTGGAAGGTGACTTTTAGATTTCCGTTTGTCACAGTCTTAGTTAGATATCCTAAAGATATAGATTTTTCTTGGAATTATGTAGATGCAAAGAGATCTTCAATGATCTAAAGGAAAAAGGAAAAACCTTTTTTTTTATATATAACATGACATATATGCTCATTAAAATTGATAAGGTTAACTTTCATCAAATAAAATCAAGGCGTGTGTATTTCGACACGCATTTGATCATTAATTTTGAAAAATATTATAAAGCTATTCCATTGGGAAGTAAGAACTTATTGCTCATTTTAAAAATATTTATTATTTTCCTAATATTGTTGTCCAAGGCAATTTCAAGTCATTACTATATTGATTGAAATGTGACATTAAATTACGTGAGAAATTTCTTTTTCTCAGTTTTTTCGATTCTTCTTTTGTTCGTCTAGCTAATTGGGTCGATAGCTAAGTACAATTCAAAAATATAATTAAAGGCAGAAATTAATCGGTGACTGTGTAATGAAAGAAAATTTTGTGGGGAAAACAAAAGGCTGTCCAATTTAATCTACATTTTAATTAAGAAGTATTATGAACACTTTATTTGATATAAAGTGTTCAAAAATAACATACGTAACTTTTAATAATATTTTCATAACTCTTTTTGAACTGATATTTTAAAACTGTTTTTTTTTACTTGACCTGCTTTTTACCCAACATGTTACTTGTATTGCTTAGCACTAGATTTGAATAAGTAGCTCTCTACTATATTAATAGAAGAAGGGAATAAGAAGAAAAGTTTAAGGAACTATAACCAATTATTCATAATATTATCTTCAATATTTTAACGTTATATTAAACTAATCTTAATCATCTTCCATTTTATCTACACTATATAAGGGTAGTTGTGGCCCATTGCAGGAAATAGTTATAAAAATATTTTTACTTTTTTAGTACATAGGGTATTATTTTGTCCATGTCTTCAATTTTTTGATAGTAAATTTAGTTAATTGTCATTTTAAACAGTTTTATTTATCTTCACAATCCGTGTGTTACTCTAGATTCATTCTTGAGGTAGATTTTTCAGCTACTTCTTATTAACTGATTCTCATGAAGCGTTGCACACGTTCATTCCTCATGACGATACAACTTTATTATAATTTAGACCTTCAATCTTCAAATTCTTATACTACAGGTGTACGACCTTTTTGAAGTCTCCATCAGACTTGAGGATCTGCTGGTTTTAAATTAGTATTGTGTGTTTAAACAGAGATATTGTAAATTTCGCTTTCTAACTTCTACGTTCTGATGCTGCAGTGATATGACCTGCTTCAATAGGAAGGTTTGGGAATCTGCTGGTTTTAAATTAGTTTTGTAGGTTTATTAGTTTATTTTATTAGTTTTTTAGACTTTGTCATTGAATTGTCGGTTCCAACTCCTCGGTCCTGTTGCCGGAGTGGTACGACCTATCGATATCATAAGATTTGAGAACCTTCTGGATTTATATTAGTATTATGGGTCACAAGTAGAGACTTGGTCATTAAACTCCGGATTTTAACTCCTTAGTTCTCGTGTTGCAAGGGTACCGCCTATCTAATCAATGAGACTTGAGAAGCTGTTGATTTTAAATTACTTTCATGAGTCCAAGACCATGCATTTATCATTGAACTCTGAGCTTAAATAAATCAAGCCTGGTATTGCCGGGAAGCTACCTGCCAAAACTGTGAGACTTGAAGATCTGCTAGTTTTAAATTAGTATGGTGAGTCCAAGCGGAGTCTTTGTCGTTGAATTTCGGATTCCAACTTCACAGTTCTGATACGGCAGGGATACTACTTGCCAACCCGGGAAATTTGGGTATCTGCTTGTTTTACATTTATATTCTGTGTCTTAAGCATATATTTTTGTCGGTGGCCCCTAGTTGTAACACTTCAGTCTTGGTGCTGCAATGGTACGGTCAGCCTAAGCCATGACTTGATGATCTTGTGGTTTCAAATTGATCAATCATAATGAATGGTTTCAATTGAAAATCAATGTCTATAGCGCGCCTATAATGGCGTTAGGGTTTCGTTAAATAATATGTCGTTAGCGCTTCATATGACAATAAATACTATAAAAACTGGGTAATAAGACTCTAAAAAGTTAATAGCTATATGAAAGTAAAAGAAATGAAGTTAAACAATTTTATAATACAATCGATGATATACTTATAGTTTAAGGATAATTATGGGTTCCTAATCTAAGGCTTTCAAGAGATTACGATAAAGTTGTACGGGGGGGGGGGACATCCAACCTCACATATAAGTAACTCCGACCACTAGACAACTCCTTCTGTCTGTACTCCTTCTGTCACTATATTATACAATCTTCTTATTCTCTTGAAATAACGTAATAAAATACAACAAAATAAAAAATACAAAATACACAAATTTTTACATATGTATTAAGTGGAAGTAACAAAATACTGAAATATGGCAGTTCGAAGCTTATTCTTTTCTAAAGATGGCGAAACTATTTTCTGTTTTCTCACGACATTAATGAGTAAGATTTTATGGAAAAACTGTATCTTGTTTATTATCTGTTCTCACATTGTGAAAATTCCTGAATTTCTCAGAGATGAATACATTGATAAATTGATTAGTATTCAAGCAACTTTACGTAGCATTTATACGAGTATATGTATAGTAATGTAATCGTACAGAAAATATACTTTTTTATGTGAATCACAAATAGATTATCCCCTAGAACAGCAGAAACTAGAGTCGGTATACAAAAGCAGATAAGCTAACCGTTTCTTCCTCTAGCGTTGCCCTAACCTAAAACTATGTTAGTAATGAAAAGTATGTGGATATTTATATATTTTGCAATTAATTCGCAATACCTTCTGCATTTAACTCTTGAAAGATTTTCTCCGCCATGAAAAATATAAGCATTATCATATCCTCTAATTTACTTAATAATATTTGTAAATATCGTCACATCTTTGTCTATTTTCCTGTCATCTTCACTGTCTATTTTCTCTGAATATGACAACATATTTACTGCAAATGTCCACCGAAACCAAGTTTTAATAATAAAAATAGGAATTATTGTAATTCATTACGGTGCACAGGAAACTTCGGAAACAAAATAATGGGAAGAAAACTGTACACACAGAAAGCTGTGTCAATTATTGTCAGTGTAGTCAAATTGAATGTAATAATAAATTCTTACGCATTTACGTTGTTTTAAAATTGAGCTCATGATGCTCTCGAGCAGATGTTATTTTCACAAGCAATCAAAGTTTGTGATTTTGAAATAAATGCAATTTCATTTTTTTTAACTCATTCTAGAGGTGACCAGAGACAATAAAACAAAATGCATTAAAACGAATTTAAAAAAAAAATTAAATGTGTTTTAACAATCACCGATTCAAATTTTGTATATTCTTTCTTTATTCTTAATAGCCAATTCATAAATTTGGCTACTAAAATTAAATTTTCGAAGTCGTTTAATTAATTTCATTTTTTTATCAAAATTATAAAAAAATTGAAATAACACGCGAGGAGAAAGAAAGGAGGGGTGGGAGGCGATGAAATTTTAGAAGAAGGTTATTTTCAAATGAAACGTTTGTGGATAAGCATGCATCACATGGGAGTCTGTGGATATGTATGAATTTACGTACGTGCGTACAAATGCCCTTTGAAAGATTTTATAAGATCTGAACAGAACATCTGATTGAGAATGGATATTTTTGTTTAATAGTGCTTAATGAAATTCGTTTCGCTCTTGAGTCATTCCACCGATAATTGAAAACTTTATTCTACAAAAACTGAAGAAAAACTAATTGGATTGGAAAGGGATATTGCTGAATATTTGTATGAGCCCCATATTGGCAATACTAGAGACTAAATGACACATAAAATAATCAGTCGCTTATGCCCCACATGTTTTCTTGCCTCGAAACTATCGCAACACCTTAATTTGTCGCCATATTGACAAGCTTCATTATAGACGTTGTGAAATTGATATTTTATTTATAATTCTAAAATATACGTAAATAATTTGTTCAAAAATTATTCTCAAAAATGTTTTAATATAGAGTCTATAAGTATGATAGTCGTTTACCTAAAAAATGCCAGGTATTAAATTTCATGGATAGATAACATGTGACGTTGATTATTTCATTTTACAATTTTCTTATTATTTACTTCAAAACATGAGTTATAATTTTTTTTAAATTTGAGGTTTTAAACATTGTCTAACTGTTGATATGTTCATAAGTTGTAAATATATCTTGGACTTAATTTTTTATCTACATAGGGTAACAAATATTTGTAAGCCATTAGTGATTTAAAGGTATTCAAGCATAGAGTAAATTTTTATCATAAAAATGAAGAGATGTAGGAATGTCTGCCCTTTAGTTTTATTGAAAAAAAATTATTTAGATTAGAGATTGATCAGTATAAATAAACAAGTATCTATTGGCCATGAAATATCTATCAATTTGCATTAAAAAATTAATTTACAAATTTAACAGATATCCTTACATGAGATAGCCGTGCCGATTTACATTGATTTCGTAATTTGTTAATGTTCGACGATAAACCTAACGTTGATTTGAATTTTATAGTAGTTAAGGTTGAGTTAATATCATTTATATTACTTTCCGAGCTTCTTATTCATACAGTGATCTATTGGTGTAAATTCACCTAACTGGTTTCTATAAGACCCCTTTTAAGTTACCTTATGTTATCCAATATAAGGTTTTTTGTTGGCAGACAAATTCAGCTAAGTATTTAAACATATAAAGTAATACTTTTTTATTAAATATATATTAATATAAAATTATTGATTTCATATAAGATCTCATTTAAAATTTAATCATGTATTTCATTCTAATCGTATAAAACTACATTTTATAAGAAAACGTTGCAGCGATTCTAAATAAATAAATACGAATAAAGACATAATGAAGAATATAAAGACACAATAATGTTTTATTAAGTTTCAACAAAGGAATAAAAATTACACAAATACTGGCGTTTAAAAGTTTATACATTAATATTTGTTCATTTATAAATTAATGCTTACTCAAACAGGTATTATCATTGTATCAGACCACACCCTTAAACATTAGAACCGGCCGTTTGGTTATATTTGTCATGCAGTTATGGCCCAATCGGGCTTAGCATTGTAAATCAGCAGTATTTGTCCATAGATATGTGTATTTATTGTTTTTTTAAATTATAATCGGAAAAGCATTAGACAATTACTAGCCGGTAGCGCACATGCTATGATTAAGTTATTCGATGGCTCAGTTTCTAGAGGTTGCTATTCTCCTCCTAAGCTCAGAAAATTTTGCCATTTTTGATGCGAAATTGTCCAGTCATGTTTATAATATAATCCCAGGTTGGTTGATTTAGTAGTAAATAGATATTATGTTATGGTTTTATTTTTGAATTATTTTATTTTTATGCAAATATTTTTGGCTTTATTCCAGACACTCATTTTAATGGCAATTGCGGGATTTCAATATAGTTGATAATGAAAAAAAGGCGGCCAATTTACATAAACAAAAAATCCTTCGCGGGACATACCCTATTAATATGAAAATTATTAAGGATAATTTTCTCCATTGAAACGATCAAATTATATTTGTGATTGACATATTTTACTTCAGACAAATTAATCCTCTAATTTAATGAAATTGGATAATCTATCGATGTAGTGATACAATTTACTCGATATGTTGCTAATTATCTTGCATCGATAATTAATAAATCGTGTGAATATAGTTCTGTCGACGACTCCACATTTTTAATTAAGTTTCAGTTAGAAATTACTCTTAACACTTTTGTGATGAAAACAACTTCTATTTCGAATCTATTTTTTGTATTCATGTTATGCTCAGCATCTGCTGAACGAATCTTGATGAACGTAGATGTGTGAGTTACAGAGAGCTAGCGGTTGTATGCTTTTTTATCGATTAGTTTTGGCAACAGAAGTTATTAAAACTTGAGTAATTTTACAGGTGATCAACATTTAATATAGATTTTTGGAATATTCTTATGAAAAAATCTCCGAAAAAATTTTTCACTTTGATCTGAATTTATCTTTGGAAAATGACATGCTTCGTAATTCGTTGACTTGTAGGTATGGGGGAACGACATAGGTCCTTTGACCGATTTTGTCTGTCAATTAGTTAACTATCAAAAAAGAAGCCCTCTAATATTTGCAATGATTTCATATATGTACAAAACAAAAGTTTAATTACTTTCGACGCATATCCCTATGTGGGGCCACATAGGGACGTGCGTCGAAAGAAAAAAATTTTGACCTTTTCCACTGCTCCTAACTGCTTTTATTTTTCCTTCATCTTTACATTTTTCTTTGAATGTCTTACACCATAATTATCTATTTAATTATATTAAAATTAAAGTAAGAACTAAAAGAAATAAGTGAATGTTATATCTGCTAGAAGCTTTTTAGCAGCATACCAAAAGCCATTTAATGAAATAATATTGTCTCAAAAGATGTATAAAATAGTTTAAAGTTTAATTGAAATTGCTATAAAATTAAAGTGCTTTCCAATGTCCGATTAAATTGATTACATTGAGTTCTTAAAGTGACTTATTCAAAAACAACTTTTTGGTGAAAAATATTTCCCGAAAGTCGAGGAAAAATTTTAAAATAGTTGTTGAAGTAAATATAAATAATACCAATTAGTTCCTTAGCTGCTCACAAGGTTTTATATTTTTATTGCATTCAATTAGCTAACTAAATGTAATATAGAACGTCAACAGACACGACACAATTTTATTTTACTTTTTATTGCTGTTACCTGCACTAATGTAGACATACGAATATACGATGAATATCTCTATGAAGGAGTATACAATGAAATGTATAACATGCTGGTGGGTATATGAGAATCATTCACTTTAATAAAACAAGCATCGTAATTGGTGTACATTATCTTCACATAATTGATCTAAAATTTCCTTATCAAGTCATCTCCCATTATAGTTATTAAGACCGATATAAAGTGCTTGTGCAGAGTTTCCCATTTTATTTTATATGTAAAATTAGGCTAATTAATTGATGATTTTTGATATCGAATAAATCATAAACTACTTTAGAAACTAATTTCAATTTTGAAATATATTACAATCAGATATTCATATTTGTAAGTGTTACGATGGGATATCCAACATTTGCCGGAACAGGATACAGGGTCGGATAGCTCTATTCGAAACTTAGTGGTTCACTACCGTGCATTCAGATATATAAAATTGGATTCCTATATTCAAACGTTAATAATTGCAGAGAATTTATGAAGAACTGGATATTAATTTACACCACTTATTCCAACCTACTGAATTCAGTTATTGGATCATTCAGTAAACTTGTTATTTCTTATGGAAAGCCGTGCTGAGTTTTAGTGACTGTTGTTTAGGTCTGCTAATGATATGAAACATCGTTTTTTTTGGTTTCTGAACTTTAAATTATCTTTATATTTGGGTGAGGTTGTTTGTAATATAGCGTAGCCAGTTTTTTTACTTTTATTGATAAATATCCATAGCAAGTTCAAATCCACATACATTTTTATTTCATAATTAAGGAAAATAGTCCGTTTGAATAAAGAAGTTAGTTGATATTATTTGAAGGATTTCCTAAATGTCAATAATTTTCTTCATACGGAAATTGCGTGTAATTATTCATTTCTAAATTTAAGTTCAATAATAATATCAACGATACGTTGGTACTAAATTTTGTGTCATTTTCTCATCTTTGAGGAAATAATTATTGTGATATATCTCAAAAATTCTGATATTCTGGATATGTTCTTCTGTCATATTAGGTCTTCCGTTTCACAACTCTGTATTCAAGGTAGCGTTGGATATTAGCATTCTTTTTTTTTATTGACATTCTCAACGAAGACATGGATTGTTTAGAAATTTTATTTTTTGTTTATATGGTCTACTTAAAAGTTTTCATTCTCCATCAATTTTTGATTTAGTTTTTAAATTGATAATTAAGTGTGTAAAGTTTAAATAAATATTTCCAATTATTTCTTTATTGCAGTGCCGACTTATATTATTTAGTAAGGTAATTTTGCCTCAAAAATAAAAACTAAAAAAAAAATAAAAACTAATTTAGATAGTACGAATTAATTTCAATTAGAAAGCCAAATTTTAATTAGATTTTAGAAAATTTATGTTAATTGATAATGTAAAAGAAAGCATGTGTCATTATATAAAAAGAAGATAATTCACAATTTAATTTATGTTGTAAAGAATATACTTCAAATTCGTTTATTACACATTGCACTAAAATGAAGATTAACTGGTCCCTTAGAAATTTAAATAGATTTGAAGATGGTAAACTCTTTGGAAAATAAAATAAAAAATTATGAAATTTAAATAATTTATAATAATTTCAGCTCATCTTGTTAAATTTTAAGTAGCAATATGGCTAGTAATAGCCTCGGAGATACAACAGAATTTTCAAGTATGGGTAGTTTAAAATTTTTAATAGTATTATTAGCGTAGTTTAAAATTTTTAATACAGTTATTGCAAATAAAATTGGTTGTCCTATAAAATTATTGATTCATCGTCTTTAAAGTGTTTTAACTATAGTAGAACATAAATAAAATTATAATTTGATTACATCATATTCACAATCTAAATATTTTATTAAGTATAACATAATTTTTCACAACAGATACAGTCTCTTTTGTGACGAAGTTGACATTAGAGTAAAATATTTACTGTATTACTATGAAAATATCAAGTGGTAAAATCAGATAATTATGAACTCGGATCTAGTATTTTTATTTTATATGCATGGGCCAGGATTGGACAGTATTTGTCATAGTTTCCAGAAAAAATCTATCCCAAATAATTTGAGTTAAATGCTAAACAATTTTGCATATTACATTGATGTGAATGCATAATAAGCAAATATTTAGTTTTAGTGATTTTTTTTAATACTATGTCAATTAAAAATGTCAAATGACTGTTAAGATGTCGTTTCTTGGGCAGTGCTGATCCCTGCTAACTCTCCCCAGAAAAATGCCATCTACGATACAATGTTAAAACTATAATACAATGTTATTGTATTATAGTTTTACTTAACTTTGCCTCATTTCTTTAACTTAACCACTTGCTCTTCCCTTCAATCCCTATGGAAGGAAGATATCCACCAACTTTTCCGTGGTTTCCATTGAGTAATAACATTGATATGTGGTATTTTTAAATGTGTCACGTCACAGAAGTCAAGTGTGGGGTTTTAAATAAAGTTTCAAAATATAACTCATGTTCCAATAGATATTTCTAGAATCATGTCTGTTTTGTTGTTTGTTTTTGTTTGTTTTCAGATATTACTTTTTTATTGCGATTACAATCTAGTGATGCCAAAGTTATTTGCAGAACTTTGATGATAATTAAGAGTATTTTCAAATTTACTTAAATTTTTATTAAATATATTTTTGTATTATTGACATTTTAATATCTTAAATTGTATGGTAAAATATAATTTTAACATATCTTTCTTGTGAAACATTTTTGTTATAACGGTTTTAATGAACAACTTATAAAAATTACTTTTTTATAACGCCATCTATGAGCATTAATAATGATTACACATGGTACTTTTGTCGGGGGGGGGGGGGTGATTAGAGGAGACATTTATAAAAACTTATAACGCGTTTATTATATGAGTTGGTATGCATAGTGTCCATTTTGTGGATTAGCTGTTGGGTTGTAATTTACTTCTTGTATGGAAGATTGAAGCTATGTTTTGGTTGACTAAATGTTTTTGTTCTATTTTACTATTTCGTCAAATTATTTTTTATGCAAACTAAATAAGAACAAATGAGCATTTTGCATTTAAAATTTAATTTGAAATGCGAATTTTTTGGAATGAATCCTGTAGTTTGTCCCTTTTTAGCAATTTTTGCGAGGAATGAGTTGCAGAAAGCCAATTAATAGCGGTGATTGCTATTATATATATTATATATACACACACACACACATACATATATATATATATATATATATATATATATATATATATATATATATACATATATACATATATATACTTTTTTGCAAAAAAAACGGGCACTTATAGGAATAAACCATATCAAAGTTATTTTATTATTATTTGATGCATTTTATGTGATGATATGATGAGAATATTGTTATTTATTATTGACATATCGTTTTTGCCTACTTCAGTCATTAAAAATGAGAATGAATAAAAAAAACGATATAAAGTCCACAGACGAGCGTTTTCATACTGGTACATTAAAAATGGCTAAAGTTTATTTTTTAATTTAAATTAATATTTTTTATTAATTTAACATAAAATTTGAAAATTTATTAACGAGTGAGGCCATACTCATCTAGCTAAAATCAATGCGCACAATCTGCTAGGCATGCTTTCGACGACGTTTTTCTATCATTTCTTGAGGAATACGTTCCCATTCAGCGATGATCACATTTTTAAAGGCCTGAAAGTTTTCTGGAGCTGGTTTTACGGCGCTGACGAG